>CM046877.1:356947925-357547925 GCA_025667525.1 Glebionis coronaria | reverse complement strand
TGGGACCGATGTAACTTTGATATTTATGAATGGAAATGCTTTTATTATTAAACGACGCGATTTTTATGCGTTGTCTATGATGTGAGTAATGTGCTATCCCGTAACACCAACTAGTCTTCCGCTGTATTGAGTTGTATAAATTTGGGGGTGTTACAGTTTGGTACCAGAGCTCTCGTTATAGAGAACGAAAGATTTTTAAAACCAAGGTTTTGAATAAAACATTTCAAAATCTTTTAACTATAAACATTTTTCTAAAAATGTCTAAATATCTTTTGACTAAAACGGTGCCGAAGAATTCCCGAGTTACCGACAAGGCCAGACTGAGAAGTGTTATTTTAATATATATATATATATAACGTGGATTTTATATATATATATATATATATATATATATATATATATATATATATATATATATATATATATATATATATATATATATATATATATATATATATATATATATATATATATATGATGTAATTTTATTACATGATTGTTGATGATTATTTTGATATTTATACGCGGTATTTATACGACGTAGATTGTCACAAGGAACCCTAAATCCCCTAGTAAATTAATCGAAGCTATTCTCGTAGGAATTCTAGCTATCCTAGATCTAAACCAAGTTGTGGATATTTATGATCCCAACAAATGGTTGATACTCGTAGAAATGTAGATATTAGTTGATTGGGATATTGAAGAAGAATTGGCGAGATTAAATCTGATATCGATGTCATGACGATCTTTCCTTATAGAGTGGAGTTTGACAAAACGTTACCACCTAGAAAGATGTCATCTGATTCGTTGTCATCCAATTCTTAAATTGAAATCGAAAGGGTGAATGTTGCACTTGAGGCTGTCATTGGAACCATTACCTAAAAGCCTCATGCCACTAGTACCTCTCCGAGAAGTCTAGTTGAATGATCAAGTCATTTCATACTAGTGACTCATTTGATAATTGTTGTTGTAAGAGCTATAGGATTGGAAATTAAGTGTGGTTCATATCAAACTTTTATTGCCCTATTAAGGTTTATGAATAAGATTGAAGGTATTGGAAAATGAGGTAGGATATCAAATTGAGTATAAAAGTGGTTGAAATTTGAATAAAGTAAAATTTAACCCGTATGGAATATGAGATTGTTAAGAGGAAGTTGTTGAGATCTGTGATTGAATTATAAGATTTTTAAATGATTGTTAGTTTGTGTTAAGGGTTGTTCCTAGGCCATTGTCCACTAATGAGGATGTCCAGTGTCCAACAAATAAATGGAAGAAATCTTCTTCTGAATTGGGACCAATGGATCTTCCGGGACAAATGGGACACCTAAAGACTCTTGTAGATTAGTATTCATTGTGGTATCTTTTAAAAATCCCTAACTTAATTGAGACATCAGTTGGTAGGATGAGTTCTGAGAATTGTATGACATAGTGACACATAATGTGTTACGGTACAATTTGACTTGTTTGTGATTAATGAAAAGACTACCTTTGATTGCTAAATTCTACATGTATCGATGATATCTATCTTTTATTGCTTCATCCTAATGTTCGCATTAGTGATGCAACCATTGAACAAGTACTCATCTCGAATTGAGTTACGTTGTGGATTATTCTTCCTGGGTGCCATCGAGGTCATGAACCTCATGACAAAGTGGCTAAGCTCATTTCCTATCATATCGTAGTTAAGTTCTTGGTGAACAACTCTTCATCACTCTTTTGCAGATCACACATTGTTTTTATAAAATTAAAACGGTATCCTTTGAGAAAATTTAATTTTCATCACAATAAGGATTATTCAAACTGAGATTTATAAGTGACTGATATCAAAATGAAGTTGTTTATGAGACGCTTTGGAAACTTAATTGTTTTCATAACAAAGAAAATCTTTGTAAATTTATTTTTGATTCTTATTTAAGAATTAAGCATGAAAATGTTTTATTATAAATATGATGATAAAATTTTGACGAACTGAGTATTGCATCGTTAATCTTGAAATTGTATATAGTTGCGCGCCTACATACAATTTGGAATAGACCATGCAAGGCTGATTAGTAGTCACCATAAAATTAATGAATAAACACTACATTTTCTTTGAAGATTGTAAAAGAATAAATTTTATGAGATCTGCAAGAAGTGCAAAATAGGGACATATTAGTAGGGACACCTACATATGTGCCTGTAGCATCTATTCTTCTGAGTCAAATTTACTCATCTATGGAAATTGTCTTATTTGACAATTGACAATTCTTTCTTGTCCAATTCTCCCGTAGTGAGATTCTTAGGAAAAGTATCTGATTACCGAGTGTTGATACCCGACTGGATGTATCGACGTTCCTATCATTTCTTTTGATTTAATTTCATTTGAACGACCTAGGTAACGATCCGAGGAGCTTTCAAATGCGTACTCGAATCATGAAAACATGGGATATATTCATATTCGTTAAATGTTTTCGTCTGTATCTGAATTGAAATTCTCTCGCGTAGATTATGCGTTGACCTTACTCTTTTAAGGTTAGTTATGTCTCCAGATATCCTTGAACTTGTGAAGGATTATGAGTTATTATTAGTCTTTTGAGAAGTTCACATCTTATCAATGGTAATGAAACTGGAAAGTTGATAGTGCCAGTAGAATGGATTGATTGATTATGACATGACGATATTGTCTTAATTGATGGGAACTCGAGTAGAATTCCCCTAAATGATAAGATGTTGATTATCAAAAGTGATCTAAATAATTCTTGATGGATGACCATATCCTGTATTTAGACTTGAAATTATACCATGAATGGTTGTGAATTAGTCATAGATATTATAATCTAGAAAGAACTTAATATGAATGTATTAAAAGATGTTCCTGCTATTTGAAACTTTTAGGAAGTATTTGTTAATGAATTACCTAGACTTTTGCCATTAAGGCAGATTGGAATTGGTATTTGATTATATTCTCGGTGCTGCACCTGTGGCGTATGCACTGTACGACAACACCATCTGAATTAAAAGAATTACCGTACAACTGAGAGAGTTGTCGGAGAAAGCTTTTATTCTACCAAGCTCGTCATTATGAAGAGCTATGGTGTTATCATTCCTTATATTTATAGATTACTGGGAACTGAGTAAATTGACAATCGAAAACGATATCCATGACTCGAAATGGAAGATTTGTTCGATCATTTACAAGGTTCTAGCGTATATTTAGGAATTTGATCCACGGCATGGTTATCATCAATTTCGCATCCGCGAAAAAGATTATCTACTCCGATCACTACATCCGGTACTTGTAATGAACGTTATGAGTTTCACGTGATGTCGTTTGGATTGACTAATGCACATGTAGCATTCATAAATTTGGTGAATCACGTGTGTAGGCTGTAACTTGATAAATTCATGCTCGTGATCATTAAGGACCATTTGTTTGTTTATAAGAATAAGAAGAAGTTAATAATTATTTATAGATTGCCCTGAATTGGCCGAACAATAAAAATATGTACCTTGAATAATTAACATATGATTAAAGACTTAATCCTTTACATTATTTGACCTTGTGATTAATAAGATAACGGAATTTATATTGACTCTTCAAAGATTAAGAGCCCTTTTAAGACTTTGGATTTTACCAAAAAGTAATGGAGAAATGTTTTGACAAATGTTTTAACAAAGGATTTTTAAGGGATTATTCCCTTATACACAAACCATTTAACTAAACTTCTGTTTAGGGGTAAATGTTTGTGTATACCTCAAGATAACCTAAGAGGGATTGAGGAAACCATTTAAACCATGACTTGAAATTTGAAACGATAATTTACGCTTTTCAACTAAGAAAATTTTGACCAAAATATAAACAAAGATTTTTCGAACATTTACGAATCCTACTAATTATTTTTAATAAATCAACAAAAATCATGTTAATTAAATTAAAAATTATTTTGAATATTTTCATATAATTGGACGGACTAAGAAATTTAAAATCTTTACGTTTACATTTCATAAAAATTGAATATTTAATATTTAATTAGTTATAATAACTATCGACGCTTTAGACGTCAGATTGAGTAAAACGGATAAAAATAATAGTGGAGACGAGACTAGAACTTAGAAAATATAAAGAAAGAAATTTTGAATAAATACGGACATGATAATTATTTTACCAGGAAAAGTGAATGTAGATACTGACACATTATATAGAAAGGATAAAGAATCAATTAGGATTGTGTTCCTTAGATAATAATTGTGCAAAATAAATTGCCGAACAATTTAAAAATAACAAATGTTGTAAGAAGGATAATATAGATAATAAAAAGGGGTTCGCGGCTAATGTGAACCATTAGAATTGAGAAGCCGATGGCGTTAAATGATTAAAAGGCCACTTGTGATTGCCTAAATATGGAAGATTGTGAGATGTAGTTAAATTGGAAATCTTGTAAGTATAAGTATTATATGTATGTCATTTTTTACTAAAAGTATATTTGTCTAAAGAAGTTGTACTAATGACAAATTATGAAGGCAGACATCGCCTCATACATTAGTAAACCTCTAGTTATTGCAAAGGTCATCATCTGAATTTGATTCGATTTGGGTCATCGTCGACAGACTGACCAAATCTGCTGATATCATTCCCGTTAATGATAATTGCAAAGGAGTTATGTAAACATAGTGTGCCTGTATCGAACATCTTTATCAAGATCCTCGCTTCGCATCGAACTTCTAGAGATTTGCTCAGAAGTCATTGAGAACGAATCTGATGAGAGTACTATGTACCACCCCAATCGAAGGGACGAGGTAAAGTAGCGATACAAAATACTATAAGCGTTGTTCTATGTTTGAATGATTGACCTTTGGTAATAGACCACATAATCGTTTTCCTTTGGAGATATTATCATTGATAATTATCGTACTAGGATCGAGATCGAATCTTGATAGGATCTAAATATTAGAGCATCTGTAAGCAAGAGTTGAGATGAAGACACCCAACATACACCCATTGTGAGTTGGACATGTATTTTAGGTTTAAGGTTCCCTATGATGGCGAACCTAACCTTACAAAATACTCGACCCGTGAGATCTGAAATGATTGTTGAAATTAGGATCTGATTATTGACTGCCGGTAGTGGGCAAGAGGTTATGTGAATATGAAATGTAGATCTTGAAGTGCCAGATGGGTAGCGAAGTTATGCCAAACATTTTTAACCTTGGAGAAATGAATTAATGATCTGACAAATCATGGGATATAAGTCCCCATTATATGGGACCATTGAGATGATGTAAAAGATTTGGTTTGAAAGGCATATAAGTTGGATCTACCCTAGGAATTCAAGAGCTGCGTGAATTAGGTATCGTATGTCGAACTTAATAAAATGCCTATCAAGTGAAAATCTGACTATTCCTTAATGAAGTTTAGATCGGCGAAAAGTTGCATTCATCAGAAACCCGTGAACATCATGGATAGAGAAAGTAAGTCAACATTAAGCCTGATCTTATTCCCGTAGTTATGTTTGATGAAACTCGCGTATTGTAATGGATTACACTTGTGAGAAAAGACCGAATGTGGAGGACATACCCACATGGCTTTAACTCTATAAGAAGCTAGTAGTAAGATGATCATTGAGGACAAAGATCCTGTTTAGGGGTAAATGCTGTGACAATCCGTCAATTTATGGTTGATATTCTATTCTCAAATATTATTCAAAAACATTATTTTAATGTTATTATATGAACTCACTTATTTTTGGGAAGAAATTTGGATTTACGTCTTGAAGTAGCATCGACTACGTTTAAACCGGAGGATTCTACGTTACGTGCTTACGTTTACATACACCGTCTTTGGTGACAATCCGACATTTCAGAAAATAAATTTATCCGTGAATATTATTTTGGAGTTTTAAATTTGTGTTGGTTCATAAACTCACAAATTTACGAGAAGAGATTAGGACTTACGATTTTATTTTAACGTCCTTTACGACTAAACCGGAAACCCTAGGATTACGTATTTACGTTTTCGAGCTCCATTTTTTATGAAACAGTTTTTATTAGATTCGTTTTGTGTCGTTGATTCATAATTTATAAAAACGTTTTTCGTAAAACGACCCGAGGGCACGCAAATCGAGGAAACTAGAATCAAGGAGTACCCGTAAATTAGTGGGATGGGACAAGTTTTACACTTGCCCACCCCACTATGTGTGTGGCATCCAACCTAAGCCAACACACCATAAGGTGTCATTTTATTAACTAGTTACTTAAGACTTGTCCTTGTAAGCTTACAAGGTAAGCTACATCCATCAAAACCACTTGCAATATACCACTCTTCTCATTTCCCACATGCAAAACAACCAAAATTTCTCTCATCTCTCTCTAATATTCCGTCCATACTCCACCATCAAACACCACTTTTGATCAAAATCAACCATGAAATCCTATGTTATTCTTGCACATGTTGAAGCCCTTTTGAAACCCTATTGATTGGAGGTGATTATAACATCCATGGAGGAGTTTCCATGGAGTCATGAGGCTGATTTTCCACAAGGAGTTTATGAAGATTGGTGGTCTTGAAGATGGTCTTGGTTATCCACAAGTTTCTCCATCAAAATCCATGTTTTGATCACAACCTACATCATCATGGTAGTATAAAGATTGTTCTCCTCATCCTCTTGTTATTTTTGATTATGTAATTTTGTATTTCTTTCACTTATGTATATGTATATGATGATTAATGATGATTAAAATGTTGTGTAGGGATTTGGTGTTGATAAACATGCTTAAAAAGATGAGTTCACTGTTTTGGACGATTTTTAGAAAATATTTGTAGGATGATTCAACAGTATCTATAGAAGAGTTAAATGGACCACATATCATGTAGTTTATGTGATAAACATTTGAGCTTCTATCTCCATATAGAACTCTAGATATGGCAGTTTTGGTGAAGATGAAAATAAAAATCAGATTTTGAGAATTAATATTTATTATTATTATATAAGCACTCAAAATTATATTGTATAAAATGTAAAATAAAAACCCACTAACTTATGGATTTTATTTATATGAATATGTAAAAGGTTAAATAAATGGATAAATTATAAAAATGGTAGTGGAATAATACTTATAAGTTATAAAAACTATAAACTTGATTTTTACGACTTTTTCGACTATTACCGTAAAATTAACGTTTTTGCTAAGTAAAACTTAGACGGTTGGACCCATCTAATGTAAACTTTATAAAACTCATATACTGATATATAAACATATATAACAAGTAAAAACCGATAAAACCCGAATTATATAACCTACGGACATTAACGGGATAAGTTAACGTTATTGGACTAATAGTACAACAAAATGCACTAAAACACTTATAAACTTATTTAATGGGCTTAACCCATTTAGGCCCAACATATAAAGTACAAATACTGATAATAAAAGTATAATTAGACTAATGAATAGTATTGGGCTTGTAATAGGCCCATTGGGCTTCAAAATATAAACAAGATTGAACTAGTATAACTAGTCTTGAAAAATTCCCAACACATAACACTAAAATAAGTAAATGAGAATATATAAACCCACTTGATCATCATATATATATAATCATCATATGTATACCTAATTGTTATTTTAATAAAGTCATTGGACAAGAGTCTAAGACGAGTATTATTTGTCTAGGTTTCCGTGATTGAAGCACGTACCGTACATCCGAATTGCCGATAACCCGCCTTCCCACATCAACGTGAGTTAATAGCCTCGCACTCTTTTAAATGTTTTTATGAATTGTTTTATAAACCCGCGTGGGAGATAACATGTTAGTTTTTATAAAATAGGACACCATTTGTCCCGATTGTTTGTTTATTGATTTGGACCCGAATGATTGTATGGCCCGATTGTATGACCCGATAAATGATTAAAGGACCCGATAGATGAAATTAAATGGATTATTAAAGTTAGGTTATGTCACTAAAAGTCCCATTAGCATGAATTGTGAACTACCGGGATTTGGTAGACGCTTGTGCATATAATAGTACTATTTGGGGACGATCACCCCAGTTCGCGCCTTGACGGTTGATCCCCGTCGTGCCACATTGATTGGTAAGCGAATTTATGTATGAGAAGATTTCCATAGCGTGACCTTTGTGACGACACGATACTTTAGATGGGAAAATTAAGTATCGGGTTAGCTACCCGTTGTTGGTTTAGTAAGGTAACAATGTCATGCGGCTTATAATAATCCGATTAACGAAATACTGCTATACGCTCCGAATTACGATGTATTGCCTGACTAGCAATACGGGGTCATACTATTGATATTATGTTCGTGTTTTGGTTTTCATAACCATATTCATATAACGACTTTTATTTTTATACAACGTCATAAGACGTATTGTATGATGTTTTACGACATTGGCTCATATAATGATTTTTAAGGCAAACGCCTATATTATGATTTTGATGAAGACTTGTATAAAATGACTTTGGCTATTTTATGGCCTATTAAAATGATTTGTACAAAATGATTTTTAGTAATAATTTTATACTGAAATTATATTGATGGATTTTATTAAACTCTATGAATTCACTCGGCGTTATCGCTGACCTTTTCTTTTAACATGTTTTGTCTCAGGTACTTGAAGGTAATTCTCGGGAAGATGACAAGAATTCATGGCCCGCACTTAAACTATATTTTCCATTCAAATACTTTGTAAAACTTTGTATGAAATAATATGACTTGGGACCGATGTAACTTTGATATTTATGAATGGAAATGCTTTTATTATTAAACTACGCGATTTTTATGCGTTGTCTATGATGTGAGTAATGTGCTATCCCGTAACACCAACTAGTCTTCCGCTGTATTGAGTTGTATAAATTTAGGGGTGTTACAAACAAGAAGGATGAAAGAGGAGTTGTTGTGAGGAACAAGGCAAGACTTGTTGCTCAAGGCTACAGACAGGAAGAAGGGATAGACTATGATGAGGTTTTTGCACCAGTGGCAAGGATAGAAGCCATTAGGTTATTTTTGGCCTTTGCATCATATATGGGATTTATATTCTATCAAATGGATGTGAAAAGTGCCTTTCTATATGGTACTATTTCAGAGGAGGTATATGTATCACAACCTCCAGGTTTTGTAGATCCTAAATTCCCCAATAGAGTCTACAAAGTCATCAAAGCACTTTATGGTCTGCATCAAGCTCCAAGAGCCTGGTATGCAACTTTATCCAACTTTCTGCTAGAACATGGATATAGGAGAGGAACCATTGACAAAACTCTATTCATCAAGAAAAATGCCAAAGACATTATTCTAGTTCAAGTCTATGTTGATGACGTCATTTTTGGTTCTACCAAGAAGACATGGTGTGAAGAGTTTGAAGCTTTGATTAAAGGAAGATTTCAAATGAGTTCTATGGGAGAACTAACTTTCTTTTTGGGACTACAAGTCAAACAAAGGAAAGATGGAATATTTATCAGCCAAGATAAATATGTTGCTGAAATCTTGAAGAAATTTTCATGTATGGATACAAGGAGTACAAGCATACCTTTTGAAGCCAAGAAATCTTTATCAAAAGATGAACATGGAGAAGATGTTGATATTCATCTCTATAGGTCAATGATTGGTTCATTGATGTATCTTACTTCTTCAAGACCAGATATAATGTTTGTTGTGTGTGCCTGTTCAAGATTCCAAGTTCATCCAAAGGTGTCACATCTTTATGCTATGAAGAAGATTTTTAAATATCTTAAAAGTTAACCTAATTTAGGATTATGGTATCCTAGAGATTCCATCTTTGAATTGGAAGCTTACTCAGATAGTGATTATGCTTGAGCAAATCATGATAGGAAATCCACAACAGGAGGTTGTCAATTCCTAGGCAGAAGACTCATATCATGGCAGTGTAAGAAGCAAACCATTGTTGCTACTTCTACAACTGAAGCTGAATATGTAGCTGCTGCTCATTGTTGTGGACAAGTACTTTGGATTCAAAATCAATTGTTGGACTATGGGTTCAATTTCATGAACACCAAGATTTACATTGATAATGAAAGTACTATATGCATTGTCAAGAATCCAGTATTTCACTCCAAGACTAAGCATATTGAAATAAGACATCACTTTATAAGAGATGGTTATGACAAAAATCTTATTCAAGTCTTGAAGATTCATAAAGACAATAATGTAGCTGATTTGTTGACCAAGGCATTTGATGCAAAGAGATTCGAATTCCTGGTGACACACATTGGTATGCTCAACCAATAACATGCTGCATATGTTGAGGGGAGGTAATAGTTGTACAAGTTTTATATAAATTTTATTGTATAGTCTATGCTTTGTGTTTTTGATGTTATTGCAGGTTTATAGAAAAAGATAAAAGAGGTTACATGTCTAGTGGAAAGCATGAACTGGTCAAAATTGTGAGGTACCGTTGTCACTCCAAGTACCGCTAGCACAAAACCAAGTACCGCTTATGTTCTATGTACCGCTACATGTCCGTTGTACCGTTAAGGGTCTCTTTTGTAAATTTGGCGGTTTCTTCGCGCTTGGGTTTGTTATTTACTTAAATACTTACCCCAATTACACAATTGATTCACCTAATCTTTTATTTTTCACTCTTGATTCTATAACCTTCTTCTCTAATCTTTCGATCATCAAAAATACAAATGGTTGCTTTACAAGTAATCTCTAAGCATAATTTGGTTGCGAATCTTGCTATGAATGATGACTCTCTTGGTTTCCATGAGATGCTTGGTTTCTTTTCTCGAAGTCATATTCGCTTCGCACTCACTGTAAGTCCAGTTGTCTCTATACCCATTATTGAACAATTTTGGGATACTGCTGTGTTAGGTACTCGTTTTGATCAACCTTGCATTAAGGCTAAGGTAAATCATAGGAACATATATGTCACTGAGGTACTGCTACGAGGAAGTTTGAGACTTAATGATGAAAATGGACTTAGTATGCTTAATAACACAGAGATTCATGATGGCCTTGCAGCCATGGGCTATGGGGGTGGTAGGGAAAGTCTTACTTTCTTTAAAGCATTATTTTCACCTCAATGGAAATTGCTTTTTCATGCTATTATTCACTGTTTAAGTTCAAAAAGTACATCTTTTGATCAAATACCTGTTGCATAGGCATCTGTTGGTATTTGTTTAGCAAATAACAAGGTTTTTAATTTTCCAAAATTAATTTTTTAAGGCATGACTAGGAATTTGGAAGGGGCTAAGAAGTTTTTAATGTATCCTAGATTCATTCAGGCTTTAGTTAGTGACCAAATACCTAACCTACCAGCATTAAATGATACATGGGATGTTCCTTCATTCACAAAGAGAACTTTCTCTTTCTTGAACAAACAAGGCAATGCCTTTTTAGGAACAGTAACACCATTGTTTGCTCATATGTTAGCCCAACCTGCCAATCAAGAAGGTGAGGAACCTAGCAATGCTAGTGCTTCTCAGCAAACTCCTTCTCACCAGAGCTCCCACTCTCTAGAAGATTCACAATCTTCTTCTCACAATGTTGGTATTCCACCAAATACTGATGAGATGATCCACACACCTGCTGCTTCTATTGCTGCTAGTGGTTCACCACAAGCACAAGCACCAGAGGTGGTGGATGTTGCAAATTTAACTGCTTTTTGTACAAGTTTATCCCAACAGGTACATGTATTGCAGAAAGATAAGATTGTTAAAGACAAGAAAATTGCTGAATTGGAAGCTAGCCTACTCAAGTTAAGGAACAAAGTGTCATCTTGGATGAGGCAATATAGATCTGTTCAGAAATCTGCAATCAAGAAGCAAAGACTCAAGAACCACAAGAAAAGGCAACTAAATGCAACCAAACAGAGGAGGAATATTGAAGAAGATGGAAGGAATAATGAAGAACAACCACCTTCTTCTGTTAATCAAACAAGGATCTCTGGAAATGACATCAATTTTGAATTAGATGAAGATGTCATAGGGACTTTTAAAGATGGAACTGGTTTAGAGACTGGTGTGGATGGACCTTCAGACATGGAGATTCAACAGCAAGACCCACAACCTACTCCAGAGGAACCACAAGTTCAAGAAAAATTGGTAAATCAACCAGAGTAGCCACAAGTTGCAGAAACATTGGCAACTCAGCCAGAACCATCAGTTCAATCACCACCTCAAGCAAATTGGAATGCTTTCTATGAGAAGTTGGAGGAAATTTCTAATCAGTTTCCTGATCCATCACCACAAAGCAATAAATCAGATAAGACTAAAGAAGTGGAAGTTGATATGATGGCTTCTATGGAATCTGGGGAAACACAAGTGTCACACCCCACCATGGCGGAATATAGGGCGCGACGTATGGATATCATCACAACATGGCTTGTCTATAGAGATAACTATATGAAATAAGAAATGTCATAAAATGGTGACACAAAAGTCATGACAATATCTCATCAAGTGCAGGAGTCTAGGTAAGTAGGTAACAGTCCTACCTCTTACCCAAGACAAACAAGTAACATAACCAAAACAAACATATGTATGCCACTGTATCACTTATTAAATGAACAAATAAAACTAAGAAGGAAACGGGGATATCCTTCTATATGCATTCCTACGCTCTCCAAATCCCAGCCACTTAAGCTCTCATGCCTACCCATAGCATCACCTGAAAGAGACACTAAAACACGTCAACATAAAGTTGGTGAGAGTCATAGGTTTAGACTCCAACGCTAAAATCGATTACAAGCTGTGAATAACAACCATCAACACAATAACATATGGACAATGTGCTATAAGTATGCATTAACAACTAACAATTCAAGATCAAACATTCATCACAATTCCAAGGCATCACGCCTTACCAACAACCACAATTTCCAAGGCATCACGCCTTACCAACACCATGGTCCCATAGGCGCCCATACACCTATGTACCTATCCCAAGGCCCCGCCTTGTCATTAACCATTGGTCCCATAGATGATCACACTATGTACCTTTCGGATCTAAATCATACACAAACAAGAATCACATAGCAGTTAATCACATAATGTACACACAAGTCCATCTCAAACCTTAAAAACATTCACAGCATCAATTTATAAACAACATAACAAAGTGTCTCTTCCATCCCATCTGGAAGTCAAAATCAATATTAAACATGGGACTATGAAACTCACCTGATTGCTTCTTCACAAGTCCTCGCACTAGCAACAAGCTAACAAACCAAAAACACGCAATCAATACATGAACCAATCACTAAGATGGCTCATCAACCTATGATGGACATCTAGCCTATTCCCATCTAAATACCTCATTGATAAGCTCTAGTCACCCCATTACCCTTCCCTAACAAGTCCTTAACTTGGTTAAGTTTAATAACTATCCCATTCATATTTTACACAAAACAGTCCCAGTTTTTAGGTCTCAAAACTTTAAGTCAAACGCCCACTTAAACCTACCCATGGTTTCTGTAAAAAGAATATTCATACCCTTACATAGGTTAGCTAAAACCTCCCACTTGCCCCAACCTTAAAGCTACTGTTAAGGCCCCGATATATATATATACTTTTGTCATTCCAGTTTTACTGATTTTAAACATACAAAACGTTTGTTACAATTAGGGGGTCTTACCCTAAACCACAACCTTATCCCAAGTGCAAATACTTACTAAAATATATAAACCATCTCTCATGTTCGTTAGAAGATCCCAATGCAACCCTAAGTACCCCAAACAACCCAAAACTTAAAAAGAAAACAGGCTGACTTGAAAACTGTTTTGACCTCCGACTGTTGTAACCTGTTTTTGACTCATTTCCAACCTCCAATTTAGTTCTCGTTTCTTTAATTGGAAAGCCACTTCAATTACCTTTTCAGGGATACTTAGATCGCAAAATAAGAGTTTGTAGACTCCCAATATGATCAAAACAATTGACTCAAAATTCTGCCTAGTTTTTAAAAACGGGTTTAACAAAATCAACCTCATTAATTAACCCTAATCCCTCTAATTACAAGCCCTAATCTATGTAATCATCATATTATGATTAATACAACATAAATTTACTGTTTTTAAAATTAAACCTAACCTAAATTCATCATAAGATGATCAATTAAACATAATAACAATTAAATTAAAAAGGGATTATGAAAGTTTACCTTTGATTTATGAAAACCCTAAATTTTTGATGAAGAACCCTAAAACCCCATGTTTAACCGTCGAATTCTATTCCTCCAGGGAATTATGAAGTGTTTTGTTGTATATAACCTTATATAATTAAGTTGGACAAATCCTAGCCCAACCCAAAAGTCTTGTTTCCTTATTTTCTTTTTTTTTCCTTTCTTTTCTTCTTTGGTGCGTCTAAACCGACCCAAACACCCCTCAAATTCGTTTTTTTTATTATTATTTAATATTATGTTATTAATACTACCTTAATTTTCCTTAATTTATTTCAGCTCCTAAAGCTTCCAAAACCACAAAACCGTAAAACTAGTCAAATTTATGCGTTTTACCGTAAAAGACGTAAAATATACACTTTTAAAAAAAATCTCAAATTCTGAAATAAACTTTATAACTAAGTCCTAAATGACTTAAAACCATCCCAAAAAATATCCATATGACTAATTACCTCATCCGAGACCTCCAAATGCTAAACTGTAAATCGTAAAAAATACGATTTTCTATAATACATATACGTATACTTAAAACCACCAAATAACACCATCTCACTTCATAGTCACTACCATATGAACTCATGAACATGAAATCATCACACATAGTTTCATTCACAAGGTACCCCGTACCGGAAACGATATCCAAACCACAATCTATACACACCAATAAGCACATAAACACGTAAAGACACGTAACTAGCACAAAATGAAACTAAGTGACGAACCTCAAAACCAGGGTTGTCACATCACTCCCTCCTAATAGAAATCTCGTCCCGAGATTTACTCCTTAGGATCAAACACACAAACAACAAATCACATGAGGATACTTGTTCTAAACGAACTCCCCTCATTTCTACGTGAACCTTAGTTCAAGTTTCAAAATACCACATATACAAACCAAAAATAATTAAACTCATTGCCAAACTCTTGACCTCACAGTCAATAAATCTCACAGATGACTCTTTGATAAAATAAAGACTCTTATTAACACAAGTCCCGAATAACCGTACATGCAAAATGCATTCTCAAACAACCTTTACCAATCCCAATACATGAAATGTATCATGTATACAACTCATTTCCCCCAGGTAATTCTATGCTCATAAGCTAATGGTCCGATCTTTCCAAAGATCATAAATGGACCTACAAAACTCTTCATCACTCTTCCATTTTACCAAGACATACCACCCGTTACTATAGGTGAAACTTCCCTACATAACTTTGTCACTAACTCTAGTGGTTTCGTCCTTTTCCAGTCAGCTGGATATACTCATATCCAATCATGTTCATCAACCCCCCTTTAGTCCGTACGCAATCCTTCCAACTTCTCAACTATGTGACTTCCCATTCCTCTTGAATTACGAGATGAATTAGCCAGTCTATCGACTATCACCCAACTCTCGTCGTACTTATTCCTCTAGCCCATTATGTATCCATTTCACCAACTTCGTCCTTACATCGCTCTTTCTAAGTTACTCCTATATACATAGAAAGTATAGTCTACGTCCCTTTTCTCCATACGATTGTCCAAGCCACGCAACATACACGTTGACGCGTTCTCTGCTTTAGACAACTCAACTCGTGCAACCTATATCCTTTATCCAAACCGCCCTAATACGTCATCCCTATAGTTCAAGTTCGTCTCATATTCACCTCATCCTTCTTATTCCATGCCTCATCGACCATGCTTGCCTTTCCCAGATGGTACTTGGCCTTGCAATTTTCTTTCCTCAATTAACTCCACCCATCACCTTTGCCAAATGTTCAATCAAGATGATTGAATATGTGTTGGAGACGTTCATGATCCGTATAGATCATTCTCTACGCCTCGTACACCAAATGCCTCTAGCATTCTAGGCAGATATAACAATCCAGCTCCACTAACTAAGTCTGTCCACTTCTTCCAAATCTTCAGTTCCTCCAACGTATAAGCGATCGCCTTTGTTTGTCATCCTCGTACGCGTCCAAATCCTTGCTCCACGTATTGTCATGCTTCGCGAATTCCTCCAGTCCTTCCGATAATGCCAAGATCGGCTCATTATCCCATCCTCTTTTCAGCCTCTAAAATGCTTCCTCATTCTTCTTCACTTCACCCCTAGCTGGTTCCATGATATGTCATCATCTCTAACTACTCATCGTGGTAAACTTAATACTAAAACTCACACTCGAAAATCTCACGTATAACTCCACTCCAAAACCAACACATAATTCGCCTCACTCTTCTTCTCTGTAGGATTGTAAATCTTGCTTATGTTTTTAGAGAGAGAAAGAGATAGAGAGATGGTGAGAACACACACACTTAGAGAGAGAAAGTGAAAGAAAAACACTTTTCTACTATGTGTAAAAATGAGGAACACACCACCCTCTCCATCTAAGGAGAGGGTTTATATACCCAAGCCATTGTCATGGGCTTGGGCTTACATATGGGCCGGCCTACACATGTTGTAGGCTAGGCTTGTTCTTGTTTAATAAAGAAAGAAAGTTAACTAAACTACGAACTATTACATGGACTATTAATGGAGTGACCGATCCTTCTTAATACGTAAAACGTATTTCCAACAATCTCCCCCTAAGGGAGGTCACTCCAAACAAGGGCATTACCCAAGTTACAATAATTAAATAGACCTAGCATATTATGCTTGTCTTGAGCTCGTAGTCTTCGTCTTTCTTTTCTTTTTCTTTTCTGGTGAACATGTTGATGTGATCTTTGATATCAATCTTTAGCATTAATCTCTTGCCTTGATCTCATGCATCCATCACTTGTGATCTTCGCCTCTTCGTGACCTCACGTCCCACATACTTATACCTTAGTAATTCTTGAAAGCTTCAGAGTTCGATACAATAATTAAATAGACCTAGCATACTATGCTTGTCTTGAGCTCGTAGTCTTCGTCTTTCTTTTCTTTTTCTTTTCTGGTGAACATGCTGATGTGATCTTTGATATCAATCTTTAGCATTAATCTCTTGCCTTGATCTCATGCATCCATCACTTGTGATCTTCGCCTCTTCGTGACCTCACGTCCCACATACTTATACCTTAGTAATTCTTGAAAGCTTCAGAGTTCGATACAGCGGAAGACTTAACTTTTAGGCTTTCTTGAATTTGATAAGGTATTAAGTGCATAAAGTATAAGCATGCGGGGATGACTTCTTCTTGGACCCCGCAACGCCACCGTCTTCAAATGCCGCAACATAAGTAGACACGAACGAAATGGCTTTGAACATTTCATTCTAATTCGGTAGCATTTTACCTCTGGTCGGTGAAGACCGTTGGACGATATTAGATATCGTACCCGTGACGGATAGTTTCAATTAAGTAACTTCCTGACAGGATTTCGCGGGTAAACCCGTTCTCTTTATTCGATCGTCCAAAGCTGACTGCGAACATAAAGAGTGAATCATTTGGATAATAATATCCGCATGATTTGAAGCCGTCAATTCATGTTCCTGGAACAAGTGAAATTCAATTAAGAACCGCACCATCGTTGCTTTCCAGTTGTCACGAGCTTGATTCGTATAGAATCTTGCAAGTTACCTACCAAGTGCTGTTTGAGGTTAACACTAGAAGGATTTTCACTCATCACTGTGAACACTAAGGTATCACTCTGAGTGTTCTGGCAAGATCACTAAGATATTGCGTAGAGGCCTGGAACGTGTTTAAATTCAGTTAAGAATTAAACAGCTGTTGCTTTCCAGTTATCACAAGTTTGATTCATAAAGAATCGCACAAGTCACCTACCATGAGCTTTTTGATATTCGCTCAAGAAGGATTTCCATCTTCATTGTAAATACTTTCGTATTACTCGGATGTTCAGGCAAGATCATGAAGATTTTGCGTAGGACTCTTAAAATCTTTCTTACTTTTCATAGTGTGTGAAGAAGCAAGGAAATATGAAAGTGTGTCCTAATGAGATATTTGATGATCTCAAATGGCTCTAGACTCGATCGTGCACTTTAGATTTTAGTGATCGGAGGCTGGAGAGGAGTGCCACCTTTTCAATACCAATTTACTCGGAGTGAATAAATCAATAGATAACGTGTTGTCTCCGTGTGATTAAAACAAATACCTTTTGAGAGATATCTGAGTTAGCTGGGATGGGTTGTGCATTGCATCACTGGGTCTATGATGTCTTATCTTCAATATCAAGCATCATTAAAAATGATCTCAATAGCATATGTATTGACCCGGTTTCTGCCTAAAGTTGTAAGGAGGGCTTCTTTCTTTACACCCTTTATCTTTACAATTCTTTTTCATTCTTCAACCCCTTCAATGCTTACCAATACGTCATAACTAGCACCTTGTTGTGATTGTTCCAGTGCTAACTTAAGTACTTGGTCGGCATTCAGCTACGTTCACAATCTTTCTCCAACTTTCCTAAGGACGACTATTTCTAGCTATGGAATGTCCTTGGGAAGATTCCTCCGGTTCTGGAAGAATCATAGGACTTAACCTATCCTACCAACCTTATGTCACCACAATCTTCATCGTCGTGAAATAAATGGGTTTTGGGTAATTATATGTCACCATGAAAATCCATTTTGATATGCAAATCCGTTTTGCTCCCCCTTAACATATGCCACGATATTCGAAAACATTTCGCACATGTCGGGATGAGCCAGCACATTGAGTCAAACCATTTGTGATAATATCCCACATTAAATCACATTTTCTCCCCCATATTAAAATTATTAACCCAATCAATGTTTTTAATATCAATTGATTTAATTAAGTTTTAACAAAGGTTTTGGGAAGAAAAATGCAAGTCCGTTTAATCTTCACGATACCAAATGTATGAGATATGGTATCGATTTGTAACATGATCACATATTCACCATATTAAAAGAAGTTGACAAGGTTGGACCTGATTGATGAGAACATCATATGATAAGATCAAATGGTTCTTGTCAGCATATGTTGGTCGCCTCGTTACGTCTGAAGTCATCTCTTGACACCACATGTACGATTGGTATTGTTGTCTTGACACCAACTTGTGAACTTGGCACGTTCGGCATCGAAGATTCTGAATGCTTGACAATTGCTCCCCCTCAATTGTTGACCCGTGTTCTATTGAAAGAGCTGTAGTCGTCGGTTGAGTAGTCGCATCGTCGAGTATGTAGATACCAATTGTAGATTGCTATGGTTGTAGAGATGATAGCTTCATAAAAACAAGACTTCTCTTGTTTTAACAAATAAATGTACTGAAACGTACATATATTTGTGTTAGACCAAGTTATAAAGTAAACTTGATCCCTTACAATGTTTTAAAGTAAACCTTGCCCGAGAAAATTAATTCCCGTTGTGAGCCAGAGCTTTCATGAGAAATACTTGACTTTAATGTGAAAACCGGGTTGCAGTAAGAAATAACTACAAGCCATTTAGGCATGTTTTATGAAATATTTACAACTTTTGTACGAACTCTATTTATGGCGCCGTGTCAATATTAATCAACATTTCTAAGGTCGTAAATATTATCGTACCAAAAGACATGCCTTTGAAAAATAAAGTAAAAATATTTTTGGATTTTTCTGAATTTTTCAATTTTTTATGGTTTTTATATGGTTTCATATTTTTGTATTTTGATTTTGTGGATAAAAATATAAACAATATATACAGATGATCACCAAGGATACGGAGAATAGTTTTACCAAGACTATTCTTTCGCTTCATCTGCTAGTTCCTCTAGAGTCTCAGGCGAGGAGGTTCTCATTCCTAGCTTGTCGGCCAAAAATTCAATTCGAGCGCGATCTAAAGCCTTCGTAAAAATATCCACCAATTGATACTCAGATCGGACAAAGTAAAGCTCGATTACTCCATTTTCCACTTGCTCCTTGATGAAGTGGTAGCGAATGTCAATATGCTTCGACCGGGAGAATTGAACATTGTTGCAGCATAAGGCAATTGCACTCTTGTTGTCGCAGTACATCGGAATTTTGTTGAATCCTAGACCATAATCGGTTAATTGCGATCTCATCCAAAGAATTTGAGCACAGCAACCGGACATAGCTATGTATTCTGCTTCCGTACTTGAAATTGCAGCGCTTTTCTGCCTTTTTGATGCCCAACTGATTAGTCGATCTCCTAGTAGTTGCATAGTTCCACTCGTGCTACGCCTTGTATCTTGACAACCCGCGTGTTCCGCATCTGCATATGCCATTAGTGCAATAGAAGAGTCCTTCGAATACCAAAGTCCCCGATTAATGGTTCCTTTAAGATATCGAAAGATCCTTTTAACAGTAGCTAAGTGTAACTCAGTAGGCCTAGTTTGATACCTGGCACACATACATATAGCAAACTGAAGATCAGGTCGACTGGCTGTGATATACAGAAGAGTACCAATCATTCCACGATAAAGTGTCGGATCAACGGCAACTCCATGTGGATCTGCATCAAGCTTAGTTCGTTCCACCATTGGAGTATCCACGGGGTCGCAAGATTCCATCTTATACTTCTTTAGCGATTCAAGGGCATACTTGGATTGATTGATAAAGATGCCTCTGGGACTCTGAGATATCTGAAGACCTAAGAAGAATGATACCTTGCCCATCATTGACATCTTAAACTTGGAAGACATGAGTGTCCCAAACTCATCCGATAAGGTTTGGGTCGAGGCTGCAAATATAATATCATCAACATATATTTGTACCATAATCATATCTTTACCTCGTTTCTGAATGAACAGCGTGGGATCCACCTTGCCTTTAGCGAAGCCTTGCGTAATGAGGAATTGTGACAAAAGATCATACCATGCGCGAGGAGCTTGCTTCAACCCATAGAGAGCCTTCTTAAGCTTGTACACATGATTAGGATAATTAGGATTCACAAAACCATCTGGTTGTTGAACATAGACCTCTTCCTTGAGTTCACCATTAAGAAATGCCGTCTTCACATCCATCTGATAGACGATCATATTCATGTGGGCTGCATAAGCGAGGAATAGTCGAATAGCTTCCAAACGGGCAACAGGTGCAAAGGATTCCATAAAGTCGATGCCCAATAAATGCTTGTATCCACGAGCTACTAAACGAGCTTTGTTCTTCAATATTCCGCCTAACTCATCGAGTTTCACCTTGTAAACCCATTTCAAAGTGAGTAACTGCACTTGATCCGGGCATGGGACAAGTTCCCATACTTCAAGACGTATAAACTCATTAAGTTCTTCTTGCATAGCCTCTATCCAACAGGATTGAGTAAAAGCTTCTTGCCATGTCTTAGGTTCAACTTCAGTGAGAAAAGCATCAAAGTGACAAAACATTGCACTTTCTTGTAACTGACTTCGTGTGGATACCGGACGATTAGGGTCACCAATAATAGAATCTATAGGATGATCCTTTGTCCACTTGCTGTCATGTTCACGAATCCGTGGATTGGAGTAAACCGTACAAGGAGCTTCCTCTGAGGTGGACGACCCGGCTTGATTAGGGTCGAGAATTGGTACACCAAAGAATGGAAGTTCACGCATTTGAGCGAATTCCAAATCGAGATCATCATCATCCTCTGCATCATCAATAGGCATGACATGGGTAGTTGAAACATGTGTTGGTTGAGAATTACTTGTTGATGGTATATCTAGACCAATTGTAGGTGCAGACGTATCTGATTGTGCAACAGTTGCTGGAGCGACAACTTCGGTTACCGGAGCTATTACCTCAGTTTCTGGAGCAACAATACTTGGAGGAGTAAAGAATTCATCAAAGAACGGTTGAAACAACGTATCCCATTCATTCCTAGTAGGTGGTGTAAATGATGATGAAGTAGGGTTGTTTGGGACAAGACCAGAACTAATAGTACTGGGTCCCATTTCATGAAGTGCGGGTTCAGAGCTGCTTTGCTCAGAAGCCATTGCTGTCAGCTCATCAAAATCAACATTCATAGTTTCGAGGATCTTGCGAGAGTTACGGTTGTAGATTCGGTATGCCTTCTTTGCGGGTGCGTAACCAATGAAAATACCAATATCAGCCTTTGGTTGAAGTTTTCCCAAATTGTCACCATCATTATTTGGATAGCAAAGAGAACCAAATACATGAAGATATGATAAATCTGGTACTTTTCCATGGAGAAGCTCATAAGGTGTTTTACCATGGCGTTTACGAATTAGTGACCGGTTTTGGGTGTACACTGCTGTAGATACTGCTTCTGCCCATAAAAACAATGGAGCCTTTGCGTAAATTAACATCGTTCGAGCAGCTTCCATAAGTGTGCGATTTCGCCTTTCAACGACACCGTTTTGTTGTGGAGTGCGTGCAACGGATGTTTCATGAGATATGCCAACTTCTTCATAATAATCACGCAAGATTTGATTCACAAATTCGGTTCCATTATCTGTACGAATGCGTCGGACAGTAGTGTTGAGACGCACTTGAATCATCTTGAGAAATCCGATGATGAATTTAGGTGCCTCATTTTTTGCTTTAAGAAATTTCACCCATGTAAACCGAGAGTAATCATCCACAATAACGAGGATGTACTTTTTGCCACTAAGACTTTCAACACGCATTGGCCCACAAAGATCCATATGCAACAGATAAAGTTTCTCTTGGTTGGTGTCTTCCGTCTTGGGTTTGTAAGATTTCTTAGTGCTTTTCCCCATTGTACACGCGGAACACAAATGATCCTTGTGAAATGAAAGTTTAGGAAGACCACGAACAAGTTCGTTTTTCGCCAAATGATTAATAGCGTCAAAGTTAAGATGAGATAACCGCCGATGACATAACCATGACTTAGTCTTTGATGCTTTGGAGAGAAGACATACGGGAGAAGCGGCCATCATATCTTGTAGAGACAAAGTATACAAATTATTCCCTCGAGTACCTTTCAATAAATCAACCCCTTCCAAATTACGAATGAAGCAGGTATGCTCTCGAAAAGCAACTTCTAGGTTTGCATCACAAAATTGTCCCACAGAAAATAAGTTGTGACCGAGACCTTCCACATAATACACTCTTGAAATTATAACATTCCCAATATGATATTCACCGTAACCCATTATCTTTGCAATATGATCATTTCCAAATCGAACCGTACCAAGAAACTTGCTGACGAAATTTCTGAGCTGAGAGCGATCTCCGGTCATATGCTTGGAGCAACCAGAGTCCAAATACCAGAGAACAATTTGGACCACCTGTTTTCAATAAAAACAGTAGACAATGCATTGGAAACTATTGGTTCCGGAGTGTTAGCAGATACAGATATAGAATTATCAGAATTGCTAACATTTTTGAGACCCTTAGATTTCCTGCGTTTTCTAATGTGAGTTTTAGCACTAACAGGTTTTACTGTTCCAACTTTCTTAGGTTTTGGATTATTCGTGGGCACTACAGTGGGAGTAGACCTATTTAAAGGGCACTTGGTTCCTACGGTAGTGTCGGTGTTCCTAGTTAAAGGACACACTTGTGTTTTGGTAGCCTTGGTACTCCTAGTTAAAGGGCACGCTTTCTTCGCTGTAGTGGGAGTGATCCTAGTCAAAGGGCACGTATTTCCTACTATAGTGAAAGTTCTACCAGTGGGGCGCCACAACCAACCAACTTGGGTTAACACTTTCCCAGTCGGTTTCCATTTTAATCCATTTTTCCGGGCATACATCTCATTCACATGGTCAATAAGGCAAGAATCATGACGACTAGAAAACATACATTCATTGCAATTCCAACATTTCAAATTAGAATTCACACTAGGCTTAGAACACTGCACAACCGAAGAGCCTTTAGGTTTAGCTACATGATTCTTTTTATTCAAAACAGAAATAACATTCCTAGGATGGGCTTCTACTTTCTTCTTCACTTGACTACTAGATGGGGGCAAGATCCTATCATTCTTCTTGTTTCTCTTAAGCTTAGATCTTTGAGCCTTAGTAGTGGTGCTTACTCCTGTAGAAGGCAACACGGGAATATTAGAAGCTGGTTTTGATTCCACCTTATCTTTAGTGACCAAAGTTTGAGATGGTTTAGTCCTAGGGCCCTTGTTAAGTGGTGTGACGGCTATAAGGGTTCTTTTGATTGCACTAGAGGACGATGCTGAGATAGTGGCTGCGTTATCTACAACATTCTTACCTTTTAAAGTACGAAGTGTTTCCTTTAACTCAGCTAAGATCAGATTCTTATCACAAATTTGTTCCCTCAAATCAGATATTTCCATCGACTTTCGATTCAATTGTTCAATCAATGATTGATTCTGTGCAGTGGTATCAACACATGCGGGCTGTACTGAATCGAAGAGTCGTGTATTTTTCTGTTTTAAGTTATCAACTTTGGACAAAATCTTGGAAACTCGATTATCTAGATCAAGTTTAAGATTCTCAGCAGCCTCAAGTACGTTCACACAGTTAAGCTCCTTAGATTTCTCTATGTCTATCGGCAAAGATTGAGCAACCTTGTCACTTGGCTGACGTTGTTTTGATTGTAAATTCAATCGAAAATTCTTTTCAAAGTTTGCATCATCGTATTGACACCTTCGAATGACGTTTCAAAGATTTCTTGAATAAATTGTTGCTTGCATTCAAGCGAAATACAATGTGTTTGAATCTCATCAAAACGTTTTGAAAGCGAAGAATATGAATCTTGAAGCTTTAAAAATTCAGCGTCAGCTTCGTGACAAGTACTATCTACCACATTATCCACAGATTCAACATTATGCACAATAGAATCATTATCAACACTTGTATTCATACAGACAGAAACTATATCATGAGACATCACTTGCTTCAGAAGCAGATCATTTTGGCGTGAAACCCGTTCTATTTCAAGTAAACTGTTTTCATAAGCATCTTCCATTTCATTGAAAACACGTCTAACTTCTTCTATTTCCAAAAACAAATCTTGATCAATATTACGAAGGCAAGCTTTAACATTGTCTACAAACGGAACAATTTCATCTCGAAACGCAGCTCTAGTGTGCTCAATGTTCCATTCACCTTCCGTTATGGCCGTGGCCGTCGTACGTTCCAAAATGACCTTGTCAAAATCGGCTAAGTGTTGGTGAACCGTATTTAAGTTAACGGACGCCTTACTTACCGGTGGAATTAACTTCGTTAAATCCTTTTTGACAAGTGTAGGAGACGTACTAGGAAGGTTTTCATTTGACAAACTTTGGGGCACAAGAACTGTTAATTCTGCTAATTCCTTTTGTAAGCGAATGCGTGTCTTTTTCGAAAATTGATCTTTGTTATGTTGATCATAATCAATTGTATGGAATTTTGAAATCATTTTAGAATGAGTTTCATCCGCAAGTGACTGTGTCTTCTCAGTACTACGAACAAAAGGTGCTTCTTTCGATTTGCCAATTATAGTCATATCATAAAGACATGGAATATATTCATGAGCTTGTTTTGCATAACCGGGATTAGGTGGTAAATCTTGAAGACGCTTAAGTTCGAATTCTCTAAATGATTTAGTTAAAAGATGAACCTTTTCTGTGGAAGCGTATTGTTTTAAAAGCTGTTGTTCTTTGAATTTAAGAAGTTTGGTGGCATTAATTTCTGATTCAACCTTTTTAGACTCGAGAGTTTCGAAATCCATTTTAAGTTTCTGAAAATTATTGACAACCGACTCCTTTTCTTTTAATTCATTAGAAAGATTAGCTTTTAATGATTCTATTTCTTTCAAGTGTTCAATCTTTTCAAAACGAAATTTGTCAAATTCAGAACATGTTATTTTCTCTGCTTGAGGGACCATTTCAAAAGCTTTGACCTTTTCTTTATGCAACGCAAGCTCAGCAGTTAGGGTGGAATTGGTATCTACGGATTGTCTGAGGGCCATATGCATTTGATCAATAATATGTTTAGGCACCATGACCAAATCATGTTGAGCATAAGATTCCATACCCGTCGTAGCATTTGGTTGAGGTTCACTCAAATGTGTTGGATTGGGTACCACATCATTTGAATTAATAGTTCCCGAATGCTGTTCGAGGTTGTCATTTTCATGCCCAACTTGATGTTGGTTATCATCAGTTTTATTAGATGTGGTTGGTACCTCACTGAGGACATCAGAACCGTAGTGAGAAATATTAGCAACGAGAGCAGCTTGGGCAGAGTGAATGTCATCACAATCTGAATCATAAGCATCAAGATCATCTGCTTGATAAGCTGTATTAGAAGTAGAAACGACTGCAATGCCTTCAGTATCTGCTGCCATGGGTCTGCAAGAAATGCTAACTCCTCTGAATCCAAGATCTTCCCCTTAGACTGAGCATCAACCAAATACATCTTCTCACGAAACCATGCATCATCCCTCCTCCTTTTCGGCTGAGTGCATTCCTTAGCCATATGACCTTGTCCTTGGCAATTGTAGCACGTCACAACCTTCTTAGGACCAATAGGACTCCCATTTCCACTAGCTTGAGAATTCACAGCTTGATTGTTCCCAGTCCTTGTAGGAGGTCCATATGAATTTTTCCTTCCCTGAATTGGTTGCACCGTCACTTGACCATCTTGAACAGTGGCTTGTTGTCGAGGATTTGATGAGGTGCGGAGCTGATTGTTTGTTGGTGGAAATCCTCTAGTTGCAACAAGTTTTGACAAGTAGGCTATGAGATGGTTTAGAACATCAGCTGGCGTATCATTTGGAGTAAAGACCGGTGCTTGGATTGGTGGAAGTTCATTAGAGTAGAAAGCTTGTGCTGGTTGTGCTTCAATTGGAAAATATCCTTGCTTAGGAGTATAGCCCATTGGAGAAGTGTTGGCTTGTGATGGTGATGTCTGATATGGTGGTTGTTGCGGAAAAGATTATTGATGAACACTTTGTTGATATGCTTGCTGTGGCATCACTAGTGGTGGATAAGATGGTTGCTGTGGTTGCTGATAGTTGTGTGGTGGTGTCTGCTGCAAGTATGATGGTTGCTGATAAGTATAAGCCATGTTTTGTTGAGAAGCATACATTGCAAGTGGATCATGAACTTGAGGTGTAGACAACCGAGCCTCGATCACATGGCATTCGTGTTGTTGAAGAAAAGCTTGAAGTTGATCCACATTGGTGTTATGCAAGTCCTTAACCAATTTAACATCTGTCACGTATTTTTTCCATTCTGAAGGAAGAGTGTTCAAATACTTGGTGTTCAATTGAAAGGTAGGAATTGTCATGCCATAGATATTGAGCTCATTCAACAATAGGGTAAATCTCAGATAGTAATCATTGAGAGTCTCCCCTGGCACATAGGCAAACTTATCAAAAGTATCATAAAGCTTACACTCTCGTTCTTGTTTAGTTAACGAGGTGCCTTGCATGAGAACACGAATTCTATCCCATAACTCTTTGGCAACTTTATGTTTGCTGACGAGTTTGTAGACATCTGGAGGAAGGGCTTGGAGAATGATGTTTGTAGCATACTTATCACATTTGTCTTGAATCTTCATATCTCTAGTCAATTCACCCGTTGTGCGAGGACGAGTAGTTGTACCTTCCGTCACTGTACCATAATCTAATGGTCCATTGAGCACCGATGCCCAAATGAGATGTCCATTCTCCTTGTTCAACATATAAAGTTCCATTCGAGAAGCCCATTCCTCATACATAGTCTTCACCAACATTGGTGGACGATTATCCGTACCCGAGAGGATGGACTTATCCGTAAGAGATGTGTACTCCATTTCAATAAGTGAAGATTTACAAACGTTGATCGATCAATGAAAGAAAGTAAATGTGTTTGTTGTTGTGAGTTGAAGTCGAGAAACAATGTTAAAATCCCCTAAAATATGTCCTCGATAAACCAAAAATTCCAAGTCAAAATTACACACGAAAATTTTTTAAGGAATAATTTTTGTTGTCGGAATGTTGATCGGAATAGTGATCGGAATATCAGTCGGAATAGTGATTGGAATAACCTTGATCGGAATAAACTCTAATCGGAATAACCTTGATCGGAAAGTACCTAATCGGAATAAACCAAATCGGAATACCTTGATCGGAATACCAAATCTGAATACCAATCGGAATGTACCTAATCGGAATAACAAATCTGAATGTACCTAATCAGAATGTACCTAATCTGAATACCAAATCTGAATACCAATCAGAATGCCGTGATCGGAATACCAAATCTGAATACCAATCGGAATACCGAATCGGAATGTTCCCAAAATCGGAATCCCTAAACCCTATTCCGATTACACTGATCGGAATGTACTATAAACCCTTTTCCGATGACCAGATCGGAATAATGCCCACTTTTCTCAGACAAAACTCAACCAATTCGTGATTTTAAGCCAAAAAATGATCAAAACACCCAAAAATTTTGTGTTTTTAGCCAAAGTAACTATACCAAATCCCTACCACAACTATGTAGAAGATTTGTATCAAGAAAAAACCATCAAAAACACAAAAAAAATTTGGATGTGTGAAAATGGATCAAAAATAGCGAGATAATCAAGAACACAAACACATGAACAATACAATCATCCCATGGCTCTTGATACCATTTGTAGGATTGTAAATCTTGCTTATGTTTTTAGAGATAGAAAGAGATAGAGAGATGGTGAGAACACACACACTTAGAGAGAGAAAGTGAAAGAAAAACACTTTTCTACTATGTGTAAAAATGAGGATCACACCACCCTCTCCATCTAAGGAGAGGGTTTATATACCCAAGCCCTTGTCATGGGATTGGGCTTACATATGGGCCGGCCTACGCATTTTAACAGACCAATACTTCCTCTCATCAGACCACTCAACCTCTTTCCACATCCAATCTACTACTAAGCAACTCAACTTTTACCTTGCATCCGTTGCAATTTCCATCAACTCTTGTTCTTGAAATCATCCCATCAACAATTTCCTTGGGAAGGCACTAACTGCAACTCCTCTCACCTCCCCTACTTGCTCTATTTATGGTTCTACCTCACAGTAATAGGCAAACCTACTAAATTTCAAGAAATTTTCGGAAAACTTACATGCCCTACGAACAATCATAAATACCTTTGAGGTATTGTATCCCCTTCAAACACTCTCTATGGCGCGTTACTTGTGCTAGTATTCCACAAATCTCTATTCATCTCCTTGGTACTCCTAAGAGACCTCATGACCACATTAGTTCGTCTACGAACTTCTTTCCTCCCCACTAAGGGTATTCTGACCGTTCTCTCATGGTCACCTACTTAAGCGTGTAGGCGCGACCAAGTCTTTCATATGACTACTTCAACGCTCCCAAACAAAACGAAACCAAAACTACATCCTGAATCCACCAGATACGATCAACGAATCAAACCAACGGATAACTAACGACATTTCACGTGCACCAGTTAAATCAAGTCAAAAACGATGAGACTAAAAAAAACTCAACCCAAAATGTGTATCAATTCAAAATGACCCATGACAACGAAAATAATCCAAGAAACACCCAATGGCAACCAAAACATATTACGCCCCGCGACATATTATTTAAACCGTGCAAAAGATCGACTTTTCCAAAAGAATATATATCTCTTTTTTTTCAGGAAATTTATTATTACCTCCCACATCTATGTGACTCAAACAATCTACAAACAACCCTCTTGACGAACTCAAAACTCAACTCAAAAACTAGGTATCCCGTGCATCCCAAATCATAAAAATAACTACTATTCAAACTCAACCTTTAACCCGACACTTGTACAATAATTCCGGCCAAGATACTGACCTCCCATGACTATACTTTCTGAATATTTGAAAATTACGTTCCGAGTACATAACTTTTGGCTTTTGAATCACTCAAAAAGTTCTAAAAACGAACAAGTTATGACCAAATCAGTTTTATACTAGTTGTTTTAAAAAAAACTAAAGAATAGACTTAGTGATTAATGTACCCCTTTTAAATGACAGATATAATTGTATGTGGAATCTTCATAAACTCAATTTAACCTTGCATTAATAATTATAAATGATGTGAATCGGTTAAACCCAATTATATAAACTATGTAAGTAGAAAGAAGTTTTACTTAGCTTTATTTTAAAGAAAGTCTTTTAGAATTTGAAATAAATAAGTGTTGATTAAAAGAAATCTTATGTTACATCTTGTTTCAAACACGACTCCAACACCTTACCCTTATTTTACCGAATACAACCAACTATCTAAACCTATAATAGATTTCCAAGTCACCCTTTTTCTGAATATATACCGACCAAAAGAAATGTAAGACCCATCACCAAGAGATTTCATTATTTCAAAAGGAATCCCAAGTTATTCCAACAGACTTAAACCAAGAACACCATTTTAAAACGTACACGTGAAATACGAAACTCAAAGAATACGCTACAAGACACACATCAAAAGATTCAAAACTTCGTTGAAACTCCACCAAACTCGAGCACTATTAAATTGTTTAAATACAAAAGAGCACTAGGTACGTTCAAGTTATAAAAACTATTGAACGACCGTAAATCATAACATAACATCTATTAGTATATATACATCCGCATATGTATACCTATCGAATCTCCCAAACATACTCGTTATCATACATGTCAAGTCAATCAATCGCCTTATACGCTCGTTTTTCCATACGAGTAATCACCATCTCACCGTGCCACAACAAGGCATAAAGCCCACCTCCAAAACCAAACCATATCGTGTGACCCTATAATCACATAACACAACTATAATCCAAAACATATAACACAAAAAGAACAATAGCCATATCATAGGCAGCTATTACATAAACCCATATATATACGTATACCCAAATCCACATCTCATCATATACAAGCATGTACTAATCCTCTTTCATGCAATCATACTTAGGAACCCATTGAAGTTGTGGTACTTGTATAACTGTGTTGGCCACCATAATTATACAATTACCCTTTCCTCAATGCACTCCCTCCTATGATGACACTTATAAGAATCAGCACAACATATAACACATAAATCCATCTACTCACATAAGCTCATAACCACATAACCAATAAGGTCCAAAACTCCAACTATAAAAATAACATAATAAAACTCTTGGAATACCGAAATCCATAGTCTAGCTAAAACAACATAGACTAAATCCAAAACGAAAACATAATCAGTTATAAGTCATGTCGCTCGTAAGAGTGGAAACAACTTAAAATCCTTCCTATCCACCTACTCCTAGTAACTCGAACCACCACACGATTCTTAGAGAACATGACTTAAACATCAAAAGAAAAATAACATACCTCAGGTATGTAAAATACCTCGATAAAAGATAGAAACTACCTTGTGCTAAATTATGTACTATAATGTACAATTTAAGCAAAATACAACAATGACAAGCGTGGATGATTATGGTTCAACCAGCACTAGTCACATCCCGAAAAGAAAAATAACATGTGACTAAGTATGAACTTACTATGGTTCAATTCATACTAGTCAAAACATCGTAATAAATAACATCCAAACACATCAGTTAATATAAAATGCACATATACTCCTATGACGCCTATATGCAGGGACCCTTAAGCTATAGACTAGGCTACGCGACTAGGCAACCTAATTCTCTATAACCATTGTCTCTGATACCATTCTGACACACCCCACCATGGCGGAATATAGGGCGCGACGTATGGATATCATCACAACATGGCGTGTCTATAGAGATAACTATATGAAATAAGAAATGTCATAAAATGGTGACACAAAAGTCATGACAATATCTCATCAAGTGCAGGAGTCTAGGTAAGTAGGTAACAATCCTACCTCTTACCCAAGACAAACAAGTAACATAACCAAAACAAACATATGTGTGCCACTGTATCACTTATTAAATGAACAAATAAATCTAAGAAGGAAACGGGGATATCCTTCTATATGCATTCCTACGCTCTCCAAATCCCAGCCACTTAAGCTCTCATGCCTACCCATAGCATCACCTGAAAGAGACACTAAAACACGTCAACATAAAGTTGGCGAGAGTCATAGGTTTAGACTCCAACGCTAAAATCGATTACAAGCTGTGAATAACAACCATCAACACAATAACATATGGACAATGTGCTACAAGTATGCATTAACAACTAACAATTCAAGATCAAACATTCATCACAATTCCAAGGCATCACGCCTTACCAACAACCACAATTTCCAAGGCATCACGCCTTACCAACATCATGGTCCCATAGGCGCCCATACACCTATGTACCTATCCCAAGGCCCCGCCTTGTCATTAACCATTGGTCCCATAGATGATCACACTATGTACCTTTCCGATTCAAATCATACATAAACAAGAATCACATAGCAGTTAATCACATAGCAGTTAATCACATAATGTACACACAAGTCCATCTCAAACCTTAAAAACATTCACAACATCAATTTATAAACAACATAACACAGTGTCTCTTCCATCCCATCTGGAAGTCAAAATCAATATTAAACATGGGACTATGAAACTCACCTGATTGCTTCTTCACAAGTCCTCGCACTAGCAACAAGCTAACAAACCAAAAACACGCAATCAATACATGAACCAATCACTAAGATGGCTCATCAACCTATGATGGACATCTAGCCTATTCCCATCTAAATACCTCATTGATAAGCTCTAGTCACCCCATTACCCTTCCCTAACAAGTCCTTAACTTGGTTAAGTTTAATAACTATCTCGTTCATATTTTACACAAAACAGTCCCAGTTTTTAGGTCTCAAAACTTTAAGTCAAACGCCCACTTAAACCTACCCATGGTTTCTGTAAAACGAATATTCATACCCTTACATATGTTAGCTAACAACTCCCACTTGACCCAACCTTAAAGCTACTGTTAAGGCCCCGATATATATATATATATACCTTTGTCATTCCAGTTTTACTGATTTTAAACATACAAAACGTTTGTTACAATTAGGGGGTCTTACACCTAAACCACAACCTTAGCCAAAGTGAAAACACTTACTAAAATATATAAACCATCTCTCATGTTCGTTAGAAGATCCCAATGCAACCCTAAGTACCCCAAACAACCCAAAACTTAAAAAGAAAACAGGTTGACTTGAAAACTGTTTTGACCTCCGACTGTTGTAACCTGTTTTTGGCCCACTTCCCAACCTCCAATTTAGTTCTCGTTTCTTGCATTGAAAATCCACTTCAATTACCTTTTCACTGATACTTGGATTGCAAAATAAGAGTTTGTATAACTCCCAATATGATCAAAACAATTAACTCAAAATTCTGCCCAGTTTTTAAAAACGGGTTTAACAAAATCAACCTCATTAATTAACCCTAATCCCTCTAATTACAAGCCCTAATCTATGTAATAATCATATTATGATTAATATAACATAAATTTACTGTTTTTAAAATTAAACCTAACCTAAATCCATCATAAGATGATCAATTAAACATAATAACAATTAAATTAAAAAGGGATTATGAAAGTTTACCTTTGATTTATGAAAACCCTAAAATTTTGATGAAGAACCCTAAAACCCCATGTTTAACCGTCGACTTCTATTCCTCCAGGGAATTATGAAGTGTTTTGTTGTATATAACCTTATATAATTAAGTTGGACAAATCCTAGCCCAACCCAAAAGTCTTGTTTCCTTATTTTCTTTTTTTTTTCCTTTCTTTTCTTCTTTGGTGCGTCTAAACCGACCCAAACACCCCTCAAATTCGTTTTATTTTTATTTTTATTATTTAATATTATGTTATTAATATTACCTTAATTTTCCTTAATTTATTTCAGCTCCTAAAGCTTCCAAAACCACAAAACCGTAAAACTAGTCAAATTTACGCGTTTTACCGTAAAAGACGTAAAATATACACTTTTAAAAAAAATCTCAAATTTTGAAATAAACTTTATAACTAAGTCCTAAATGACTTAAAACCATCCCGAAAAATATCCATATGACTAATTACCTCATCCGAGACCTCCAAATGCTAAACCGTAAATCGTAAAAAATACGATTTTCTATAATACATATACGTATACTTAAAACCACCAAATAACACCATCTCACTTCATAGTCACTACCATGTGAACTCATGAACATGAAATCATCACACATCGTTTCATTCACAAGGTACCCCGTACTGGAAACGATATCCAAACCACAATCTATACACACCAATAAGCACATAAACACGTAAAGACACGTAACTAGCACAAAATGAAACTAAGTGACGAACCTCAAAACCAGGGTTGTCACAACAAATGACTGAAGAAACAAGTGTGTCTAATACTGGTGAAGTCAACTTTGTTGAAGATCCAAGTACTGCTAAGCCAACTGCAAGTACTACTGACATTGTTGAAGATCCAAGTACTGCTAAGCCAACTGTAAGTACCGCTTGTGATCATCCTTCACTAGAAAGTCAAAGTTCATTTGGAGAAAATGAGACTTTAGCCAAATTGCTGCTTGATCTAAAGAAGAGTTTAGTTGAGAAGACTAAGCAAGCAGATGTGGAGAAAAAGATACAACAAGAAGTTCTTGCCTCAAAAGATCAAATTCAAGGTAAGAAAGTTCAAGCTTCACACCCTACAAAAGGTATAGTTAGTCAACAGTTAGCTAATGAAGAAATAGCTGCCGAACTGAAGAAGAAGCTACCTAAGATAAATCCAAAGGATAAGGGGAAGAAGCAATTATTGTCATAATCTAAAGATGAAAGTGATTCAGATGATGATATAAACAAAGTCATGTACAGATTTAATCAAATAGACCATGATGAGGAATTTGCTTATAGAATGCAAGCACAAATTCGTGAAGATGAATTGCAGGAAGAACTTGCAGCAAAGCAAAATTTGTTAGAAGCTAAAAGGATACAGCAAGAATGGAACATACAAGAGTATGACAGGATTCAAGCTGAGATACATGCAAGTGAGCTTCTTGCAGACTCATTGATAGCTGAAGAAAAAGATGCATATGATGAAGAAGAGAAATAAAGATTGATTGATGATCTGGTAAGGGAGCAACAAAGATTCTTTCCTGAAAAGAGAAGGAAAGAAAAGATTAAGCCTCCAACTACTATGCAGATTAGAAATCAAATGATGAAATTTCTAAAGAAAGTAAAAGGATTTACTCATATTCAGCTGGTCAAGAAAACTTTTGAAGAAATCAAGACTTTGTATGAGAAAAGTAAGAGGACTGAATTGAATTTTGTTGAGATTGGATCTGAAGCAGACAAGAAAGCTATTGAAGAATTCAAGAAACGTCTACAACAACAAAGACAATTTGGTAGTACTCCTAGAATTAAGCCAAGTACTGCCGAACCTATAAGTGCATCTCCACCTATCAAAACCACTTATGTGAGGAAGAATAGAAAGGAGAAAGTAAGTTCAAGGGAGGAAGAGACTGCTCAAAGGATGAATGCAGGAGTTAAAACTCAAGGAATTGCTCAGACTGAAAATGTACAAGCAGTACATACACAGTCAACAGTACATACAACAGTACATACTGAGGAAACGGTACATACAAGCTTGGAAGAGGGTTCAACATAACTTGAAGGAATTTCCAAGAGTGTTAAAAGGAAAAGATCAATAAAGCTAAAGAAGAAAGCTAAGAGAGCTAAAATTACAGCAGAAGATAGTGATGATGATGAGAGCTTAAGGAAGTACTTGAAGATTGTGAACTTTGAAGATCAATGTTTTGATACAGAGATTTTTGGAAAAAGAACATCCATTGTTAAGTGGATTTACTCTACAGATCAAGGACTTGAAGCTCATGTAATTCAGATATCTGATGGCACAAAAAGGATATTCAGACTTTTGGAAGATATCCTTCACATACTTGACAGACAAGATATCCAAGATCTTGTAAGGTTAGTTGAAGAAGCCAGTGCAGGTAAAACTGAAGTATCACTATTATATAGGGAATTTCTCTTTATGTATGAGCCACACAAATGTGATCAAGAAATGTTGAAGGAATTAGAGAATCAGGTTCCTAGTTACTGGAGATATTACAGGTCATGTAGATTGCATATTTTGGATGTAGATGATGTTACATATTATATGCTACAAGAGAAGACTTATCCCTTCAAAAGGAAATTGTTGAAAAGGATGTTAGAACAACAATTGGAAGTTACAGAAGAATCTGTTGATGCTTTGGAGTTGATCAGAATTGTTAAACAACAAATCAAGCATTTAAATGATGAGGAAGAAGCTGAGAAAGAATCTTAAGTGTTTGACTTTCAGTCACACTTCATAAATGGTTCTCAGTTCACCATGTCTAACACACATAAGAATTGGCTAGTCCATAAGCAAACGGTTTGTGGTAAAGACTTATCAAATCCGTTGAAAGCTGATAGTTTGCAAAAAACTATATGGTTCTAACTCACCTTGTTTCGAAAAAAGAGTTAGCTAGTCCTAGACAAACGGTACTAGGTAAAGACTTCATCAAATTCGTTGATGGTTGACAATTTACCAAAAATTGTAAGGTTTTCATTACACCTTATTCTTTGTGAATAAAGTATTGGCTATTCTAGAGTGTACGGCTAACTGGTATGAAGATTGCAGATAAAGAAGTATTAAAAGATATAATACTTAGAAAGTTTTGTTATCATCAAATCAAGTGAAAGATTTATGATCAAGAGTTCAAGGACTAAACTTAAAAAGACAAATACTGATGCTGCAAAGATGAATGAATGTTTAGAAGACACAAGAAGATCATAGTTTGAAGACAAAGATGATGCTCATAATGTTTGAAGATTATCTTATCAGAAGAAGATCTACATATGAAGTGTTTGGCTACATTCAGTTGGATACAAATACAAATTACCAAGTTCAATCCAAGGATGAAGGAAAGACTGAAGACATGTATTTCTAATACATCCAGTACAAGAGAAACAAGAAGACAACGAGTTATCATTTCTTGTTTAGGGGAGTATTGTTGGGAATTATTTGTTAAGTGTCAAGTACCGTTAGTGTTATGCAAGTACTGTTAGTGTTATGCAAGTACTGTTAGTGTTATGTAAGTACCGTTAGTGTTAACGCGGTACATAGTAAGTACTGCTACTTATAAAGTAAGTACTGCTATATTGATTAGGACGAATATATCTTTGTATAAGATATGTCATAGTTATAGTTAGAGTATATCTTATGAGATATATCTAAATAGTTAGAATATTGATAATATATCGTCTGTGATATGATTACCTTTATAGAATATTCTAAGGTTTCTAGGGTTCCTTACTCTATAAAAGGAACATAGGTACAATGTCTTTCATGTACCTCCTTCAAGTCGATTAATAAGAGAATCGAATAGTTAAAAGTAATTTTGTTCTTCTGTGCTTTATAAGTTAGATTCCGCATAACTTATTTAGTATTAGTAAGTGTGCTCAAAGTGTTTTAGTTTGATTACAAACTATCATACTAATTCTTAACAGAATATAGATCCAACCAAAGGGATCAACAATATATACTTTAAAAAATTGAATTTCTATAGGTTGTAATATTTAATTTTTTTGTGATTATATACAGCCTCCGGCTCTGGTTGAACAGAAAAAGGATGAAGAACACCTAAGAAAAGTTTTTGATGATAACTTTGAGTCTGTTTTATAGAATTCAAAGAAAACAAATTTGAATAACATTAGTATGGTGAAATTGAGTATATTGAAGTTCGTTTCTCTCGATTCTTGACCAATTGAAAGTCCTAAAAATCTCAAGTTTATTATTGTTCTTGGTTGATAGGGTTTTTTGGATATTCTATGTCTATTTCAAACAACAAGCAAAAATGGTGAAAAATATTAAGCTATTTATCCGTAAAACACTTTGCAATTACCAAATTTTTTTCACAAAAGTCCAAATTATCAAAACATGAAAGTAATGTGCTCAAAATGTAAGTAAATGAAAGTATAAAGCTTGAAATGTAAATTTAGAAAGTAAAAGGACCTAAAATGAAAATTCTAACAAATTGTAACTAACTTTTGACAAAATAACAAACTGCCTAACCAAATTCGACAAGTAACTGAAACTTAAAGGATTGAATATTAGCAAACCCTAATTACTAGTAAGTTTAGCCAAAAATGCAAACAATTACAAATCCTAAAATGCAATTAACGGAAAATTATTAACAAAAATGGGCACAAGCCAAGAATAAGCTCGTTTAAGCTCAAAACAAAAGCTTATTCAAAATTCTTTTTGCAAACGTTTTTAAATGGAAAATTAGCTAGGGAAAGTAAAGCTCATAAGTTGTGATGACCTAAATCTCTCAAACAGATTATCTAATAAGCTCAAGTTAAGCTAAAAACAAATTCAAATAAGCACAACTTGATTTTTGTACTGGAAATGAAAGATTAGCTAACAAGGAGTAAGGAATCTTGGAAAATGATCAAGAAAATAAGCAGTTATCATGAGATAAGCAAAATCGTAGCTTATTTGACCAAGTTTGACCAAATTTGTGAAAAAGCTGAAAACTTCCAAAATTACTCAAAACATGTTTCTAAGCACATGTATGAAAGAAAATAGCTAGATTGATGAAGTAGATTTAGCTATCTAAGAAAACAGTCCCCCTTTTACATCAGAAACTTGCATTTGCCAAGGAGCTTGTTAATAAGCTGAATTTTCATTCAAAACTGAATACTGTAGAAATTCCTTGCACAGACTAAGACTTTGGATGTTAAGCTTCAATTAAAACTGGTTTCAAGAAATTTAGTCAAGAAATGAACAAATGACATGGGATTGAAAGTAGCAAGTTTCTGAATGAAAATGAAAACAGATTTTGACCCAAACTTTTATCAAGCTATTTGCCTTTTTTACTTTTGTTTTGACTTTAAAACTGAACAAAACTGTTACCAAATGCTTACTGAATGACAATGAATAAAACTTGAAAGGTTTAACAAACTTTTATCACAAAAACCTAGCAGATCCAAACACCAATTATCAAGTCTGTTATGAACTTTAACAAACAGAATTTGAGTAAATAGTGAAGTAAGCCAAGTTTGATATCAAATCATGTTTTATGAGTAAAATTAAGAGTTTTAGAACTAAAAACAAACTTGTTATCAGAAGAAGATCTACATATGAAGTGTTTGACTGATGAAAATTAAGCTAGAATCAAGTAAAAACAGATTTAAGGCCACAAGACTAGTCCAAAGCAATCAAATTACAAAGATTACACTAAGACAAGCTCAAACACATGATCATAGCAGCATATACTAATTACACTAGGAATTGAGCAGGCAATCAACATTTGAGTGGAAACAAACTAAGAAACTTGAAACCTTTTAGCAACAGGCCTCCTCTGATGGAGTAGAGAGGTGCTGAGCCTTCTAATAGTGCTAAACCACCACCTTAGTACCACCAATCAACCCCTGAATCACCTCCAAAAGCCATTGTTGATCAAATTCCTAAAATTCAGCTACAATTCTTCAAATACAGCTACTGGAATCGAACTAGATGGAACTAAACACTAACAGGTACTCACAAAGCTTCCATTGATCAATTGTGATCAATAGAAGCTATCAAGAACAGTAGTAACTAAGCAATGAATATCAATGTATAAGAGAATTGGACTGAAATTTGTATGAATTTTATTGAGAAGTAAAAAGTGGTTACAAGAGTTGGTTATAACTGATTTGACTAATAACTACTCAAAAGGTTGTCAATCTCTTGAGTTAGTTATGCTAACTTCTAACTAACTTGAGGGAGAAAAGAAAAGTGTGTGTGTTTTGCACACTTTCTACGTTACAACAAATGAAAGCCTAATCCTCTATTTATAGACTTGAGATGAAGTTAGGAGAGGAGGAATGACGTGTTGCCACCAATCAAGTGCTGCCAGGTGTCATAAATCTGTTAATTGCTCATAGCCGTTGAAATTTTGAATTTGGGCTTTTCTCTTTGGTTGACTTTCAGACTAATTGAGCACGTGGGATAGATTCCTTGCTTGAAAACGAGTCTTTTTCATGTAGAAATCTTTTTATGAAATTCATTCTAGACGAATCCATGACCTGGGCTTGTTCGTTGATGAAGATGATACGTGTCACATTTTGATTTGTTATTTGCCCTTCACTCGGATCATTATCCGCTTTGGATAATTAATATATTGCATGGAAAGTTCTAATTGGTCCAAAAGAGAGATAGTGGGAGCACTATTGGAGATTCGTTTCATTAAATGAATGGGTGAGCTGGCTACACATCTGCCAATCCTTGTTTCCTTTTTTCTTTTGTTCTCATTGGCTAAGAAGCATGAGACACGGATAAAACACAAAGTTGAGGTATTTTTGACACTTTTAGTACCTTGTCTTTAGCATAATATCAAAATGAGCTCTAATCTTTATTCCAATGGAAATTTAGTCCTTCAACTTGCATTCTTGTTCATTTTAGCCCTTTGACTTAGTTGACTTTAAGTTTGACCAAGTTTAACTTTGATCTTGACTTTTCCAAAGTTTGCATTTAAGTCCCTCAACTTTTGAGTATTGTCAAGATAGGTCCTTCATCTTCAATTGACTTGTCATCTTTGATCCTTATCTTGTCTTTTCATCAAAAATGAGCTTGATTTCTTCTTGTTTGCTTGAAAATGTATCCTTGTTACCTATTTAAGCACAAACACAAAACACACCACATAATTCTGCTTTATAGCAAAAAAGTTAGGTATTTTCCATGTGTTTTAGGGTGATTTGTTGATTAATTGATATGAGATTTTGCTCATATCAAATCCCCTACACTTGAACATTGCCATGACCTCATGCAATGCTATATTTTAAAGCACAAATTTACATTTTCCACATGATTAACCTACCTTGGCCAATATGGAATGTTATTACACTATCTACACAATATGATGCATGATTTGGATTTTGTACAATGCAATGCAAAGAAAACAATATATTTTTGAATTTTCTTGAAATGGTTTTGATGGAAAAACTCATAAAGAAATCAATGACTTAAATTAGGGCTTTGGTACCATGGATACTTATCACCCTCAAGTTTCACTTTCCCCATACCAAGCTTAAAAATGGGATCATTGCATTCACAAGTAAAAAGTGCATCAACTTATTTATGACAATTAAATGTGGAACTGGTTATTATTTGAGCAAATTGCTTGAAGGCAACTTTGTCTTTATTTAAAGCGTGAAATATAAGAAATGTAAAATCCAAAAATAAGGAAGCACGGTTTTAATCCTAAGTAATCTTCTCATCCATTACTTGAAAAACCGCTCACAATTAATATAAGTCCGTTTCAAGAATAATAAGGCATCCGCCTTATGTGTAAAATCCTCATGTCATGCATTAATAAGTAGCTACACACTCGCTAAGGAAAGAAAAATAAAACTCACGCAATAATTTACATCCTCTGCCTTTTTGAGACTTTGGATCTTCAATCCCGCAACCCGTCAAGGTAATATTGGATTGGAGCAACTATTAAATCCCCGCAACCCGTCAAGGTAATATTGTAATTCAATAGTTACTATAATTAACACTTCACTGCCCCTCTTGGGAGTCTTGTATAATTATTTTTTTTTTCTTTTTTTTCTAGCCACTCATTTTTTGTAAGTCGCTCTTATTTTTCTTTATTCCTCACAAAGAAAGTTTAAAAGAATAAAAGGAAAAACACCCTCTAAGTATTAAGCATGACATAAGTATAGTACACATAAAATGTTCTAACTTAGAATCTTAAGACGTACTTATACCAACCATGAATGATTAGACAAAAATGCATAAGAGATTACAAACCGATTAAAACCGTTCTTGATTATTTATTAACATATATACATGCGAAGAAAATAGAGGTAAAGAAGAGAAAGGTTTAGCCACAAGTAATCGTCATGAAGTTTATCTAGCCCTTTTATACTTACTTTAACTCTATCATTTCCCATTCTCCACAAATTTAAAATCTCAAATAATGAGATTGGTGGATGCTTAGCCTAATAGACCAATGAAGGACTACATGGTTAAGGATACTAGCTAGAGAATGCTTTTAGAATAGCAAACTCGGGTTGAGTCAAAATATCCATGGCGGGCCTAATATGTCAAAGAAGTCTAAATTTGTTAAACCATGTCCTTATTATATTTTTTTTCTTTTTTATATATTTTTGATGAAAAATAAAAGAAGAAATATATACAATGCAAATGTGTTATGCAAATGAAAAATGATTAATGCAAAAATTATGAATGCATATTTTTTGTGGCCAAAGTAGATCAAAAATTTGAAAAATGTTTAAGAAATTAATTTTCCAAGTTATCATGAAGATCAATGACAAAGTCTAGGTAAGGTCACTTCGATAGAGGACCCCCTACACTTAAGCTAAACATTGTCCTCAATGTGTAAGAGCATGGAAGTATAAACTTCCCCTACACTTATGACAATGAATAGACTTTGCTTAGCCCAAGCTAAGGAAAGATCAACTATAGTGAATTCATTTTTTAAGCACAATGTGTCTATGAAAAATCACAATAGTAACAAAGTGAACCGGATACAAGGGCCTCCTCCATAAGCTCCAAAGCACGTGATGAGGGAGCAAACCTACAAACAACATGAAGACAAAAAGAAGGTCTCCCCTACACTTCTCATCAACTCTCCATCCTTATTTCTAACCTACAACACTCTAAGTCTAAAACTTCTAAACCTAGTTATTCAAGCTTGATTTAAGGAGTTTCTACTCATCGTACACTTACAAGTGTCTAAAACCTATCATGGAGAAGAAAAGTTTTGCCCTTTTAAGAAAAATCTTCATGATGAGGTAAAACAAGTCTTCAATTATCAAAACTCTATAAATATCCCCCCGGATCAAATACATAATTACCATCCCACTTATAACACAATTCAACAACTAACTTCCTAAACAATGGTGAAAAAGGTGAGGTGTTGTTCTCCAAAATGGTTTCTCATATGTCCTTCAAAAGGTGATAGGGTGATACTCTCAAATCTTTCATAAGTTTTCCTTTTGTTGCATCAGGCGGATACTGAGATGGTTTAGCAAGCTCTATGCCAGGATCAAAAATCCGTTCCTTGATGGGAAAACAACAAGTGTTGGTTGCCTTAGAAGATTCTCCCTTGTAGGTCACATGGTGAGAGAACGGTTGTGGAGAAATGGGTAACAACAAGCTCTTGGAAGGAACCATGATGACTTATTTTCCTTTATCACTTTGAAAGGTTGAGGTGGACAAGGAAGAAGGTAAAGGATCTTCATGCAATAGAGATTCTAGAAAGAGTATGTCCCCCTCCTCATCAATATAACCATGAGTGTTCTCAAAAGGGATATCAACCTCTAAAAATTCATCACTCTCATCCATGATAGAATCCTCCTCATCACCATAAACATCATAAACTGGTCTATCAAAGATTGGTGATTCCTCAAAATTCAAGGAAGTGTGATCATCAACAAATGGGGAGTCACACGTGGAGAGCTCATCATCACTATAATCATCATATATTGGTGTATCACAAAGAAGAGATTCATTGTCACTAAGATCCTAATTGATGTCTTCATCATGGTGGAAAAGTGGGTTATCATATGAGGTTTAAAAGAGAGGATTGGAATAAATCATGAAATCACCAAATTTAAGCTCTTGAGGTTCATGAAAATCAAAAGATGAGGTAATGGAGGCAATGGTCTCAACATGAGGTAAATCATAATCTCCACTTGAGCAAGCTTCGTAAAAATATTCATCACAAACTTCATCAAGGATATCATCTTGAGTTTCCTCATTCACAACATCAATATGCTTCACCGCTTCGGGCTCATTAGATTTCTTTGACAACTTTCACATGTTAAACACAACTCTTTCATCTCCTACCCTTATTGTAAGTTCACCTTCCTCCACATCTATAAGAGTTCGACCCGTTCTCAAAAATGGCCTACCAACAATCAAAGGAACTCTCGTATCCATATCATATTCAACCACTACAAAGTCCGCGGGAAAGGTAAATCAATCAACCCGAACAAAAACATCCTCCGTAATTCCCACCGGATAAGCTATAGTACGATTGGCCAACTCAAGAGTCATCTTAGTAGGAGTGAACTCGGGAAGTGAAAGTCTCTTCCAAACCGATAATGGCATGAGATTTATTCTTGCTCCTAAATCCGCTAGTGCCATGCAATTTTCTACCCCCGGGAAATTGCAAGGAATCAAAAACCTCCCCGGATCTCCAAGCTTAGTAGGCAACTTCTTAAGCAAAACCACGAAGCAATTTTCATTTAAGGAAGCATTAGGAAAATCCACCAATTTCTCCTTGTTAGAAAGTAAATCCTTGATCATCTTAGCAAACTTAGGCATATTGGCTAAGGCTTCCGCAAAGGAGATGTTTATGTTAAGTTGCTTGAACATCCTCAAAAAGTTTGAGACTTGTATATCATCCTTGTTCTTAAGCTTTTCCTTTCTCAATCTTGATAGATAAGGGAGACTTGGTTTTGGTTGTGGTTTAGTTATAGATGAAGGATTTTCTTTGATGGGTTCCTCATTAATAGGTGTGGAAGTGAAAGGAATAGGAGGTATATGTTGAGAAGGTGTAAAACTTGAGGGTGGTGAACTAGATGTAAAAGGCTTATCACAAGAAGGAATCATAGTAGGCTTTACCAAATTAGGTTTGGATTGTGAAGGATCATGAGTTTTCTTCCCACTTCTTGTTGTAATAGCATTGACATTAGCCCTCGGGTTTGTTTGTATGTTAGAAGGTAAAGCCCCTTGTGGTCTTTGATTTAAAAGCATCAAAAACTTTTTGTTTGTTTCCTCATGCATTTCCCTCATTCGTTTCTCATTAGCTTGGAACCTCCTTTCATTCTCTTGATTCATTTTGTGAATAAGCTCAATGGTGTTATAATCATGTGGCATATTCCCTTGAAAACCTTGGGGTTGGAAAGGTGGAGGTTGATTGTAAAACCCTTATTTTTTGCCTTGAAAGGTATTTCATTTATTGTGAAAGGTATTTGGTGGTCTATAGTTGTTCCCTTGGTAACTTGGCCTTGGCCCTTGGTTCCTTTGTAACAATTGAGGATTGTTTTGAGTTTCGGTGGGTGGTTGGGGCGGAAAATCGGGTAGGACAAGGTAATTTTGTGATTTGTAAGAGAGATTGTTTTGATTGATGTTTGGTTTAAAATGCTCTATGTTCTTTTTGGTAGGCATAACATTCACTTTGATAACCTTGCACCTTATCACATTGTTGGAAAGAGTGTGGACCTCCACGAGTCTCACATGAAAGAGCAATAGCATTCACATCATTGGTGGAATTCTTGTTCAAAGAGAGTTCACAAAATTTCATGAGTGTGTTGGTCATAGTATCAAGCTTTTGAGAGATCATCTTTTCCATTTGAGGAGTAACACTCTCTTGCACCACATGAACTCTCTCATAAAATTGTGTTTTGGTTTGCACCAATGATTTGGTCTCAATAATATCCCAAGCTTCTTGAATGGATTTAGAAATAATATTGCCACCCGCGGAAGAGTTGAGTGCATCTTGGTGGTGTGGTCTTAATCCATTATAGAAAGTGTTGATTTGGTGAACCTCATTGAATCCATGATTTGGGCATTTCCTCAACAACTCCTTGAACTCCTCCCATGCATCACTAAAGGTTTGGCTAGGTTTTTGTTGAAATCCAATAATTAGGTCGCTCAAATCCGTGGTCTTAGATGAGGGAAAGAAGTTGTTCAAAAAATTCTTAGTGAAATCATCCCAAGTAGTAATGCTCTTAGGTGGTTGTGTATCAAGCCAATACTTAGCATTTCCCTCTAGTGAAAATTAGATCAAGATTAACTTAATGGCATCATGGGGAACTCCATTGTACTTAATTGTGTTGCAAAGAGATAGAAACTTCTTAATATGATCGTGTGGATTATCACTAGGTCTCCCCAAAAATGTTGTGTTTGAAACCAAGGTAATCATAGATGTCTTAAGCTCAAAGGTATTGGCGGGAATCTCGGGTATCACAATAGCATCGGCATATCCTTGCACACTGGATTGCAAGTTCTCCATCAAAGGTCGAGTGTCAACGCCGGCCATGGCTTCTTGTTGTGTGTGGATCAAAGCACGATTCTCGGGATCGGCTTGATGGACGGTGGTGTTTTTACTCTTTCTCTTTTTCTTCCTTTTGTGAGGAAGTGGTTGTACACCAAACGGTATTTGTGCACGCCCACGAGTGAGCATGCAACTCAATACAAGGAGTGAGAGAGAAGCTCTCGTTCGACTTTGAAGAAGAAGGGATTATCCTCTTCGAGATTCAATATGAAATATCCACAAGAAAGTATAATATATGTAATTACTACTTGGGTGCAAGACCCCCAATCAAGCCTTCCTTCTTAGAATACGCACTAGTGAATGGGGGGTTAGGTGGCTCGAAGCACTTAAGTACCTATTAACCCTTAGATGGCATTTTATAGCACATCGCCTTTCTATTCACTTTTTAGTTTGTATTCTTCGAATTATTGCCTATTAGAAGTATTTATCTATTCTTGCTTAATTAAATTTGATCGATACACGTGTCAAGGAACGGAACGCTCCCTAACACGGTGTATTGCAAAAGCAATACTTATGGAGATATGTGTATTGGTTGTTCGTATATGTATACGTATCTACATATAATAATATAGAGAAAATATTTTTGTATTTATTGGGTTTTTTAAAGAAAATACTATATGTACGTAAAAACCGAGGAAATCCAATAATTTATATTTTTGGTTGCAATCTCTTAGGAAAAAGATTGCTTTTGAAAATTTTTATTTTTTTGGTCAATTCTCTAGGAAAAGAATTGTTTTTCTTGTCTTAGTTTTTCTATTTTTATATTTTTGATTTTTTATGTTTTTTATTTATGATACATAAAAATAACTTTCACGGGTGAACGGATCCCAAAAGCCAATGAAAACCGTTAACCGATAGTCTCTCGTAAAGTCAAAGAACCGGCAGCGGCGCCATTTGAAATTGAGTATATTGAAGTTCGTTTCTCTCGATTCTTGACCAATTGAAAGTCCTAAAAATCTCAAGTTTATTATTGTTCTTGGTTGATAGGGTTTATTGGATATTCTATTAATTGCTCATAGCCGTTGAACTTTTGAATTTGGGCTTTTCTCTTTGGTTGACTTTCAGACTAATTGAGCATGTGGGATAGATTCCTTGCTTGAAAACGAGTCTTTTTCATGTAGAAATCTTTTTATGAAATTCATTGTAGACGAATCCACGACCTGGGCTTGTTCGTTGATGAAGATGATACGTGTCACATTTTGATTTGTTATTTTCCCTTCACTCGGATCATTATCCGCTTTGGATAATTAATATATTGCATGGCAATAATTATTACGTACGAACACACAATAATTATTTAACAATAATTATACACGAACATGCGATCATGAAATCATGAACGTAATTAAATCACGAACTAATATTAATTACGTATATATATTTATTACGAGCGTGAATAAATATATTAGGTCACGGTAAATATTTAACGAGAACACACTAAACACGAACACAAATAAACACGAACGAACACTTAAACAACGAGACACGGAAAACGGTACGGGTACCCCATGTGGGGCCCCCTACCCGCGGCTACACCAACACCATGGGCCAAGCCCATCAATTTTTACAATGAAAAGGGGTAAAGGTAAAACTAGTTTTCATTTTTCACTTTATAGGAAAACAAATTAAAAACCTAAAAAGTTTTCTCCTTTCTCCTTCTTGTCCTCTTTGGCCGCTGCATACAACACAAGAAAAGGGGGTGTTCGTTTTGATTTTGATCTTGAATATTGTATGTGTGTTCGTGTATGTTCATCCTCGTTGGATCCACGCATTCGGTATATTCTTTTAATCCTTTTTCTTTTGATTTGATCTAATGAAATAATTAAGAACATGATGTTTTTAAAAACCTAATTAAAAACATAGATCAAACATGTAAATGGTTTTTGGGTAAATCAAAAAGGTTGTTTTTAGGGGTGTTTGTTTGGCCGGCGCCTAAACCGAACCCCAAGGGGGTCTCGGTTTGGCTAATAGACCACCACCGAGACCATATGGTCCCGGTTTGGTGGTATGGGTCCCACAGCAGCAGCAAACCAAAGGGAACCCCGAAGTGGTTCGGGGTATGGTGTCGATTTCATGTCCGGTTCATGGTTTCTAGTCAAGATCCGGTTCACGGTTTATGTTAAGATTTTTTTTTTATGATCATATGTTAAAATTAAATCAATAATAATATGACATGATTAATTTAATAAAACATGACTTAGGTTATATTTAATTATAGTTCATGAAATTATTAACCTAAGTATTTTATATTTTCTAGACTTATAATTAATTAATTATTTAAAAACCATGGTTATAATTAATTAATTAACATGACTTAGGTTATATTATTAATAAATAATAATACATGTTTTAACCTAAGTATTTAACTTTATTTAATTAAAAACATGATATATTTAATTAAATACTTTTAACCTATAGTTTATTTAAATTACATGTAATAATTAATAAACTATACATTATATCATTATGACTTAGAAAATAACCAGAAAAACACTTAGGCTTATATACTTAGCTTATTTAACCAGCTTATATCTAATTATGGAAACTTTCTATTTTTAGAAACTTATTTAATTAAGGCAGCTAATCTATTTATGGAAACTTTCTATTTTTAGAAACTTATTTAATTCAGGCAGCTAATCTATTTATGGAAACTTATTTAATTAAGGTAGCTGATCTATTTATGGAAACTTTATATTTTTTTAGGAACTTATCTATTTTAAGCAATAATTCTATTTTTGGAAACTTTCTATTTTTGGAAACTTTCTATTTTTGGAAACTTTCTATTTTTGGAAACTTTCTATTTTGGAAACTTTCTATTTTAGGAAACCTGCTATTTTTGGAAAGTTACTTATTATTACACAGTAAGTATAATAATACATGAAATACCAGAAATACTTAATCAGAATAGACAGAATATAAGATAAACCCAGTTTAAGGATTTAAACAGTAAAACATGATATGAACATATAAAATAAGCTAAGACATGATATAAAACCAGTTACGTATTTGGTAGTCAGATACTTATTCACGTATGTATTTATGTAGCATTAGTGATACGGAAGTAGGATTCTCCTCAGTTCGTCTTCTTCGTTCACTGGACATAAGGTACGGATTCTCGTCCTTTCAGTATGGACATTCTTTCCATATTAGGATTCCCCGTATGCAGCCAAATGTTTTTCCGTAGTATAAGTTTATATGTTTGACTTGCTTATGTTTAATTTAGAATACCTATAGCCATATACATGCATGACCAGTTTCACCTAGTTATGGAGGTACCATAACCATAACATTAGAGGCACTGATGTTATGACTTCACTACGGCGGAGTGATTGCTCGTGGCGTCCCTTCAGCTTTTGGCCATATTATTATATTTATCATGTGGGGCGTATGGGTGCATCCTAGTTACATTCTTTTCAGCAGATTACTCAGTGTGAATGTGGTGTGTGCCTTGCATCCTTCACAAGGAGCTGATCCCTCCTACCCAAACCAGAATATTAAATTAGAGGCAACCCCTCTAATTTGCATGATGAGGTCACCCCTCCAAGTATTCATGCACGGTGGATTTTCATGACCTATATTGGCTAATGGTAGAACATGTTAAACAGTTTTTATAAGATAAACATAAGGCTTTTCAAACTATAAAACCAGTTTTACCAAGACTTAACCAGGTTACTCGGGACTTAGTTTCTTCCGCTGTTATATGTTATATGCTTATCCTATTCATGTTTTATTGTACATCCGTGCACTGAGCGTATTGCTCAGCCGTTTTCCTTTTCTATGTTCCCAAAACGGCAGGTACTCAGGGACGCTCGTAGACTTTAGGCGTACGTGCATATGGACTGGAAGCTTTCTAGCCTTTCTTTACTTTATGCATTATCTTTACATTGATACTCTTGCTATGGACATTGTTTAGTCCTTTCCTTTACAGTACTATTGTTTGTGTGTGATGAGCTTTACTTCTGGACTACCGATGTTTGATTCCGGTATTTTCCTTTTATGGTCATGTAATGTTTAGACATTAATCCTTGTATGCTTTGATGACACGCCATAATTATGTGTGACATTCCATTATCAAAATGGGGTGTTACAATTATGGTATCACAGCCAAGGCTTCGACCTGTAGGCTCTCAAAATATGACCTGTGATTAGTGGGTGGTCTTCCTAGAACTGACAGTCATTTTCATGCATTCATCATTTTTATGCATACATATATATGTCATTGTCGCAGGTTTATGACTAAGTAATGGTTGGTACAGGACTGGCCCTATTTAGTCGCATGTGTTTTATCGAAACTTTTAAATTTGGGACCGACCCATAGGCGTCCCCTCGCTATGTCTTTTATTTTGGGTGAACTGACCATAGGCGTTCACTCTCGAGCATACAAAATTTTTCATAAAACTGCATCATGCATTCATACACAAAATTTTCTTGCATAAAATTTTTCTCTTGAAATTTTGGTATAAATTTTTTTCATGTATATATATATATATATATTTTATGTTTTGATACGTTTAATCATATGTTTTATGTTATAATGTCAGATGGTTCTCACACGAGAACAGGAACAACTTAATGCTGCAATCCAAGCTGCAATGCAAGCTTTGCTTCCTCAACTGAGGAACGACATCAGGGCTGAACTGCAAGCTGCCAACAATCAGCAGCATAATCAGGCACCTCCTCCTCCAGTGACATTGGCAGTATGGTTGGATAGATTCAACAAGCTCCGTCCTAGAGCTTTTGAGAAAACAGATAGCCCTAGTGATGCTGAAAGCTGGTTGGCTCACATCGAGAAGATTTTCAATGCTATGGGTTGTGACCCCGCATACAAGGCGAGGTTGGCATGCTATCGGTTCGAAGGCGATGTGCTAAATTAGTGTTTAGCGTTGATGCAGTATGAGGGAGGTGACGAGTGGGTTGCTGGTTTGACTTGGGCTCAGTTCAAGGACAGGGTGATGGAGCAGTTCTTTCCCAAGGCTGAGTAAGACAAGCTCAAGAGGGAGTACCATGGGATCCGACAGAGAGCTGGGGAGAATAGCAACGAGTTTATGCAGCACTTTCTTCGCTTAGCTGGTTTCCTTGGTTCGGCAGCAGGTACTCCTGAAGAGCAGGCACACCACTTTAGGTGGGCTCTTCGCACATCGGTCGCAAACAATCTGGTGTGTGCTACGTTCAACATTGTAGCACAAGTGGTCGATGCAGCACGTAAGCTAGAGATGCTGCAGGAGAGAGATGCGTTCGGGGAAGATGAGAGACCCGACAAGAGGTAAACATTCGTATTCAAGCGGTGATCAATCCGTATTCTTTCCATATATGTCAATTATTCATCTCTTTATAAATTTATCTTCTAGGCAGAAAACTGGGGACCGGTCTCAGCCGGCTACTCAGCAGCAGCCTCATCAGCCCAAGGGAAACGGTCAGACTAACGACCGTTCTGCTACGGATAGGCGTGGCGGTAATGATAATTACCGTCACAATGCTGGACAATCCAATGGAAGCAGGTCCTAATACTTACGCAAAATTTTCTTATGATTTCATGTTATAACTCATATTCTGACACTTTAGCAAAACTTCTACCAGGAACCATGGAAACGGTAGGGACCAGAACCAGAGAGGTTCACAGCCTAGCCGTCCAGCTATCACTGGTATTCAATCTTACGATTATCCGCATTGTCCTTTGTACCCTATTATCATGTCTTATGTAAAATGTTCTATCAGGTTCCCAGCCAGCCAGAGCACCTGCTGGAGGATATACTCATCCTCTTTGCTCTACTTGCCACCGTAGGCACCCAGGGCCATGTCGTCGTAACACTGACGCGTGCTTCAAGTGTGGTCTTCCTGGCCATATCATGAAGGATTACCGTAAGGGCGAGATGGAGGGTACATCGGGACATGTTGATTCCAAGCCGCCTCCTACCACCGGGCGTGTCTACACGACATCTCAAGACCAGGCCAACAAGTCTACAGGTACCATCACTGAAATCTTGTATATGTATGGTCAAGCTGCATGAGTTCTTTTCGATACGGGTGCTACTCACTCGGTTATTTCTACTGCTTATGCTAAGAACCTTAGGATGCTCCCCATGCCACTAGAGAATAGGCTTACTATTTCCACGCCTTTGAGGGACTCTGTATTAATCACCCATGTATACAAGAGTCTTCCCCTAGAATTTGACGATAAGGTTCGACCTGTTGACGCACTTCCGCTGGACATGAATAACTTCGACATGATTTTGGGCATGGATTGGCTATCCAAGCATCATGCGACTATAGACTGTCATTCATATCGAGTTATCTTCGGTGATGTTAATGCACCAGAGTACATTCATAACGTGTCCGTACCCGGACGGTCTGTACAAATCATATCTACCCTACAAGCGCGTGCACTACTGTCACATGGCTGCGAGGGTTATCTAGCTATGGTTCACGACATGGATGCTGAATCTCCATCAATTCAGGATCAACCAATGGTGTCGGAATTCCAAGATGTTTTTCCAGCAGAACTTCCGGGCATACCACCTGCACGAGAAGTAGAATTCAGTATCGAGCTTATTCCAGGAGCTGAACCAATCTCCAAGGCTCCTTATCGCATGGCTCCCATAGAGCTGAAGGAGCTGAAGGATCAACTGCAAGAACTTCTAGAACGAGGTTTCATTCGACCGAGCGCATCTCCATGGGGTGCACCGGTCTTATTTGTTAAGAAGAAGGACGACAGTATGCGTCTTTGCATAGACTATCGCGAGCTCAACAAGATTACTACCCGGAATAGGTATCCACTGTCGCGTATAGACGATCTGTTTGACCAACTCCAAGGGGCCAAACACTTCTCCAAGATTGATCTTAGGTCAGGCTACCATCAGCTACGGGTTAAGGAGCAGGACATCGCCAAGACTGCTTTTCGAACCCACTATGGCCACTACGAGTTTGTAGTTATGCCATTTGGCCTGATAAATGCTCCAGCAGTGTTCATGGATTTGATGAACAGAATCTTCCATGAATTTCTAGACAAGTTCGTCCTTCTCTTCATCGATGACATCCTGATTTTCTCAAAGTCCAAGGAGGAACACGAAGACCATCTTCGTACAGTACTATAGATTCTTCGCCAGAAGCAGCTGTATGCTAAATTCTCCAAGTGTGAGTTCTGGTTAGACATGGTGGCATTCTTAGGTCACATTGTATCAGCAGAAGGAATCACTATGGATCCAGCAAAGGTTGAGGCCATTACTAAGTGGCCAAGGCCGACATCAGCGACGGAAGTCCGTAGTTTCTTAGGCTTAGCTGGCTTTTACCATAGGTTCGTGGAGAACTTTTCCCTCTTAGCACTACCATTGACCAAACTGATGCGGAAAGGGGAGAAATTCGTCTGGACTGAAGAACGACAGAAGAGCTTTGAAGACCTAAAGCAGAAGCTAATATCTACACCTATTCTTACTCTCCCATCTGGTACGGATGGATTTCAAATCTACAGTGATGCATCGGGGAAGGGACTTGGCTGTGTTCTCATGCAACATGGGAAAGTGATCGCGTACGCTTCACAGCAGGTTAAGCCTTATGAAGAAAATTACCACACACATGACTTGGAACTTGTTGCAGTCGTGTTTGCATTGAAGATATGGAGGCACTACTTATATAGAGAATCATGTGGCATTTTCACGGACCACAAGAGCTTGAAGTATATCTTCACTCTACGTGAATTGAACATGAGGTAGAGGAGATGGTTAGAGCTGTTGAAGGATTATGACATAAATCTACAATATCATCCCGGAAAGGCAAATGTAGTAGCAGATGCTCTTAGCAGGAAGTCCGGAATGATCAACGGCATTAAAATTGAGGAGGAAATTATAAGAGAATTGGAGCGGCTAGACATCGAGATCATGGTACGTGGACAGCACGGTTACTGGGATAATCTTAGAGTAGAACCCGAGTTACTCTCTAAGATCAAGGAAGCTCAGAAAGATGACGGAGAAATCTGGGTGATAGTACAGAATTTGCAGAAACAAACGGAATTCAGAGTAGATGCAGATAGTATCGTATGGCAGGGAACGAGACTTTGTGTTCCTGATGACCAAGAACTCCGGGAAGCCTTGTTAGCTGAAGCTCATAGCTCCCCATTCTCTATACATCCTGGTTCGACTAAGATGTACCATGACATCAAGCAATACTTTTGGTGGAGTGGTATGAAACAGGATGTGGCCACTTACGTCTCCAAATGTCTTACCTGCCAGCAGGTTAAGATTGAGCATCAGCGATCTGGCGGTCTCCTTAAACCGTTAGATATTCCAGAGTGGAAGTGGGACAAAATCACCATGGATTTTGTTACTGGTCTTCCGCCTACCAAGAGGAAGCACGATGTAATTTGGGTTATCGTTGATCGACTTACCAATTCAGCTCATTTCTTACCGATCCGCAAGGAAGATCCGGTAAGTAAACTCGCCAATACGTATAGAAGAGAGATCATGAGACTCCACGGTGCACCATCCAGCATCGTCTCAGACAGAGATCCTCGTTTCACTTTGCGATTTTGGAAGAGTCTGCAAAAAGCTTGGGGTACACAACTTAAGCTTTGCACGGCTTTTCATCCTCAAACGGACGGACAGTCGGAGCGAACGATTCAGACATTGGAGGACATGTTGAGGGCATGTGCGTTGGAATGGACGGGTGATTGGGACGATTATATCTGTTTGGTGGAGTTTGCATACAAAAACAGTTGGCACGCAAGTATCAAGTGTGCTCCTTTCGAGATGTTGTATGGCAGAAAGTGTCACGCCCCAATCTGCTGGGATCAGGTTGGCGAGCGAACACTTGAAGGACCAGAAATCATAGAGATGACCAATGAAAAGATTGCAGTAGCTAAGCAGAAACTTCAGGAGGCACGGTCACGTCAGAAGAGTTACGCCGATAAGCATCGTAGGGACATACATTTTAACGTAGGAGATCACGTCTTCCTTAAGGTTTCGCCGGTACGTGGTTTTAGACGCTTCGGGATTAAAGGGAAGCTCAGTCCTCGGATCATCGGACCGTTTGATATCATTAAACGAGTCGGTGAAGTATCTTACCGGTTAGCGTTACCTCCGTAGCTTTCGCATGTACACAATGTGTTTCATGTGTCCTTACTCAGAGGGTACCAGTATCATCCCCTTCACATGGTTCAGTATCCACTGGAACAGATACGTGAAGATCTCACTTTTATAGAAGAACCCGAACGAGTTCTTGACAGACAAGAACGAGTCATGAGAAGGAAGACTATTCCTTTCGTCAAAATCCTTTGGAGGGATCATACCGAGCGGGAAGCCACTTGGGAGACAGAGGAGTCTATCCGGGCTTCTTACCCTCATTTCATATTTTGAATTCGGGTATGTTCTTCTTTTTCAGTTTACTTTATCTATAATTCGGGGACGAATTATTCTTTTTAGGGGGGAAGAGTTGTAAAACCTGCATGCTTTTACCATGAATAGTACCCTTAAGATCGTACGTACGAGATTAAAACTTTCCTATTATAGCATGATTACGTTTACATGTTAGGATTTTGCGTATTACGTACGTGTTAGAACACGATAAGTAATTATTACGTATGAACACTCAATAATTATTTAACAATAATTAATCACGAACATGCGATCATGAAATCATGAACGTAATTAAATCACGAACTAATATTAATTACGTATATATATTTATTACGAGCGTGAATAAATATATTATGTCACGGTAAATATTTAACGAGAACACACTAAACACGAACACAAATAAACACGAACGAACACTTAAACAACGAGACACGGAAGACGGTACGGGTACCCCATGAGGGGCCCCCTACCCGTGGCTACACCAACACCATGGGCCAAGCCGATCAATTTTTACAATGAAAAGGGGGTAAAGGTAAAACTAGTTTTCATTTTTCACTTTACAGGAAAACAAATTAAAAACCTAAAAAGTTTTCTCCTTTCTCCTTCTTGTCCTCTTTGGCCGCCGCATACAACACAAGAAAAGGGGGTGTTCGTTCTGATTTTGATCTTGAATATTATACGTGTGTTCGTGTGTGTTCATCCTCGTTAGATCCACGCATTCGGTATATTCTTTTAATCCTTTTTCTTTTGATTTGATCTAATGAAATAATTAAGAACGTGATGTTTTTAAAAACCTAATTAAAAACATAGATCAAACATGTAAATGGTTTTTGGGTAAATCAAAAAGGTTGTTTTTAGGGGTGTATGTTTGGTCGGCGCCTAAACCGAACCCCAAGGGGGTCTCGGTTTGGCTAATAGACCACCACCGAGACCATATGGTCCCGGTTTGGTGGTGTGGGTCCCACGGCAGCAGCAAACCAAAGGGAACCCCAAAGTGGTTCGAGGTATGGTGTCGATTTCATGTCCGGTTCATGGTTTCTAGTCAAGATCCGGTTCACGGTTTATGTTAAGATTATTTTTTTTATGATCATATGTTAAAATTAAATTAATAATAATATGAGATGATTAATTTAATAAAACATGACTTAGGTTATATTAATTATAGATCATGAAATTATTAACCTAAGTATTTTATATTTACTAGACTTATAATTAATAAATTATTTAAAAACCATGGTTATAATTAGTTAATTAACATGACTTAGGTTATATTATTAATAAATAATAATACATGTTTTAACCTAAGTATTTAACTTTATTTAATTAAAAACATGAAATATTTAATTAAATACTTTTAACCTATAGTTTATTTAAATTACATGTAATAATTAATAAACTATACATTATATCATTATGACTTAGAAAATAATCAGAAAAACACTTAGGCTTATATACTTAGCTTATTTAACCAGCTTATATCTAATTATGGAAACTTTCTATTTTTAGAAACTTATTTAATTAAGGTATCTAATCTATTTATGGAAACTTTCTATTTTTAGAAACTTATTTATTTCAGACAGCTAATCTATTTATGGAAACTTATTTAATTAAGGCAGCTGATCTATTTATGGAAACTTTCTATTTTTTTAGGAACTTATCTAATTTAAGCAGTAATTCTATTTTTGGAAACTTTCTATTTTTGGAAACTTTCTATTTTTAGAAACTTTCTATTTTTGGAAACTTTCTATTTTTGGAAACTTTCTCTTTTTGGAAACTTTCTATTTTAGGAAACCTACTATTTTTTTAAACTTACTTATTATTACACAGTAAGTATAATAATACATGAAATACCAGAAATACTTAGTCAGAATTTAAGATAAACCCAGTTTAAGGCTTTAAACAGTAAAACATGATATGAACATATAAAATAAGCTAAGACATGATATAAAACCAATTACGTATTTGGTAGTCAGATACTTATTCACGTATGTATTTATGTAGCATTAGTGATACGGAAGTAGGATTCTCCTCAGTTCGTCTTCTTCGTTCACTGGACATAAGGTACGGATTCCCGTCCTTTCAGTATGGACATTCTTTCCTTATTAGGATTCCCCGTATGCAGCCAAATGTTTTCCCGTATTATAAGTTTATATGTTTGACTTGCTTATGTTTAATTTAGAATACATATAGCCATATACATGCATGACCAGTTTCACCTAGTTATGGAGGTACCATAACCATAACATTAGAGGCACTGATGTTATGACTTCACCACGGCGGAGTGATTGCTCGTGGCGTCCCTTCAGCTTTTGGCCATATTATTATATTTATCATGTGGAGCGTATGGGTGCATCCTAGTTACATGTTTTTCACCAGATTACTCAGTGTGAATGTGGTGTGTGCCTTGCATCCTTCACAAGGAGATGATCCCTCCTAACCAAACCAATATATTAAATTAGAGGCAGCCCCTCTAATTTGCATGATGAGGTCACCCCTCCAAGTATTCATGCACGGTGGATTTTCATGACCTGTATTGGCTAATGGTAGAACATGTTAAACAGTTTTTATAAGATAAACATAAGGCTTTTCAAACTATAAAACTAGTTTTACCAAGACTTAACCAGGTTACTCGGGACTTAGTTTCTTCCGTTGTTATATGTTATATGCTTATCCTATTCATGTTTTATTGTACATCTGTGCACTGAGCGTATTGCTCAGCCATTTTCCTTTTCCATGTTCGCAAAACGGCAGGTACTCAGGGACGCTCGTAGACTTTAAGCGTACGTGCATATAGACTGGAAGCTTTCTAGCCTTTCTTTACTTTATGCATTATCTTTACATTGATACTCTTGCTATGGACATTGTTTAGTCATTTCCTTTACAGTACTATTGTTTGTGTGTGATGAGCTTTACTTTTGGACTACCGATGTTTGATTCCGGTATTTTCCTTTTATGGTCATGTAATGTTTAGACATTAATCCTTGTATGCTTTGATGACACGCCATAATTACGCGTGAGATTCCATTATCAAAATGGGGTGTTACAGTTGGAGATTCGTTTCATTAAATGAATAGGTGAGCTGGCTACACATTTGGCAATCCTTGTTTCCTTTTTCTTGTGTTCTCATTGGCTAAAAAGCATGAGACACGGATAAAACACAAATTTGAGGTATTTTTGACACTTTTAGTCCCTTGTCTTTAGTAGAATATCAAAATGAGCTCTAATCTTTATTCCAATGGCCATTTCAGTCATTTAACTTGCATTCTTGTTCATTTTAGCCCTTCGACTTAGTTGAATTGAAGTTTGACCAAGTTTGACTTTGATCTCGACTTTTCTAAAGTTTGCATTTTAGTCCCTCAACTTTTGAGTATTGTCAAGATAGGTCCTTCATCTTCAATTGACTTGTCATCTTTGATCCTTCTCTTGTCTTTTCATCATAAATGAGCTTGATTTCTTCTTGTTTGCTTGAAAATGTATCCTGGTTACCTAATTAAGCACAAATACAAAACACACCACATAATTCCGCTTTATAGCACAAAAGTTATGTATTTTCCATGTGTTTTAGGGTGATTTGTTGATTAATTGATATGAGATTTTTCTCATATCAAATGGTAAGTCATAAGTAACATATATTACTAAAACAATTTAAAAATTATTTACAGCATTACACTTAAATTTTTACAGCATTACTATGTTTTAGTTAATAATAATTTACTGAATTATCTACAGGTTATGATTCCTTGCATTTCAGCTGATAGGTGACGTAGACCATTACTATTTAATATGCTTCAATATGTTATCTGTTGAAATAGAAATAATGGACAACCTTAATGATGATTCTGAGGATCTTGATGACAGATATGGCCCTTATGCCATGACAATGATAATTTTTTGATTTATTTATCTCATTTGGATAAACAGTTATGTATTAATAAATACTAGTTTTTTATAACATTCAAAATTTTATTATAAATTTTTTTATTAAATATAACATGTATTTTTTTATTGCGTTACATATAATTTTACAGCATTAACAGCAATCTTGTATTTTTTCACAGATCAAATTATTCATTGCTTACCTGGAAATTCTAAAGTATCAAAAACATGTTGTCTTCATGAAGGTCGTTCCAAGAGTCTTGAAGATGACTTTGAGGACAAGAAAAAATGTTGTCGACTGTGGTCTTTTTTCTATGAGGCATATGGAGATGTACGTCGGTAAAGAAATATGGTTGATGACAATGCCAGATGAAAATAGAAATCAAAAAACAACTATTAACACTCTTAGAGCAAAGTACGTAGCAAAGATTCTGCAGTTGCCTTGTAACCTTTGGAGAAATGAGTTACTCAAAGCAGCGGACCAACATTGGAAGAAGCAACAACAGAAACAAAAGATTATAAGTGGTTTCAATGTGAAAGTCAATATTGGGCTCATGAGGAAGTTTGAAGAAGAATAAAGAAGGCAATCCAGGAATGAAATTTAATGAAATTATGTATAAACTTTTGAAGAATTTAATTATGTAAAGTTTACCCAAAACATAAAGTTTGTTTTTGTTGTAATTTTATTTCAGCTTTACCTAAGTACATTGTAAATGCCACTCTGTTTATCTAAAATTTATTTTGGTTATCCTCTTCTGTAATGCAGTAGATAATCTTTATGATTTGGTAAACTTCTAATGGAAAGAAGTAGATTTTAAAGCATTATACCTTTATATTTTAAAATTTTTAAAAGAAATCTGATAAAATGGTATATTGATTTGGTAAAATCTGATAAATTTATATATTGATTTGGTAAAATATGATAAAACTGTATATTGATCTGGTAAATATTTCAATCTTTAGGGGCAAATTAGTAATAACCTTCCGAGAATGTCTCATTTATGGTAAATAAACGACCATCTACCTATTAATCTGATAAAATTAAATATTGATTTGGAAAAATATAATAAAATTGTATATTGATTTGGTAAATATTACAAACTTTAGGGGCAAATTAGTAAATAACCAACCAAGAGCGTCTCATTTATGGTGAATAAACAACCACGTATCTCTTATTTTTACCAACTAATACATATATCTCCAATATTTCTCTCTCCCCAAGTTTACACACACTAGATCAAAACCAGATCAAAACCAGATGCATAAATTTTGAAATGCGTCAATAAAAAAAGATGGTGAATAAGAATCTGAAATCATGTACTCCTCCTCGTAAGCGCATTAATACCTCTATTTATTTATTTTAGATATTATTTATGTTTATAATAACCTTATTCGAACTATCATTTCATGTATCTAGAAAATAGGAGAAGTGTTAGATTGATGATAAAAAAGAGTAGATTATGGAAACAGTAAAAAAAAGTCGCCGGAAAAATCTATAACTATATCATCCAGTAAGTGATTTTTTCTACATCTTTATTTCAATGCGATGTGTTAAAAATTGCACTATAATGCTATAGAATCCAAGTTAGGTTCATATGAATGATTTAGGTTAGCCGTTGTCTAAAGTATGATTAAATGTGAGTTTTCATGCTTGAAAATCACTGTGATGTGTTAAAATTTATACTCTAATGCTCTAAAGTCCGAGTTAGGTTGATATGAATGAATTAGGTTATATATTGTTAAAATTTAGAATAAATGATTGTTTATATGCTTGAAAATCAGTTTGATGTGATAAAAATTATACTCTAATGCTCTAGAATGTGATTTAGGTTCATATGAATGGTTTATGTTAGCCGTTGTCTAAAGTATGATTATATGTGAGTTATCATGCGTGAAAAAAACTATAATGTATTAAAATTTGTACTCTAATGCCCTAGAATCCGAATTAGATTCATATGAATGATTTTAGTTAGCCGTTGTCTAAAGTATGATTAAATGTGAGATTTCATGCTTGAAAATCACTATGATGTGTTAAAATTTGTATTCTAATGCTCTAAAATCCGAGTTAGGTTGATATGAATGATTTATGTTAACTGTTGTTTAAAGTTTGATTAAATGTGAGTTTATATGTTTGAAAATCAGAGTGATGTGTTAAAATTTGTATTCTAATGCTCTAGATTCTGAGTTAGGTTCAAATGAAAGATTTAGGTTAGCTGTTGTTCAAGCTTTGAATAAACGTGAGTTTATATGCTTGAAAAACACCGATACGATAAAAATTGCACTCTAATGCTATAGAATCCAAGTTAGGTTCATATGAATGATTTAGGTTAGCCGTTATCTAAAGTATGATTAAATGTGAGTTTTCATGCTTGAAAATCACTACGATGTGTTAAAATTTGTACTCTAATGTTCTAAAATCCGAGTTAGGTTCATATGAATGAATTAGGTTACATATTGTTCAAATTTTGATTAAATGATTGTTTATATGCTTGAAAATCAGTTTGATGTGATAAAAATTGTACTCTAATGCTCTAGAATGTGATTTAGGTTCATATGAATGATTTATGTTAGCCGTTACCTAAAGTATGATTAAGTGTGAGTTATCATTCTTGAAAAACACTGTAATGTGTTGAAATCTGTACTCTATCCGAGTTAGACTCATATGAATGATTTTATTTAGCCGTTCTAAAGTATGATTAAATGTGAGATTTCATGCTTGAAAATCACTGCGATGTGTTAAAATTTGTACTCTAATGTTCTATATGAATGAATTAGGTTAGATATTGTTCAAATTTTGATTAAATTATTGTTTATATGCTTGAAAATTAGTGTCATGTGTTAAAGTTTGAACTCTAATGCTCTATATTCCGAGTTATGTTTATATGCATGATTTAGGTTGGCTGTTGTTCAAAATTTGATTAAATGTGAGTTTTCATGTTTGAAAATCACTGCGATGTGTTAAAATTTGTACTCTGATGCTCTAAAATCCAAGTTAGGTTCATATGAATTATTCAGGTTAGCTGTTGTCTAAAGTATGATTAAATGTGAGTTTTCAAGCTTGAAATTGACTGTGATGTGTAAAAATTTGTAATCTAATGTTCTAATGTATGTTCAAATTTTACTGTATCATTATATGTATTGGATGTGTAATGATACAGTAAATTCTTACAAGTTGGATAACATTGTTGATTATTTACAGGTAAAAGCAATGAAGGACTCTCAGAACCAGAGGGATTTATTACAAGTGAAGTATCTTCCAAACGAAAAAAATATGTGTTAAAAACAAAGTTACTGGTAAAAGAGCAGCAGCTGATGACATCCCAACTAATGAAGGAGAAGCCAAACCAAAAAAAAGAAAAAGGTTGCAGCAGTTGATATTCTAGATTCAACTGAGATACTTGACGATGTTGAACAAATTCAATCAGATAATGTTGATACATCAAAGACATATGCTCCAACTGCTGTGGTAGAGAAGGTAGTGGTAGAGAAGGTAGCTGAAAAGGTAAGATGATGAGAAATCGGAGGATTAATGCGAAGAAAGTGGTAGAGAAGGTAGTTGAAAAAGAAGTTGCTGAAAAAGAAGTGGCTAAAAAAGGCAAAGCAGTTGATATTCTAGTTTCAACTGAGGTACTTGACGATGCTGAACAATTTTAATCAGAAAATGTTGAGACATCAAAGACAAATGCTCCAACTGTTGTGGTAGATAAGGAAGTGGTAGAGAAGGTAGCTGAAAAAGGTAAGATGATGAGAATTCGGAGGATTAAAGTGAAGAAAGTGGTAGAGAAGGTAGCTGAAAAAGAATTTGCTGAAAAAAAGTTTCTAAAAAAGGCAAAACATTATTTCCCAATATCATCCCAAGAATGTCAGTGCGTCATTTGAATCTTTTGTTAAAAGCGTGCACAACCAGACAGCTTAAGGTTATAGAAGAAATAGGGTTGGGACATTTCATCAATAATTTTGATTATATGTCGGTTCCAACCAAGATGACATTTTGGATTGTACAAAACTATGATCTTGAAACAGACACTATAAAGATGGAGGATGAAAGAAGAATAAAAGTAACCAAGGAATTAATTCATGACATTATGGGTGTTCCGATGGGTGAAAAGAAAGTTATCTCTCTACCTAGCACAACGTCTAAAGATAAGACAACTACATATTGGAGAGCAACAACACCCTTTGCAGGAGAGGATGCAGACAAGATAAATATTTCGAAGCTTGAAGATCATGTTGCTAGCTTGACTGAAACAGATTGGTTTTTCCAAGTCGACTTTTTGGTTATTTTCTTCTCTTGTCTAGCTGAAGGGAACAAAGATGGCACTACAAATCAAAGATTCATACCATCGGTAAAACGAATGGAAGAATTTCAACAATTTGATTGGTGCGAGTATATTTTTGACTGTATTCGATCAGAGAGATTGGTCAGCAGGAAAAACCTTTGCTGCTTCCATAGTAGTATTGGCGGTATGTTTTTTTACAGCATTAACTACTAATTTATTATCTCTAAAATATGATGCAATAAATTATGAAATATAATGCTAATATATTTTTTTTCTTTTTTAGCTTATATACTATAGTTCAACAGATTTGCCTAATATAAAAGTGGAAAGAACATCACCTGTATTCAAAGGATGGAGTACAGAATTGCTAAAAAAGATAAGCACAAGAAATAGAGAGTGGAGTCTTTGGTAAACTTCCTATATTCAAAGGATTTGAATATATTAAGAAACCAAAGATCAAACTGAAGAAAAGGAAAGAACAAAATAATCTACTAGGTAAGTTATAATCTTATATTAAATAAATATAGATATATGGAATCAGATGATGATTTCTAACATTTTGATCATTGTGATAACAGAGGGTGGAAGTACTAGCCGAGAAGAGAATCTAGAACAGTTCAAAGAAAAAACTAGTCAAGTAATCATCAAGTCTCTTCTGTATTATTAAGTTAAAATATAATTACCATATCTTAATGCATTAGTTTAGAAATTTTAATGCATCAAAGTTAGATTTTAGTTAACATAGACTATTTTGCAAAAACAATTTATCATATCTTTATTGAATTAAAGTTAAAAAGTTTAATACATCAAACTCAATTTTATCTATATAAATATTTTTTTTAAAATAAGATAAAAAAATTTAATGCATCAAAGTAATGTTTAGCTAACAATTTATCTTTTTTTTCAAAAACACACATGATATGAAGGTTTTCTTAAATGATAACCTCATCAAGTTTATTAAAATGTTTGTGATCCTAAAAATAGCATATCTTACTGCAATAAAGATAAAAATTTCAACACATCATAGCTTAATATATGTATATTTTATTTTATTTTTCTCAAAATAATACAAGCATATATTATTTAAAATAAGTTAAAAAGTTTAATGCATCAAAGTTATGTTTTACTAACATTTTTTTTTTCAAAAACACACAGGATATGAAGGTTTTCTTGAATCATAAGCTCATAAAGCTTATTGAAATGTTTGAAGATCATGACGAGAAGCTAAAAATAACATTGAATGAATACCCAGTTGACGATTACTTCAAGGAGATTGTTCAAAAAAGAAAAACATTCTTAAAGAGAATGTATAACGATGATTTTGAATCATCAAGATAAGACTGATGCAGTTAGAGATAATGTATTGGATGAAGTTGGTTTGAATGAATCTGTAGGATTAGGGATGAATGAAGGTGACGACGCCGATGAGACAAATATTTATGAGCCTATTGGGAATGTGGAAGTTGGGATGAATGAAGGTATAGACGCCAATGAATCTAGTAATGTTAAGCCTGTAGCAATGGATGAAGGGAATTCTACGCCAGACTCAACACCAGAATATGCAAGGCGGACAAGGTCAACAACCAAAGATACTGCACCTAAAGATACAACAAAGAAAGCAGCAGCAACATCACTTGCTAAAGGGGGGAAAAAGAAACCATCTATTGCCCCTAAAAAGACAACAAAAGGAAAAGCGGGAGAAGCATCGCCCACAAAAGCAGGAAAAACCTCTAAAAGTAAACGAACAATGACACTTCTCTGGTTTCTACTAATATTTTATCTAATATCATATGTTTCGGATATTGAATGTCTGTAATATAACTAGAACACCTTTAAAACTTGAATGTCTGTAGTATATTCTAATCTAGTTACATATTTAAGTAATATGTAATAACTACATTTTATGCAACAATTTCATCGCATCATAATGTTTATAAACTAGTCAGAATTATATTCTATGATATACTAGTTAACTAAAGAGTGCAAACTGGTTTATAAAGAAATATTAAATCAAGTATTTTCTTTTTTTAATTTGATTTTTTTTTAAACAGATTGTTTAAATGTTGAAATGTGTTCTGAATTGTACGATAAAGATGTCAACGAGTGATCTATTGTCATTTATGACAATTCATTCCTTGAAAATCAATCGCAAACGCTATTCTTTGATAGTGAAGAAGAAGAGATGGAACTTGATAGTGAAGAAGAAGAGATGGAACTTGACACTGAAGGTGGAATGCAAGATAATTACAAGATGAAAACCTGGGAGCATATGAAAGTAAATAAAAAACAAACACTTTCTTATTTTGATTATTAATTTCACTACAACATAGTGTTTTAGAACTAGTAATGCATTGTTTAACTATAATGCATGACTAGATAAAAACACTATGATGTAGTAATAAGTAACTATGCTGCAGTAAAACAAGTTATTCTATATTTTTCAAAAAACTGTTGTATAATTTAGGGTGAAAGTTAAACAATACCAACTTACTTTTTAAATTGTACCGACTTTAAACACTTACTTATTTATCTCGTGACATTAACATTATACTTTTAAATTTGTTACGACTATACCAATATTAGCTTGAAATGACTATATTACCCTTTCAAATGACCAAAATACCCTTTTGTCTTCTTCCTTATTCTTACTCTTTATATCACAGGTGGCCTGAGTTCATGTTTCATTAATTTGATGCACACCCATCAGGTGGATTTGAAATCCACTAATAATTCCATACAATATGTTTTGATAAAATAACGCTTTAGTTGACCAAAACTGTAATATGTAAACAACCCAAGGAGATGTTAACTATTTGAACTAACTCATCATAGATCATTCTAAGGATTTGCACCATCTTTTTTATATACAAAAAATTGAAGAAGATCAATAACAAAGATGTTATCAGTTGCTGTTCAAAAAAATAAGAATGATGTTATCATATTTCTTTGTTTCGTTTCAACCAAAAACATCACATGAAAAACCTATCCGTGACTCCTTTCTCAAAGGATCTTGAAGACAAAAAAAAAATTTCTTCGTGGACATATACTAATGAGATAAGGTCTGGGTTTTTCTTTGATTTCGAAATAAGATTAGATTTTGGATTGAAGAAGAGAGAAATAAAATAAAAATTTTGGCTTGAGTAGTGTGATGATCAAGAATGTATAAGATCATGAATCGGTTGATTTTGATGTTTGGTATTATTTGGTGATGGGAGGATCTAGATCTAATTTACTCATGTTAAAAAAAAGACCTGATTTACTAGATGAACCAATAAATGAGATTCTGGACATACTCTAAATAAGTTCTATCTTTCTTTGTCTCACTACTGGTTGAACCAATAAATGTAATATGTGCAAAGAGATGAGGGTAATATAGTCATTTCAAACTAATATCGGTATAGTCGTAACAAATTTAAAAGTACTATGTTAATGTCACGAGATAAAATAGTAAATTTTTAAAGTCGGCACAAATTAATAAGTAAGATGATATTTTATAGCTTTTACCCTTTAATTTACTTCTTTTAATATGAGGTTCTAAAAATCTCAAAGAAGCTGGCTTTCCTTCAATTGGAATGGAAAATATCAAGAGTTTAATGACCGATTTTCCTTCAATTGAAGAAGTGAACAAAGAGTATTTTGACTACTCCGTTTACAAACTACCTTTCTTAGCTGAATCAGAAGAGAGTGTGTCAAAAAGTTTCTTAATTGCCGAGTCACCAAAATCTCTACAAATTCAGAAAAAGGGAATTATTAAAAGTTTACATAGTATGAAATTGCGGTTACCAAAAAACAACGCAAGAGAGGTTAAAGGTAAAACACCATTGTTTGTTGCCGAACAACATGAAGAATATAAAGAGATTCCGCTATCTGGTCAACTACGAACTGAAGGAAACAAAACAACTTTTGATAATATAAGGGATAAATTAATGAAAAAGAATGTCGGAAAGTTACAATGCATGAATGAAAAATCAATGATGAAGATAAAGGCAACAAAGAAGGAGATCTGTTAATTACTAAAAGAAATAAGATAGAAAAAGATAAGCCTGAGCCTGCAAAAAGAAAAATGATTATGCATGCATCGCCAATTAGCTGTATTGCTCCACCAGTTGATATGAAAAACGAAAAATGTCAAGTAAAGCTGCCTCCTTCTTTAGTGTCACCATTTTATCAATGGAAAATCATATTGGGCCAACCACTATCAGAAGATGAAAAGAAGATAGCAGAATACATATGGGGTAATAAGACACTTTAAGGGTAAGTTCTTAATTATTGCATAACATATTTTTTTTCACTGCATCAATATTATATATTTACTGCATTAATTATATTAAATTTTTAACACATAGTAGTTATTTTGAAGCATAAAAAGTCACTTTTAAACAAACTTTTAACAACATCTAACCTAAATCATTCATATGAACTAAAGTCTAATTCTAAAACATTATATTGCATTTTTAACACATAGCATTATATGAACTTAAAATATGAACTTAAGTCTAATTCTAGAGCATTATAGTGCATTTTTAACACATAGCATTATATGAACTTAATTCTAATTCTAGAGAATTATAGTTTATTTTTAACACATAGCATTATTTTTAACTTAAGACCAATTAGTTATTTATTTAATTTTAAATATGAACTTAAGTCTAATTCTAGAGCATTATAGTGCATTTTTAACACATAGCACTGATTTTCAAACATAAAAAATCACTTTTAAACAAAATTTGACCAATATCTAAACTTTGACCAATATCTAAAATAAATCATTCATATGAGCATTAATCGAAAACTTAAACATACAAACCATCTTGATTCGCTGATTAATTTGTCTGATTCAAGATGATTCAGTAGGTTTGATTCAGTAGGTTTGGTATCACAGCATTATATATTTTACCTTGTCTGAAATATTGTACAATGAGGTTGTTTTCAAGATGAATAAAAGAGTTGAAGTCAAAGGTGTTTTTTTCTTGAGCCTGTACCCTGAAATAGAAATTGCTTCACTCATATTAGACTTATGGTCTATTGTTCAAAATCACGAGGAACAACACAAAGACAAGCTTTCAGATGATGGAAATGTATATTGTCATACGGGAATGATTGTAAGTAAGTCAATTATATAATTTTTTATACATAACGTTTGTTAATGCAAGTGATGCCTAAAAACATTATTAGTGTTAACTAATCTTTCTTAGTTTTGATCAGAACAAACCATACAACACATTTAGTGTAAAACACAAAATGAATTATTTAACTAACACTATCATCAAGGTAATAATCATATCACTAACCTTTCTTAATCATACTTAGTGATCATCAAAATGATTATCCTTAAAACTCACTTTTATTAATATGACAAAAGAATTTTTAATAAACTTTCTTTTTTAGAAAATGTTTTATTAAAATGGAAAATGAAAATTTGAAAATAGCATATTCCAAATGCTGTTAGAATATCCTTTGAAGGTTTCAAATACCTCAGATATTCCCACCCCACTAAAAGACCAAAAACGGAGCGTAGTCTAGTGGCGGTACCTTAAGTACCTACGCGGTTCCTTAGCGATATGGAACCGCGGGGTGAGATAAGGTACCTCGCACAGCTAGCCGTTATAGATCCGTTATACTTTGTCTCCTTTAAATAGTGGGTCAAATCTCATTTTCCAGTAAGCCTCTTGGACGTTTTTCTCTGCCCTCTTTCTATTTTCTATAGCATAATCATTAGTAAATGATCACTTAAATTGTTAAGGATGTTTACATTTGATTATCCTCTTGATCCCCTCCTTTACCTTGTCCAATGAGAAGATCACTCACTCACTAGTGTTGTGATAAAGATGAATCTATGAGCTAGTCATATTCATCATGATACCCTTTTTGTTTTAGGTCAATCCAATGTAATTATGAATACTTAGACTAGTTGTGTTCATCCAAGTTATTTGTGGATACTTGGATTTGTTGTGTACATCCATTGCATATGTGTTTGCTTGGATTTGTGTTGTGTAAATCCAAGATACATGTGTGTACTTGGATAAGTCTAGTTGAGTTGTAATAGATTTGATTAGGAGTTCTCACTAAACTATGAAGTGATGTGGTTGTGCCTTGTGAGTTCTCACTAAACTATAAAGTGACTAGTAGTTGTGTTGTGTGAAGTTCTCACTTAGCTTCAAAGTGAAGAGTCGTGAAGATTGGTTCTAGCTTTCGATTAGAACTCGACATCTAGCCTTGTGTCGTAAAATGGTGAAGTAGGCAACGTCGTGAAGATTGGTTCTACCTTAAGATTAGAACTCGACATCTAGCCTTGTGTCGTTAAATTGTGAAGTAGGAAACGTTGTGTAGATTGGTCCTAGCTAAAGATTAGGTCTCGACATTTAGCTTAGTGTCGGAAAATAATGTAAGCAACGATGTAAGGTTTTCTCCGCCGAGAAGGGAGCTTGTGGATATAGTGGAAATCTCGAGTAGGTGTACTCGAGGAGTGGAGTAGAAACGAGGATAGAGCCTCGTTGTCGAACCACTATAAATCTTGGTGTCTTCCCACTAGGTTGTCTCCTTCCTTACTCTTTACTTATTTCATTATCATTACACTTACCTATTATCTTTGCTAGTGCATTTGAATTGAACCTAATCATTATGCAACTTAGCCTCAAGTAAAAGATAGTTTTGATACAAACCAAATTGAAAGTAATTTTAATTTGGTCACCAATCGAAGAGAAACTATTCAACCCCCCCCCCCCCCCCCCTTGTAGTTTCTACAATTGGTATCAGAGCGATGGTCACTCAAGATCTTTAAAGTATATTGTACTTTGAAACTTGGATCGATCCATTGTCTCCTCAAATTAGAAGGTCTAGTTGTACTAAAGTTTCTCTTTGGTCAAAACTATGTTTTCTTTGAAAATAGGTCTTTTAATTGGTAATATTGCATCCCACTTAGATTAGTAGCCTTTATACATTTTTTATCTACTCTTGAAATGTATCTACTAGATTGCATCTTGTTTTGTGTAGGTACTCATGAAGATCAATCATTGAATTGGTTGTGGATTGAGTTACTTGCACTTGTAGAAGACTTATCATCATCGATTTTCAATATCTTTGAATGATGAGTGGGATTGATACTAGTCATTGAAGACTTAGTATTCATGATAGTCACTCTTGGGGTTTGCATTGATGGATTGGAATGCTCTTGTGGCCAAGGTACGCTTTCGTTCTTCCACACGCCCTTTTGATCATTACTTGACTATGTGCTTGTTCTCGGCATCCTTGTCTGGACATTTATTTGTGGTTTATGTTTCATTTCCTTTATCCTCTCAAACCTTCATTGCTTGGATACTTGACTCACTATGGTGATGTAGAGTGAGTTAGTAGAAGCTTAAAGTATCAAGCATGATTTTCATGGTTTGCACCCATACGGTTAGTAGGCCCTTTGTGGGAGAGAAAGTGAATTAATACCTTGCTCATATTTTGGTTTAGACTAAGACTATTATTGAATGTGATTTTAGTCTATACTTGAATAATTGCTTTGTGCTTATTCATTACCAAAGCCGTTTAACACTTCGCCGGAAAGGCACGTCTTTAACCACTATTGTAACACCCCCAAATTTATACAACTCAATATAGCGGAAGACTCGTTGGTGTTACGGGATAGCACATTACTCACATCATAGACAACGCATAAAAATCGCGTCGTTTAATAATAAAGCATTTCCATTCATAAATATCAAATTTACATATGTCCCAAGTCATTGTATTTTATACAGGTTTTACAAAGCATTTGAAGGGAAATTTATATTTAAGTGCGGGCCATGAAATCTTGATGTCTTCCCGATAATTACCTTCAAGTACCTGAGATAAAACATGTTAAAATAAAAGGTCAGCGATAACGCCGAGTGAATTCATAGAGTTTAATAAAATCCATCAATATAACATCGGTATAAAATTATTACCGAAAGTCATTTTGTACAAATCATTGTAATAGGCCATAAAATAGCCAAATTCATTTTTATACAAATCCTTATCGAAAATCATAATATAGGCATTTGCTTTAAAAATCATTATACGAGCCAATGTCGTAAAAACATCATACAATACGTTTTATAACGTTGTATAGATTAAATAAAAACCGTTATATGAATATGGTCATGAAAACCAAAACACAAACATAATATCAATAATATGACCCCGTATTGCTAGTCAGGCAATATATTGTAATTTGGTGCGTATAGCAGTATTTCGTTAATTGGATTATTATAAGCTGCATGACATTGTTACCTTACTAAACCAAACAACGGGTAGCTAGCCCGAAACTCAATTTTGCCATCTAAATTAGCGTGTCGTCACAAAGGTCACGCTATGGAAATCTTCTCATACATAAATTCTCTTACCAATCAATGTGGCACGACGGGGATCAACCGTCAAGGCGCGAACTGGGGTGATCGTCCCCAAATAGTACTATTATATGCATAAGCGTCTACCAAATCCCGGTATTTCACAATTCATGCTAATGGGACTTTTAGTGACATAACCTAACTTTAATAATCCATTTTATTTCATCTATCGGGTCATTTAATCATTCATAGGGTCATACAATCATCCGGGTTCAAATCAATAAACAAACAATCGGGACAAATGTGTCCTATTTTATAAAAACTAACATGTTATCTCCCTCGCGGGTTTATAAAATATTTCATAAAAATATTTAAAAGAGTGTGAGGCTATGAACTCACGTTGATGTGGGAAGGTGGGTTATCGGCAATTCGGACGTACGGTACGTGCTTCAATCACGGAAACCTATATAAATAATAATTGGTCTTAGACGTTTGTCCAATGACTTTATAAAAATAACAATTATATATACATATGATGATTATATATATATGATGATCAAGTGGGTTTATATATTCTCATTCACTCATTTTTGTGTTTATGTATTGGTAACTTCTTACTAGTTTACTAGTTTTACCTATTTACGTGTTTTAGGTCCAGTAAGCCTATTATAAGTTTATTAACTTGTATTAATCCATTTCATACTTTTATTATCATTATTTACACTTTACATGTTGGGCTCAAATGGGTTAAGCCCAATAAATAAGTTTATAAGTGTTTTAGCCCATTTTGTTGTATTATTAGTCCAATAATGTTAACTTAGCCCGTTAATGTCCGTATGTTTTATAGTTCGGGTTTTATCGGCTTTTACTTGTTATATATGTTTATATACCAGTATATGAGTTTATAAAAGTTTACATTAGACGGGTCCAACCATCTAAGTTTTATTTAACAAAAACGTTAATTTTAGGGTAATAGCCGAAAAAGTCGTAAAAATCATGTTTATAGTTTTATAACTTATAAAACTTATCAAACTACCATTTTTATAAAATGTTCATTTATTTATCCTTATAAATATTTATATAAATGTATTATATAAGTTAGTGGGTTTTAATTCACATTTTATACTATTTTTAGTTGAGTGCTTATATAATACTATTAAACATTAATTCTTTAAAAATCTGATTTTTAGTTTAATGTTCACCAAAACAGCCATATCTAGAGTTCTATATGAAGATAGAAGCTCAAATTTTTATGACATAAGCTACATGATATGTGCTCTAGTTAACTCTCCTATAGCTACTGTTGAATCAGCCTTTAAGTATTTTCTAAAAATCGTCCAAAACAGTGAACTCAGATTTGTATTCTAAACTTGTTTTGATCATATCTCACTCATTTTGATGATTCCATTGCATGGCCAACTCTCACATGTGTATGACATCTAATACTTACTGTAAATTAATTCCACCATGTCATTTTATCAGTTTAACATTTGGTTACTTACTATGTTTATACAGCCATCATATTTAGCAAGATTATAACCTTGTTACCTATGGTTTTTCATCTCTTTAATCATATTTATCAACACTTGATCCCCACACAACATTTTTATCATCATATATTCATCATATACATATACAATAAGAAAGAAAATACATGATTACATAATCAAAATAACAAGAGGATGGGGAGAACAATCTTTATACCACCAAAGTGATGAAATGATGAGCTTTTGGATGAACAAGACATGGTTTTGGGTAACCAATCTTATGAGATATCAACACCACTTCTAGGATCACCAAGTATTTTTAGATTCCTCCAAAAATCAGCCTTTGTTCTTCATGAAAACTCCTTGAGGAATCAGCCCCAAACTCCCTTGAAAACTCCTTTTTACATGTTAAGATCACCTCCAATCTTCATAACTTCAATGGGTTTTCATCATATGTAAATTATACATATGATTTATGGTTGAATCAAGGTCAAATGGGGGTTGTTTTGGATGAGTTTGGGACGAATTTTAGAGAGAGGAAGGAGAGTGTTTAGTGGTTTGCATGTGTTGAAATGAATGAAAATGGTTTGAGGTGGTGGTTTTGATGTTGGTTGCTAGTTTACAAGTAAACTAAGACATGTGTCTTAGCTTATCTTGTAAGCTTAACACCACATGGTGTTGTTAGCTTTGTTTAGCCATGTGTGGGGGTGGGACAAGTATGTACTTGTTCCATCCCCATTAATTTACGGGTATTCCTCGATTCTAGTTTCCTCGATTTGCGTGCCCTAAGGTCGTTTTACGAAAAACGTTTTTATAAATTATGAATCAACGGCACAAAACGAATCTAATAAAAATTGTCTCATCAAAAACGGAGTTCGAAAACGTAAATACGTAATCCTAGGGTTTCCGATTTAGTCGTAAAGGACGTTAAAATAAAATCGTAAGTCCTAATCTCTTCTCGTAAATTTGTGAGTTTATGAACCAACACAAATTTAAAATCTCAAAATAATATTCACGGATAAATTTATTTCCTGAAATGTCGGACTGTCACCAAAACGGTGTATGTAAACGTAAGCACGTAACGTTGAATCCTTCGGTTTAGACGTAGTCGATGCTACTTCAAGACGTAAATCCAAATTTCTTCCCAAAAATAAGTGAGTTCATAATATAACATTAAAATAGTATTTTCAAATAAATATTGAGAATAAAATATCAACCATAAATTGACGGATTGTCACAGCATTTACCCCTAAACAGGATCTTTGTCCTCAAAGATCATCTTACTACTCGCTTCTTATAGAGTTAAAGCCATGTGGGTATTTCCTCCACATTCGGTCTTTTCTCACAAGTGTAATTCATTACAATACGAGAGTTGCATCAAACATAACTATGGGAATAAGATCAGGCTAAATGCTGACTTAATTTCTCTATCCATGATGTTCACGGGTTTTTGATGAATGCAACTTTTCGCCGATCTAAACTTCATTAAGGAATAGTCAGATTTTCACTTGATAGGCATTTTATCAAGTTCGATATACGAAACATAATTCATGCAGCTCTTGAAGTCCTAGGGTAGATCCAGCTTATATGCCTTTCTAACCAATCTTTTACATCATCTCAATGGTCCCATACAACGGGGATTTATATCCCATGATCTTCCAGATCATCTATTCAATTTTCATGGTTAAAATTTTTGGCATAACTTCGCTACCCATCTGGCACTTCAAGATCTACATTTCATATTCACATAACCTCTTGCCCACTACCGGCAGTCAATAATCAGATCCTAGTTTCAACAATCATTTCAGGTCTCGCGGGTTAGGTATTTTGCAAGGATAGGTTCGCCATCATAGGAAACCTTAAACCTAAAAGACATGTCCAACTCACAATGGGTGTATGTCAGGTGTCTTCATCTCAACTCTTGCTTACAGATGCTCTAATATTTAGATCCTAACAAGATTCGATCTCGATCCTAGCATGATAATTATCAATGATAACCTCTCCAAAGGAAAACGATTATACGGTCTATTACCAAAGGTCAATCATTCAAACGTAAAACAACACTTATAGCATTTTGTATCGTTACTTTACCTCGTCCCTTCGATTGGGATGGTACACAGTACTCTCATCAAGATTCGTTCTCAATGACTTCTGAGCAAATCTCTAGAAATTCGATGCGAAGCGAGGATCTTGATAGAGATGATCGATACAGGCACACTATGCTTACACAACTCCTTTAAATACAAAAGAGTCAATTTCTTCATCAAGAATCTATCATTAACATGAATGATATTAGCAGATTTGGTCAGTCTGTCGACGATGACCCAAATTGAATCAAATTCAGATGATGACCTTTGCAATAGCTAGACGTTTTACTAATGTATGAGGCGGTGTCTGCCTTCATAATTTGCCATCAGTACAACTTCTTCGGATAAAAATTACACTAAATCATAAATGACAAGAATAGAATACTTATACTTACAAGATGACTACATCTCAAAATCTTCATATTTAGACAATCACAAGTGGACTTTTAAAACATTTAACGCCATCGGCTTCTCGATTCTAATGGTTCACATAAGCCGTGAACCCCTTTTTATTATCTATATTATCCTTCTTATAAACATTGTTTATTTTTATATTGTTTGGCAATTTATTTTGCACCTTTATTACTAAGGAACACATCCTAATTGGTTCTTTATCCTTTCTATATAATGTGTCGGTATCTACATTCACCTTTCCTGATGATATAATTATCATGTCCGTATTTATTCAAAATTTCTTTCTTCATATTTTCTATGTTTTAGTTTCGTTTCAGCTATCGTTTTTATCAGTTTTGCTGAATCCGACGTTTTAAAAGCGTCGATAATTATCACAAATAAATTAATAATAATTATTAAATTTTTATGAAACGTAAACGTTAAAAGTTTAAATTTCTTAGTTCGACCAATTATAATAAAATGTTCAAAACAAATTTGAATTTAATTAACACGATTTTTGTTGATTTATCGAAAATAATTAATAAGATTCGTAAATGTTTGAAAAATATTTGGTTATACTTTGGTCCAAATTTTCTTAGTAGAAAAGCAAAAGTGTCGTTTCAAATTTCAAGTCATGGTTTAAATAATTTCCTCAATCCCTCTTAGGTTGTTTTGAGGTATACACAAACATTTACCCCTAAACAGGAGTTTAGTTAAATGTTTTGGGCATAAGGAAATAATACCTTAAAAATTTCTTTGATAAATTATTCGTCAAAACATATTTTCACTTTCTTTTTGGTAAAACCCAAAGTCTTAAATGACTTCTAATTTTTGAAGAGGCAATATATATATATATATATATATATATATATATATATATATATATATATATATATATATATATATATATATATATATATATATATATATATATATATATATATATATATATATATATATATATATATATATATATATATATATATATATATATATATATATATATATATATCTTACCATCATTAATCAAACGGTCATTTTATGTAAAGGATTAAGCCTTAATTCACATGTTTAATATTCAAGGTACAGATTTTCATTGTTCGGCCAATTCAGGGCAATCTATAAATAATTATTAACTCATTCTTATTCTTATAAATAAACAAATGGTCCTTAATGATCACAAGCATGAATTTATCAAATTACAGCCTACACACGTGATTCACCAAATTTATGGATACTACATGTGTATTAGTCAATCCAAATGTCATCACGTGAAACTCATAATGTTCATTACAAGTACCGGATGTAGTGATTGGAATACATAATCTTTTTCGCAGATGCGAAGTTGATGATAACCATGCCATGGATCAAATCTTTAAAACATACGCTAGAACCTTGTAAATGATCGAACAAATCTTCCATTTCGAGTTATGGATATCGTTTTCGATTGTCAATTTACTCAATTCACAGTAATCTATAAATATAAGGAATGATAACACCATAGCTCTTCATGATGACGAGCTCGATAGAATAAAGCCTTTTTCGACAACTCTCTCAGTTGTACGGTAATTCTTTTAATTCAGATGGTGCTGAAGTACAGTGCACATGCCACAGGTGCAGCACCGAAAATATAATCAATACCAATTTCAACTTGCCTTATTGGCAGAAGTCTAGGTAATTTACCAACAAGTACCTCCTAAAGTTTCAGATAACGGAAACATCTTTTAATAAATTCATATTAGGTTCTTCTAGATTACAATATCTATAACTAGTTCACAACCATTCACGGTATAATTTCAAGTCTAAATACAGGATATGATCATCCATCAAGAATTATTTAGATCACTTTTGATAATCAACATCTTATCATTTAGGGGAATTATATTTGAGTTCCCATTAAATAAGACAATGTCGTCATGTCATAATCAATCAATCCATTCCACTGGCACTATCAACTTTCCAGTTTTATTGCCGTTGATAAGATGTGAACTTCTCAAAAGACTAATAATAACTCATAATCCTTCACAAGTTCAAGGATATCTGGAAACATAACTAACCTTAAAAGTCAACGCATAATCTATGCGAGAGAATTTCAAATCAGACACAGACGAAAACATTTAATGAATATGAATATATCCCATGTTTTCATAATTTGAGTACGCATTCGAAAGCTCCTCGGATCGTTACCTAGGTCATTCAAATGAAATTAAATCAAAAGAAATGATAGGAACGTCGATGCATCCAGTCGGGTATCAACACTCGGTAATCAGATACTTTTCCTAAGAATCTCACTACGGGAGAATTGGACAAGAATGAATTGTCAATTGTCAAATAAGACAATTTCCACAGATGAGTAAATTCGACTCAGAAGAATAGATGCTACAGGCACATATGTAGGTGTCCCTAACACTATGTCCTTATTTTTCACTTCTTGCAGATCTCATAAATTTTTAATCTTTCACAATCTTCAAAGAGAATGTAGTGTTTATTCATTAGTTTTATGGTGACTACTAATCAGCCTTGCATGGTCCATTCTAAATTGTATGTAGGCGCGCAAATATATACAATTTCAAGATTAACGATGCAATACTCAGTTCGTCAAAATTTCATCGTCATGTTTATAATAAAAATATTTTCATGCTTAATTCTTAAATAAGAATCAAAAATAAATTTACAAATACTTTCTTTGTTATGAAAACAATTAAGTTTTCCAAGGTGTTTCATAAACAGCTTCATTTCGATAACGATTATTTATAAGTCTCACTTTAATATGGTGATGAAAACCCAACTTTTCTTAAGGGATATTGTTTTAACTTATAAAAACAGTTAGTGATCTGCAAAAGAGTGATGAAAAGTTGTTCACCAAGAACTAACTACAATATAATAGGAAATGAGCTTAGCCAAATAATCATGAGGTTCATGATCTCTATGGCATCAAAAAGAATAATCTACAACGTAATTTAAATCAAGATGAGTACTTGTTCCATGGTTGCATCACTAATGCGAACATTAGGAAGAAGCAAAAACAGATAGATAACATCGATACATGTAGAATTTAGCAATCAATGGTAGTCTTTTCATTAATCACAAACAAGTCAAAATTGTACCGTAACACATTACGTGTCACTATGTCATACAATTCTCAGAACTCATCCTACCAACTGACATCTCAGTTAAGTTAGGGATTTTTAAAAGATACCACAATGAATACTAATCTACAAGAGTTATTAGGTGTTCCACCTGTCCCAGAAGATCCATCGGTCCCAATTTAGAAGAAGATTTCATCAATTAATTTCTTGGACACTAGACATCCTCATTAGTGGATAACGGCCTAGGAACAACCCTTAACACGAATCAATAATCAATTAAAACCTTATAATTCAATCACAAAACTTAACGACTTCTATTAATAATCTCATATTCCATATGGGTTAAATTTTACTTTATTCAAGTTTCAACCAATTTTATACTCAATTCGATATCCTAATTCATTCTCCAATACTTTCAATCTTTATTCTTAGGCCTTAAAAGGGCAATAAAAGCTCAATATGATTAACACTTAATTCCAATCCTACAGCTCTTACAACAACAGTTATTAAATGAGTCACTAGCATGAGATGACTCATATATTCGATATTTCTCGGAAAGGTACTGGTGGCATGAGGCTTTTGGGTAATGGTTCCAATGACAGCCTCAAGTGCAACATTCACCCTTTCGATTTCAAATTTAAGAATTGGGTGACAACGACTTAGATGTCATCTTTCTAGGTGGTAATGTTTTGTCAAACTCCACTCTATAAGGAAAGATCGTTATGACATCGATATCAGTTTTAATCTCGCCAATTCTTCTTCAATTTCACAATCAACTAATATCTACATTTCTACGAATATCAACCATTTTGTTGGGATCATAAATATCCGCAACTTGGTTTAGATCTAAGATAGCTAGAATTCCTACGAGAATAGCTTCGATTAAATTACTAGGGGATTTAGGGTTCCTTGTGACAATCTACGCCGTATAAATACCTCGTATAAATATCAAAATAATCATCAAATAATCATGTAATAAAATTACATCATATATATATATATAATCCAAGTTATATATATATTAAAATAACACTTCTCAGTCTGGTCTTGTCGGTAACTCGGGAATTCTTCGGCACCGTTATAGTCAAAAGATTTTTAGACATTTTAGAAAAATGTTTATAGTTAAAAGATTTTAAAATGTTTTATTCAAAACCTTGGTTTTAAAAATCTTTCGTTCTCTATAAAGAGAGCTCTGGTACCAAACTGTAACACCCCCAAATTTATACAACTCAATACAGCGGAAGACTCGTTGGTGTTACGGGATAGCACATTACTCACATCATAGACAACGCATAAAAATCGCGTCGTTTAATAATAAAGCATTTCCATTCATAAATATCAAATTTACATAGGTCCCAAGTCATTGTATTTTATACAGGTTTTACAAAGCATTTGAATGGAAATTTATATTTAAGTGCGGGCCATGAATTCTTGATGTCTTCCCGATAATTACCTTCAAGTACCTGAGATAAAACATGTTAAAAGAAAAGGTCAGCGATAACGCCGAGTGAATTCATAGAGTTTAATAAAATCCATCAATATAACATCGATATAAAATTATTACCGAAAGTCATTTTGTACAAATCATTGTAATAGGCCATAAAATAGCCAAAGTTATTTTTATACAAATCCTTATCGAAAATCATAATATAGGCATTTGCCTTAAAAATCATTATACGAGCTAATGTCGTAAAAACATCATACAATACGTTTTATAACGTTGTATAGATTAAATAAAAACCGTTATATGAATATGGTCATGAAAACCAAAACACAAACATAATATCAATAATATGACCCCGTATTGCTAGTCAGGCAATATATTGTAATTCGTTGCGTATAGCAGTATTTCGTTAATTGGATTATTATAAGTCGCATGACATTGTTACCTTACTAAACCAAACAACGGGTAGCTAGCCCGAAATTCAATTTGCCCATCTAAATTAGCGTGTTGTCACAAAGGTCACGCTATGGAAATCTTCTCATACATAAATTCGCTTACCAATCAATGTGGCACGACGGGGATCAACCGTCAAGGCGCGAACTGGGGTGATCGTCCCAAATAGTACTATTATATGCATAAGCGTCTACCAAATCCCGGTAGTTCATAATTCATGCTAATGGGACTTTTAGTGACATAACCTAACTTTAATAATCCATTTTATTTCATCTATCGGGTCATTTAATCATTCATAGGGTCATACAATCATCCGGGTCCAAATCAATAAACAAACAATCGGGACAAATGTGTCCTATTTTATAAAAACTAACATGTTATCTCCCTCGCGGGTTTATAAAATATTTCATAAAAACATTTAAAAGAGTGCGAGGCTATGAACTCACGTTGATGTGGGAAGGCGGGTTATCGGCAATTCGGACGTACGGTACGTGCTTCAATCACGAAAACCTATATAAATAATAATCGGTCTTAGACGTTTGTCCAATGACTTTATAAAAATAACTATATACATATGATGATTATATATATATGATGATCAAGTGGGTTTATATATTCTCATTCACTCATTTTTGTGTTTATGTATTGGTAACTTCTTACTAGTTTACTAGTTTTACCTATTTACGTGTTTTAGGTCCAATAAGCCTATTATAAGTTTATTAACTTGTATTAATCCATTTCATACTTTTATTATCAGTATTTACACTTTACATGTTGGGCTCAAATGGGTTAAGCCCAATAAATAAGTTTATAAGTGTTTTAGCCCATTTTGTTGTATTATTAGTCCAATAATGTTAACTTAGCCCGTTAATGTCCGTATGTTTTATAGTTCAGGTTTTATCGGTTTTTACTTGTTATATATGTTTATATATCAGTATATGAGTTTATAAAAGTTTACATTAGACGGGTCCAACCGTCTAAGTTTTATTTAACAAAAACGTTAATTTTACGGTAATAGCCGAAAAAGTCGTAAAAATCATGTTTATAGTTTTATAACTTATAAAACTTATCAAACTACCATTTTTATAAAATGTTCATTTATTTATCCTTATACATATTTATATAAATGTATTATATAAGTTAGTGGGTTTTAATTCACATTTTATACTATTTTTAGTTGAGTGCTTATATAATACTATTAAACATTAATTCTTTAAAAATCTGATTTTTAGTTTCATGTTCACCAAAACAGCCATATCTAGAGTTCTATATGAAGATAGAAGCTCAAATTTTTATGACATAAGCTACATGATATGTGCTCCAGTTAACTCTACTATAGCTACTGTTGAATCAGCTTTAAGTATTTTCTAAAAATCGTCCAAAACAGTGAACTCGGATTTGTATTCTAAACTTGTTTTGATCATATCTCACTCATTTTGATGATTCCATTGCATGGCCAACTCTCACATGTGTATGACATCTAATACTTACTGTAAATTGATTCCACCATGCCATTTTATCAGTTTAACATTTGGTTACTTACTGTTTTTATACAGCCATCATATTTAGCAAGATTTTAACCTTGTTACCTATGGTTTTTCATCTCTTTAATCATATTTATCAACACTTGATCCCCACACAACATTTTTATCATCATATATTCATCATATACATATAGAATAAGAAATAAAATACATGATTACATAATCAAAATAACAAGAGGATGGGGAGAACAATCTTTATACCACCAAAGTGATGAAATGATGAGCTTTTGGATGAACAAGACATGGTTTTGGGTAACCAATCTTATGAGATATCAACACCACTTCTAGGATCACCAAGTATTTGTAGATTCCTCCAAAAATCAGCCCTTGTTCTTCATGAAAACTCCTTGAGAAATCAGCCCCAAACTCCCTTGAAAACTCCTTTTTACATGTTAAGATCACCTCCAATCTTCATAACTTCAATGGGTTTTCATCATATGTAAATTATACATATAATTTATGGTTGAATCAAAATCAAATGGGGGTTGTTTTGGATGAGTTTGGGACGAATTTTATTGAGATGGAGGAGAGTGTTTAGTGGTTTGCATGTGTTGAAATGAATGAAAATGGTTTGAGGTGGTGGTTTTGATGTTGGTTGCTAGTTTACAAGTAAACTAAGACATGTGTCTTAGCTTATCTTGTAAGCTTGACACCACATGGTGTTGTTAGCTTTGTTTAGCCATGTGTGGGGGTGGGACAAGTATGTACTTGTTCCATCCCCATTAATTTACGGGTATTCCTCGATTCTAGTTTCCTCGATTTGCGTGCCTCGTTTTACGAAAAACGTTTTTATAAATTATGAATCAACGGCACAAAATGAATCTAATAAAAATTGTCTCATCAAAAACGGAGTTCGAAAACGTAAATACGTAATCCTAGGGTTTCCGATTTAGTCGTAAAGGACGTTAAAATAAAATCGTAAGTCCTAATCTCTTCTCGTAAATTTGTGAGTTTATGAACCAACACAAATTTAAAATCTCAAAATAATATTCACGAATAAATTTATTTCCTGAAATGTCGGACTGTCACCAAAACGGTGTATGTAAACGTAAGCACGTAACGTTGAATCCTCCGGTTTAGACGTAGTCGATGCTACTTCAAGACGTAAATCCAAATTTCTTCCCAAGAATAAGTGAGTTCATAATAGAACATTAAAATAATATTTTCAAATAAATATTGAGAATAAAATATCAACCATAAATTGACGGATTGTCACAACTATATATGACACAAGCTCTTCGTTTCCATCATTTGAAGATTGTCATTATTCCCTTGAGCATTTTTCCTAGTCTTGATTCACTTCCCTTGTCTTCTCTCCACTTAGTCGTTTTGCTACGAGTAGTCGTTTGTCCGTTTCGGTTCTTTTCGATCTCGATTTATTTCGTAATCCTTCGTTTAGGCATATTGCTTAGTGTTATGATAATCCAATGATATTTTAGAAGGCTCATGACATATTTTTAAGTGTTTTAGAAAAATTTGTTTTTAAAATTTGGCGTCCTTCATAGATAAAAACCGACCTCTAAAGGCGGTTCTTTATCTCAGCGGCTCAAAGGCGCGGTTCCTTATCGATAAGGAACCGCGCGCAGGAATTTGAGTCAGAGCGCCAGTTTGATTATTTTATTCATTTTCAAACCACTATCTCTCTCTCCCAAAAACATACAGCCGACGGGTTTCACCTTTCCACCATTGTTGAAGCTTCAAAAACCTTCAATCACTCAAATTAATTGATTCCAAGTTGTGGGTTTCACTCATCCATCATCTAACATCAATTAATTGTAAGTATTTTCTTTCAATTTCATCTATTTTGTTCTAGGGTTCATCCTTTCATAATTGGGGATTTTTAAAATTGAAATTGAATTAAAACCTTAATAGGAATGTGGGTTGACATGGTTATTTTACTATGATTCCTTAGGTTGATATTCATTAAGATTTCACTAAAACCCACTTGTAGAACAAATCCGAATTTTGGCTAAATGATTTTGGTCAAAAGATGGATTTGAGATAAACCCATGAACAAGTAGGTAATGACATTGTTAATGCTTACCTAAAAACCTTGTTTTGAAAAACCAATGTTCTAATTCATTGTTGATCTAACATAGATCATGTGTTCTTGGTTAATTAAGGAATAGACACATTGTGAAAATGAGAATGATATGGATTCAATCCTATGTTTGTCAAGAAATTGATATAACACATTCTCATATTTTTTGATCTTTGATTTTATTTTTCATATGAGTGATTGGAGAAATATTTTCTTGTGTTTATTTAGGTTCTAATCATGCCTTCTCAATATCGAAAAGATCATCAATTCACTAGAAACTATATGCCGGACATTTCCCAAACCTATGCTTCCCCTCAACTTCAAAACTCTTTTCCGTCCCTTTCCACTCGTAATTTCCATGAGGGTAGGATTGTAGATTCAAGAATAGCGGGAGATAATTATATCAACTCTATGTTCGAGCTTATTGGGTTTGATTATTTGCTCTACATAGACGAGGTAACTTATCCCTTGTTTCTTCTTGAGTTCTTTAGTACTTACTCCATGCTTGAAATCAACGACCAAATCTTTATTCGTTTCTTGTTGAATGGTCAAATCATTCAATATTCCCTCGATGACGTTGGTGATATTCTTGGTGTGCCATTTGAAGGCACTTGTCGTTTTACGGATAAGTGGAGACTAGATGCTCTCTTGGAGTCTAACGATAAACCTCCAAATGACACCACCGAAGTTGATCTATATTTCATCCTTGAAATCATCACGAAAGAGCGTAGTGGAAACGTTGTGAGAAGCCTTCATACAAATGTGCGAAATGTGGATAGGTATGAAGTGCTCTCAAGCGACCTTAAGGATTACATGCTCCAATGGGCAAACATCCTTAGAGAAAATGTGTTTTGTCTTGGTGGGAACCGAGATCATATCCCGGCTTGCATGGGGCATATGTTGTTTTGCCTTTTTACTTCCACCAAGTACAATCTTGCATATTACATCGCTCGACGTATAAATTATGCTCTTTCCAAACCCAAAACAAACCTCCCTTATGCTATGCTTCTTACTCGTCTCTTTAGAAGGGTTGGTCAAGATTTTCCTCAACTCGATCTTTCTCGCTTTCACCCGGTTCAACGGGTTATGATGCCTATTCAAGAGGCGTATGAACGAAAGCCAAGAAGTGACCGTGGTTCGAGAAAATCCGACCATCAAGAGCCGGATGATGAGGACACCGATATGCCACCAAGTGATGGTGATGGCGTCGGTCCTAGTTCTCATTTTGACTCTTCGAGTAACTCCCATCCATCCTCAAATCAATTCGAGGATGATTTTGAAAACTTAGCTCCTCCTCCTCACCCTTCTAGTGATGTTCCGGAAGATCTCAATATGGAGCATCTTTATCGTGAGAATCTTAGAACTCGGGGAGAATTACATGAACACCGAGTGGAGACAAGAAAAGGATTCAAGTATTTGGGAAAGATGATCAAAGGTTTAGGAAAGAAAAGGAGGTGAAGACTTTGAAGTTGTGTCAAAGTTTGGATTTGATGGTTAAACATTTGGTTATTAACACTTTGGTTTAGTTGTTTATTAACTTTTGTTGCATGTTTGGATTATTATTTATTTTGATCCTTAATGTTAATTATGCCATCATGTTTGTGATTTACATAGCTTTGTGCATGCCTTATGATAGTTAGCTTATTAGATTATGATCTGTAGTTAACTTTGGCTTCTGAATCTTTTGGTAAAAATCTGGGTTTATCAAAAACTAGGATGGGAAACTTTTGAAAGCCCTCTGGTCGCGGTTCCATATCGACCCGCAGATCCTTATCGATAAGGTACCGCCGGTCCTAGATAAGGAACCGCCGGCCACTGTGCACGACAGCATCTTTTGCTTTACACTGTTTCTTAAATCTGTGTAAACCTTGCATGATTTTCAGTAATAAACTACACATTTCCTTAACTAGCTTACCTAAATTCATTATTCACCTAAAATGATTTTAACCCATTACTAGTTTGGATCATCCCCTCACCCATTTAAACCCACCTTGTTTGCCATGTTCTTCACACATCAAACATACCTCCCTTAACCCTAAACAACCATGGTGTGTACCAAAACCTCAAACACTTCCAAGACCTCCACCCCAAGGAAAAAACTCAAAATAAGGATTAAGGTAGCCAAGCCTAACTCCTCAACTTTCCACACACCTAAGAATTAGATGGTTCCTATCCTCATTTCTTCATCACCTTCCCCACCTCTTGCACCATGCAAGACATCATCCACACATGGTACTAACCACTCCATTGGTTCTACCTCCTCTTCATTCAACTCAAGAATGAATGAGCTCTCTTCACCCTTCACTCCAAGTGCACCCTTGGATGTGACCACACAACCCCAACCAATCCAAAGCATTCCTTTTGTGAATGACTTTGATGACACTTTGGTGACTTCACCATTTACCCCTCATAACTCACCCATTTCACCAACCTTGGAGAATTTACCTCCACACTCACCCATTTCCCCTTTAGGGAACATGCCTCCACTCTCACCCACATCACCCTTGGAGAACTTGCCTCCTCCACCTCCACCCAACTCAAACATTCCAATTTTGGGTGTTCCACTTTCCCTCCTTTTGGGTGATCCATACTATGGGTTTCAATAAACATATGGTCCTAGTTGTCCATGTTGTCTTTACAACCACTACATCATCCATAACCTTAGGATGGATATGTATGGACTACATAGGAGGTTGCAAGAGTTCTTGCTTGCCTTGTTCTCCATGCCTCCTCCTAGGAGATGAATGATGGAGTTTTCTTAATAAGAGTTTTCAACAAAACCAAGCCAAAGAAGACTACTTATCTAGATCTAATGTTAAGCTAGCTATGTATTAGTTAGTTTTATATGTCATTTTACTTGCTTCTTTCATGAATGTTTCATGTTGTTGATCTATGGATTTAGCTTTGTGTGTTTCTATCCTTTTGTGCACACTAATCAACTTTAATTTGAAATTAAAATTGAACCTAAATCTATCACAACCTCTAAAAACTTGACTAAAATTGGTTCAAAATGATATCTAAATTATTTTGTCACCCTTTGTCAAGACATTCTTTGTGAATGTGTTGCTTTATGCAACCCTAGCATAATTTGGTGCTAATAGAGGTAAAATTCCAAGATTTGCAACTTTTTGAAAAAGTCTTAGTTTTTCTCAAAAACCTGTAAAAACTTGGTTTCAAGTCTACTGGACGCGGATCCTTAAAGCCCCGCGGTTCCCTAGCGATATGGAACCGCCAGTCCCTTTAAGGTACCGCGGGCAGAAATCAGTTTTTGACGAATTTTTGGTCAAAACTTTTAAAACCCTATACCCTGTCAAGATTCCTTGTTTACTCAAATTGACTAAACATTCCTTGACACTTCACATTTTGTATTCAAATTCTTACCTTGATTACATTTTACTTATACCCCAACCTTGAGATTTCATTCTCACACCTTCCCAACCTTGAGAATTCACTCTCACACAACCTTGAGATTTCATTCTCACACTCTCACAATGCCTAACTCCTACATTCCTAACCTTGACATTTCTTTGTCACAACCCCACTCACCCAAAGCTTCCTCATCCAAACTTTCAAAGAAATCGAAAATCTCGGTTCGACCTATTTGGGTTAAGAAGAATGAGCCATCTTCGTCCAAACCACCCAAAAACCCTACCTTCTCTCCAATCAAGTATTGGAATGAGACTTATACCATAAACCCCATCACCGGAGCAAAAGAAAATGTTCCTCCACCACCACAATCCTTCAATACCCCTCAACTCAATGACCTTTCAACCTTCCCAAACCTCACAAGGCATTGTGAAAACATTCCCAAACCCATTACCCCACCACCACCAAACCCTAAGTTTGATGCCATACCCCCATCAAACGATTTTGTGTTGCATCATGGATCCTCGTGTGCTTGTTGTCGATTTCAACAAATTGAACTTGCTCATGTGTATGAGAAGTTAAATTTTCTTGAATTCCTCCTCACTCGACCTCCTATTCAAGTTTTCGTTCCGGTGGACAAAACTTCGAATGATGCATCGTCATCTTTTTAGTCTTTTATTTTTTTAGCAATCTTGGAAAATATCACTATTAGACTAGCTTATGCTTAGTGGTTTATTTTCTATATTTATTGCTTTTAGATACTCATATTGTGTGTATGACTATCTTCTTTGTTGTGTCTTTTTCTTTTATGTAACCTTTGTGTTGTTTGTGTGTTATTTCATTAGTTCTATTTTGAGTTGATCATGGTTAATTTTTACAATTGCTTATGGGTGATTCCATCAGTTATAAACTTTAACCCATTGACAAGCTTATCATCTTCATCGGATTGAAGCTTGATTTTGTCAATTACCTCTTTGGACATACTTAGCAAAATACTTGCTTCTAATTTGAGATTTCTTCTCTCTCTCCCTCTCAAGTTACTTAGTAGGTAGTGATCATATATACATTGGTGTTTCTTTCCTTTCCACTAACATTTGTGTAGCATGTCACCTTAGCTCACAAACTTGGTGCCCCAAGCAAGGGGGAGCAACCACCAAGGGGGAGCTACTAGCAAAGTTCGATGTTCTTCAAAGACTTGTGCTAACCTTTTTGCTACGACAAAGGGGGAGAAATGATAGTGATAAACTAGTTAATAATTCCATATTTTGTGTTTCTACGTAAATGAGTTTATCGTTTGTCGTAATCAAAAAGGGGGAGATTGTTAATGCAAGTTATGCCTAAAAACAGTATTAGTGTTAACTAATCTTTCTTAGTTTTGATCACAACAAACCATACAACACATTTAGTGTAAAACACAAAATGAATTATTTAACTAACACTATCATCAAGGTAATAATCATATCACTAACCTTTCTTAATCATACTTAGTGATCATCAAAATGATTATCCTTAAAACTCACTTTTGTTAATATGAAAAAAGACTTTTTAATAAACTTTCTTTTTTAGAAAATGTTTTATTAAAATGGAAAATGAAAATTTGAAAATAGCATATTCCAAATGTTGTTAGAATATCCTTTGAAGGTTTCAAATACCTCAGATATTCCCACCCTACTAAAAGACAAAAAACGGAGCGTAGTATAGTGGCGGTACCTTAAGTACCTACGCGGTTCCTTAGCGATACGGAACCGCGGGGTGAGATAAGGTACCGCGCACAGCTAGCCGTTATAGATCCGTTATACTCTGTCTCCTTTAAATAGTGGGTCAAATCTCATTTTCCAGTAAGCCTCTTGGACGTTTTTCTCTGCCCTCTTTCTATTTTCTATAGCATAATCATTAGTAAATGATCACTTAAATTGTTAAGGATATTTACATATGATTATCCTCTTGATCCCCTCCTTTACATTGTCCAATGAGAAGATCACTCACTCACTAGTGTTGTGATAAAGATGAATCTATGAGCTAGTCATATTCATCATGATACCCTTTTTGTTTTAGGTCAATCCAATGTATTTATGAATACTTGGACTAGTTGTGTTCATCCAAGTTATTTGTGGATACTTGGATTTGTTGTGTACATCCATTGCATACGTGTTTGCTTGGATTTGTGTTGTGTAAACCCAAGATACATGTGTGTACTTGGATAAGTCTAGTTGAGTTGTAATAGATTTGATTAGGAGTTCTCACTAAACTATAAAGTGATGTGGTTGTGTCTTGTGAGTTCTCACTAAACTATAAAGTGACTAGTAGTTGTGTTGTGTAAAGTTCTCACTTAGCTTCAAAGTGAAGAGTCGTGAAGATTGGTTCTAGCTTTCGATTAGAACTCGACATCTAGCCTTGTGTCGTAAAATGGTGAAGTAGGCAACGTCGTGAAGATTGGTTCTACCTTAAGATTAGAACTCGACATCTAGCCTTGTGTCGTTTAATAGTGAAGTAGGCAACGTTGTGTAGATTGGTCCTAGCTAAAGATTATGTCTCGACATTTAGCTTAGTGTCGGAAAATAATGTCAGCAACGATGTAAGGTTTTCTCCGCCGAGAAGGGAGCTTGTGGATATAGTGTAAATCTCGAGTAGGTGTACTCGAGGAGTGGAGTAGAAACGAGGATAGAGCCTCGTTGTCGAACCACTATAAATCTTGGTGTCTTCCCACTAGGTTGTCTCCTTCCTTACTCTTTACTTATTTCATTATCATTACACTTACCTATTATCTTTGCTAGTGCATTTGAATTGAACCTAATCATTATGCAACTTAGCCTCAAGTAAAAGATAGTTTTGATACAAACAAAATTGAAAGTAATTTTAATTTGGTCACCAATCGAAGAGAAACTATTCACCCCCCCCCCCCCCCCCCCCTTTCTAGTTTCTACAACGTTTTACATTATGATATACATAACGTTTTACATTAACTAAAAACAGACTAATTACACTATTGATTCCAGGAAGATTATTGAAGAAAGAATGGAAGTTTTTGATCATATTCATTTTGTTTTAACTGAAGCAAAACGGAAAAATTTTGATGATGTTCATTTGGTAAGTAGATTAATTATGAGAATTAAATGATATAATTGTGATGTTCTATAGAATGAAGTTGATTAATGATAACAAAAATATCTACAGGTATTCTTTCCTACAATAATGATATCGGAAGATTCATCAAACCATTTCTACGTAATCGGTTTCAATATGAAGACCGCTGAAATAGACATAATTGATAACGTAGATGACGGCATCGACTACCATCAATTACTAACGTCCTATTCCTAAGAGGAATCTTAACCTTCTTTTCTCCACATAAAATAGTAGCATTATTCAACGACAACCAATCCATACCAATAATGATATCAAAACTACCTAATTCTATCAACATCAAATCAATCGGAAAGGAATGGTTCAAGAGATTTTGAGAGCATCCTTCTAATAGCTTATTAGTTTTCACTAATTTACCATCAGCCAATTCCACCTCGTAACTGGTACTTATCTCAACAGGTTCAATATCAATAAGGGCACTAAATTTAGTGGATACAAAGCTCCTATCGGCACCCGAATCGAATAAAGCAACAGCATAATGATTGTTGAGTAAAAACGTACCGGTAACGCCATTCGGATCCTCTTTCTTCACCTCAATTGTTCCAAGTTGGTAGATACCACCCTGGGGGTTTCTTCCAGGTACAATCGCTTTCAACTTGGGGCATTCCGATTTCCTATGGCCTTCTTCATTACAGTTGAAGCAAATGGTTCCCTTCTTACACCTTTCAATCTTGTGTCCAAGCTTTCCGCAATTTCGGCACTTCCAGCAGTCGCCAGCATGCCTCTTGTTGCCACACTTAGGACATCTATCATCGTTGCGCGGTGTGTTGTTGGTAAGAGCATTTGCATTCCCCTTTCTCTGGTTCTGACAGCGATTGAAATTCTTCCTATTATCACCTCTATCAACACGATCACCGTCTCCCTTTCTTTTCTCACCTACACGGGCTTCATCTTCCTTATCCTGAATTATCTGTCCAATGAGTCGGTAAGCCATTCGAACAGCATCATCAATGGTCAGTGGTTTAGATGATGTTACGTCCCCCCGGATATTCCTGGTCAACCCTTTCACATATTGCTCAATTCGGATTTCTTTGGGTTCAACCAATCGAGGACATAGCAAGGCCAACTCATGGAATCGGTTCGTGTAACTATCAATGTCCACACCTTTCATTCTCAGATGAATCAACTCTTGTTCTAACCTAATAATCACACTACGAGGACAAAACTCCAAAGTCATCCACTTCTTAATTTCAGCCCAAGGAGTAGCATTAGCAGCATCAAGACCCATGAAAGCAATTCTCCCGTTCCACCAAGTCAACGCACGACCTTTAAGAGTAGCCATAGCAAAAGTCACCTTATATTCCTCCTTACACTTACTAATCCTAAACACCGATTCAATCTTTTCAATCCACTGGCTTAGTCCTACAGCACCTTCAGTTCCATTAAAAGGTAGAGGTTCACACTTCATGAACGTCACATAAGTACAGCCACCAACTTCAGGTGCATTCGTTCCAAGTCCTCCTACATTTCTTCCAGCATTAGCATTCACATTATTAGCATTCACATTAACATTAGTACCGCCAATTCCACTACCGCCAGCTCCACTACCGCCAGCTCCACTACCGCCAGCTCCACTACCGCCAGCTCTATTTCTAGCATTTGCCATAAATTCAGTCATAGATGCGGTAACTTGCTCCGTAATAATCCTACGTACATCATCCTCAGTCATAGCCTTCTTGGGCGGCATAGTTCTATAATTCCACAATTTCAAAGTATTAAGCATTCATCCAACAAAGGATTCATATAATATGGATTGAATTCATAATCAAGATACAAATAAGGCACAATATGGAATTCAAGACAAGATACATATTTCATTCGATCTGAAACAACAGTATTGTCTTAGTACATCCCATATCAAAGTTCTAACACTATATACACTCAAAATTCGTGCCAAATCTACTACTAACAAGTCGGTTCAGTCAAAGCTAAAAGCACAAAAGATATAAAGGTCATTACTAAATACAGACTGGTCTACTGAGAACCGCTAGATGGTCCATCATCCATCGTCTTCTGAATCTTCGTCGGACGATCACTAGACACATCTTCAGCTGGGCGCTTACGAATTACTCCTCTTCCAACCATATCAGCATAAAATCTACTGTTCCAACCCACAGATATATTCAGCTCCTTTTCAGCTTTCTCACGCATCGCACGAGCTACACTCAACTGAATCTCCATAGATTTCACCTTTTTCTTCATAGCAGCATACTCACCACTTTCCAACACCGATAACCTCCTAAAAGCCTCATTCAAACCACGTTCTACATCACTCAAATCTAAACTAAGCAATTCTCGCTCTTTCTCACCAACCTTACCCTTCGAATCCAAATAAGCAACCTGAGTCTGAACAACACCTAATCCAACCTCTGTCACACAACTCTTAACACGGGAAGCATCTAGATCACGTCTCAAGGCCCATGGTGCAAGACCATCAATATGAGTAGCCTCTCGAGTACTAGACGACTCTCCTATCTCACGTCTACGAGTAGCAATACCATCAGTATCGTCAGGTGCATCGTCATCCTCATCCTCCTCTGATTCAGAATCAGATTCAGACGATTCAGACATTTCATCCCTAGGTAACTCATCCTCAGAATCAGACAAACAAACTGGTGGGGGCAAAGGTTCGCCCTCTGGAACATCATACGGATAAATAAGCTCAGCTTCCTCATCGTCATCAACCTCAACATCTATACCTACGTCCTCCTCGACATCCTCGTCGTCAATCTCGTCATCTAAATTATCTAATCCAATCTCATCATCATTCTCAATATCAACATTCTCAATATCCACATTCTCAATATCTACATTCTCAATATCCATATTCTCAATCTCCACATTCTCAATCTCATTCTCTACTAAGTCAACCTGAGGGGCAATCTGATCTCTTAGTCCTAACTCGGGCTCAGGATCCTCAAATGGTTCCTCCTCATCATCTATATCATAATCTACTAAGTCTAAATAAGGATCATCTTCTATGTTAGGTTCGGGAATAGCATGGTTTTCTACAGGAATATTAGGGTCAGCCATGATAATCTGCATTTATATATATATCTCGTATTAGGATAACATACTAGTTAAACAATTACATAATGAAATCACGATATATACATATATATAAATTAAATTATATATATCGAATTATATATCTTCTCAATAGGGCTTGTTGGTAACGTCGGAGATATCTGGCACCGTTATAGTCAAAAGATTTTTCAAATATTTTCTCAAATGTTCATTGTCAAAAGATTTTGAAAAGTTTTGTTCAAAACCTTGGTTTTTAAAATCTTTTGTTCTCTACAACGAGAGCTCTGATACCAAACTGTAACACTCTCATTTTTCGTATCGGTACAGCGGAAGGGTCTTTCAGAGTGTTACGGGATAGCACAATAACTCCAATCATAGACAACACATAAAAATGGTTGTACAAGGTTTAACAAACATTCATTCGATAAAAAGTTTAAAAGCGTACAACAGGTCCCAAATTATACAGGTCATTAAGTTTACAAAACATAGATCGAATGAACATTTTTAATATTAAGTGGGCCATCAGAGTCTATCTCCATCCGGATTACCTTCAAGCACCTGAGATAAAAACATGCAAAAATCATATCAGCGAATGCCGAGTGAATTCATAGAGTTTAATAAAAACCGTTATATAAAACAATCATTTAAAATCAGAACACAAGTATAATATCGGAAGTAAGTCCTCATATTGCTAGTCAGGCAATATATATCAAGCATACATCTTAAACCGTCCATGAGACCGTAGTCTCTATATTACCATGATAGGTAATATATTCATCGTTAATAGCGTCGTATCATATCGGATATTTAGATTATATAGATTGAATAGTACATTGTATCTGAATTAGGATTATTATTAGCCGCATGACATTGTTACCTTACTATGAAAACAGCGGGCCGCGAACCCGACAAGCAATTTGCCCATCTAAGTTAGCGTGTCGTCACAAAAATCACGCTATGGAATCTTCTCATACATAAATTCGCTTACCAATCAATGTGGTACGACGGGGATCAACCGTCAAGGCGCGAACTGGGGTGATCATCCCCAAATAGTACTATCAAATGCATAAGCGTCTACCAAATCCCGGCAGTTCACAATTCATGCTAATGGGACTTTAAGTGACATAACCTAACTACTAATAATCCTTTTAGTCTCGAATATAGGGTCATAGCATCATTCGGATCCATATCATTTAGCATACAATCGGGACTACTTGTGTTCTATTTTTATAAAAATCTAGCATGTTATCTCCCTCGCGGGTTTACAAATCATTTTATAAAACATTTAAAAGAGTGCGAGGCTATGAACTCACGTTGTTAATGAAAGGCGGATTATCGGCTACGGGCGTGCTTCGGTCACGGAAACCTATATAAATAATAATCAGTCTTAGACTCGGTCCAAATGACTTTTATCAAAATAACAATATACATATGATGATTTTGTACATATGACGATGATCAAGTGGGTTTATACATCCTTGTTTACTCATTTTAGTGTTTACGTTTTGGTAACGTTTTACTAGTTTGCTAGTTTTACCGATTTACCTATTTTAAGTCCATTAAGCCTTTTATAAGTTCTTTAACTTGTTTTTATCCCTTTTATACCTATATGATCAGTATATATACTTTTCATGTTGGGCCCAAATGGGTTAATCCCAATAAGTTCTTTTTACAAGTTTTTATCTTATTAAGTCTAATTATTAGTCCAATATGTTTAGTTAGCTCGTAAATGTCCGTATTTCTTATAGTTCGGGTTTTATCGGTTTTTACTTGTAGTAGTTACTTATACATCAGTATATGACTTTTATAAACTTTACATTAGACGGGTTTGGTCGTCTAAGTTTTATTTGGCGAAAAACGTTAATTTTACGGCGATAGCCGAAAAAGTCGTAAAAATCAAGTTTATAGTTTTTATTACTTATAAATATTATTTCACCACCATTTATATAACTTACCCATTTAATTAACCTTTTATACATTTATATAAATAAGTTTTATAAGTTAGTGGGTTTATATTTTTACATTTTATACATTATAATGTGAGTGCTTATATAATAATAATAAACATTATTTCCAAAAATCTGATTTTTAACTTCATGTTCACCATTTTTAACATATCTAGAGTTCTATAATGAATTAGAAGCTCATTTTTGGATGACATGATCTTCATAATATGTGCTACATTTAATTTAGTTATAGCTACTGCCCATTTTGAGTTTAACTTGCCTTAATAGTCCTTACAAAACTGCTTATTCAGATTAGACCACCTAACTTGTTTTGATCATATCTCACTCATTATTTTGATTCCATTGCATAGACAACTCTCACATGTGTATAACATCTTCTACTTACTGTAAATGGATCAAACCATGCAATTTTATCAGTTCTTATTTTAGTTATCTACTGTTTTTATACAGTCAACTAAATAATCAAGATTTTAGCTTCATTTCATATAGTTATCAACCTTTTTAAGCATATTTATCAACACTTGATCCCCACACAACATTTTTATCATCATATATACATCATATACATATACAAAATGAAAGAAAATACATTTGTTCTTTACAAAATAACAAGAGAAAAATGGAGAGGATGATCTTCTTTACCAACCAAGTGGATTTCTTGTTTTAGGAAGACAAGAACTTGATGAACACAACAAGTATCTCCAAGACCATCAAATATCAAGAACATAGGTTGGAAAATCAGCCCTAGGACACAAGCAAATCACCTCCAAAGTTGTTAATATGGCCACCAAATGAGCAAGGCTTCAAGAATACTCCTTAATAGAGCTAGTAAACATGTGGTTCATGGCTAGAAGAGATCAAATGGGGTGTTTGTTGGCTTATTTTGGACGGCAAAAGGGATGAAGTTGAGAGAGTTTTGGTGTTGAATTGCATGTGAGAAATGGTATAATGAAAAACAAGTTGCTAGTTTTGTGTTTAGTGGAGAAAGTTGGCTTGAAATGTAAGCTTAGGCTTACACTTGTAATGTGTAAGCTAAACTTGATGCCACCTTAGTGTTGTGGTGTCAAGTTGGCCGTCCCATATAGCTAGTGGGGTGGGACAATGTGTTTTGTCCCATCTCACTAGTTTACGGGTATTTCTCGATTCTAGTTTTCTCGATTTGCGTGCCCTCGGGTCGTTTTACGAAAAACGTTTTTATAAATTATGAATCAACGTCACAAAACGAATCCAATAAAAATTGTCTCATCAAAAACGGAGTTCAAAAACGTAAATACGTAATCCTAAGGTTTCCGGTTTAGTCGTAAAAGACGCCAAATTATGCACGTAAGCCCAAATTTAAATCCGTAAATTGTGAGTTCGTCAACCAACACAAAAATAAGTTTCTAAATATTATACGAGAAAATAATTCACTACCTGAAAATGTTAGATTGTCACAGCTTTTCCTCCTAAAAGGGATCAACGTCCTCGTGATCCATTTCATTTGGATGTCCGTTTCTTATTGAAATCGAAGAGGTGCGGATATTTATTCCACATTTCATCCTCTCGTTCCCAAGTGTACTCCGGTCCATGCTTTGAATTCCATCGGATCTTGAGAATAGGTATCCGACTTTGTTTCAGTTGCTTTACCTCACGGTCCATAACTTCTACGGGCTCTTCGATAAAATGTAACTTCCCATCTATTCGAACCTTACCTAACGAAATTTTCTCATCACTCACTGCTAGACATTTCTTTAGATTAGATACATGGAATGTGTTGTGAACACCATGAAGTTCTGGGGGTAACTCTAGTTTGTAAGCCACCGGACCTAATCTAGATAAAATCTTAAAGGGTCTAATATAACGGGGATTCAATTTTCCTCGCTTTCCAAATCTGATAACGCCTTTCCATGGCGATACCTTCAACATTACTCGGTCACCCACTTCAAACTCAATTGGCTTCCGCCGCACATCCGCGTAACTCTTCTGTCTACTACGGGCAGTCAACAACCTATTCTTAATCTTAACTATCATCTCCGTAGTCTCCCGGATCAATTACGGTCGCGTGAGCTGGGTATCCCAAACTTCACTCCAACATACAGGAGATCTACACTTCCTACCATACAAAGCTTCAAACGGTGCAGCCTTAATACTAGAATGGTAACTATTGTTATACGAAAACTCTGCTAACGACAAATGTTTATCCCAATTCTTACCAAAATCTAACACACAAGCTCTCAACATATCTTCCAGTGTTTGTATCGTCCTTTCACTCTGCCCATCAGTCTGGGGGTGATAAGCAGTGCTCATGTCGAGATTCGTTCCCAAATATCTTTGGAGAGATTTCCAAAAATTCGATGTGAATCTAGGACCTCGATCTGAAATGATCGATACAGGCACTCTATGCTTGCATACAACATTATCAAGGTATATTCGAGTCAGCTTCTCCAGTGAGAACTGCTCCTTAACCGGAATGAAGTGTGCTGATTTGGTCAGTCTATCGACAATAACCCAAATCGAATTGTTTCCAGATGATGTTCTAGGAAGCTTGGTGATAAAGTCCATCGTAATTCGCTCCCACTTCCATTCAGGAATCTTTGGTTGTTGAAGTAGTCCTGATGGCTTTTGGTGTTCAGCTTTAACTCTAGCGCAAGTCAAGCATTGAAGAACATACATAGCTATGTCAGCTTTCATATTCGGCCACCAGTACAACTTTTTCAAATCATGGTACATCTTATCAGATCCCGGATGAATGGAATACTTAGATTTATGGGATTCTAACATAATCAAATCTCTTAAGCCTCCAAACTTAGGTATCCACATACGACCTCTTAAGCATTTCACTCCATCAACTCTAACCTCTAAAGGATCTCCTTCTCCTCGGAACCCTTCATTAACAAAATTCTCCTTCTTACAAGCTTCTATTTGCGCATTTCTAATTTGCTCAGGCAAATTATTGTGCACGGTCAAGACTAGAGAACGCACCCTGATAGGCTCTCTATCTTTCCTACTTAACGCATCAGCAACAACATTGGCTTTTCCTGGGTGATATTTTATATCACAGTCATAATCACTTAACAACTCTATCCATCTTCGTTGCCTCATGTTCAATTCCTTCTGGTCGAGAATATACTGTAGGCTTTTGTGATCGGTGAATACCGTACACTTGGTGCCATACAGATAATGTCTCCACAACCTAAGAGCAAAGACTACAGCTCCTAACTCAAGATCATGAGTAGTATAATTCTCCTCATTCTTCCTTAATTGCCTAGAAGCATAAGCTATCACTTTCTCTCGCTGCATCAAAACAGCTCCATAACCTCTAAGAGATGCATCACAATACACTACAAAATCTTCACTCCCGTCGGGTAATGATAAGATTGGCGCACTACATAATTTTTGCTTCAATGTCTGAAATGCTCCATCTTCATCACTTCCCCAAACGAAAGGTTTATTCTTCTGGGTAAGCTTAGTCAAGGGTTTAGCTATCAAAGAAAATTCTTTAATGAATCGCCTATAATAGCCAGCCAATCCTAAGAACTGTCGCACTTCCGTTGGCGTTGTCGGTGCAGACTAATTCTTAATAGCTTCAACCTTTGCAGGATCAACATGAATTCCATCTCTGTTAATCACATGACCAAGAAATTGCACAGAATCTAACCAGAAATCACACTTCGAAAACTTAGCATACAACCTTTCATCCTTCAACAAATTCAAAACAATCCTCAAATGTTCTCTATGCTCATCTTCATTCTTAGAATAGATTAGAATATCGTCAATAAACATAATCACAAATTTATCCAAGTAGGGCTTGCACACTCGATTCATTAAATCCATGAAAACCGCAGGTGCATTAGTTAACCCAAATGGCATTACTTGAAATTCATAGTGTCCATAACGAGTTCTAAATGCAGTTATAGGAATATCTTCTTCACGGACGCGAAGTTGGTGATATCCTGACCGTAAATCTATCTTAGAATACACACTAGATCCTTGCAGTTGATCAAACAAATCATCAATCCTAGGTAAAGGATATCGATTTTTAATTGTCAACTTATTCAGTTCCCTATAATCAATGCACATACGAAAAGATCCATCCTTCTTCTTAACGAACAAGACTGGAGCTCCCCAAGGCGACGAGCTCGGTCGAATAAAACCTTTATCAGACAACTCCTTAAGTTGCTCAGATAACTCCTTTAATTCAGAAGGGGCTAATCGGTAAGGCGCACGTGCCACCGGTGCAGCACCAGGAATTAAATCGATTCGAAACTCTACTTGCCTTATCGGTGGAAGTCCGGGTAAATCTTTAGGAAATACCTCAGGAAATTTACAATTAATAGGTACATCTTCCAATCGTTTCTCCCTAGACTCATTCCCGGTCACTTGAGCTAAGAATAACTCACAACCGTTCCTGATGTACTTTTGGACTTTAATACATGAAACGATTTTCAAACGGGATTCACCTCGACTACCATCAATTAATAACGTCCTATTCCTAAGAGGAATCTTAACCTTCTTCTCTCCACATAAAATAGTAGCATTATTCAACGACAACCAATCCATACCAATAATAATATCAAAACTACCTAATTCTATCAACATCAAATCAATCGGAAAGGAATGGTTCAAGAGATTTTGAGAGCATCCTTCTAATAGCTTATTAGTTTTCACTAATTTACCATCAGCCAATTCCACAGCGTAACTGGTACTTATCTCAACAGGTTCAATATCAATAAGGGCACTAAATTTAGTGGATACAAAGCTCCTATCGGCACCCGAATCGAATAAAGCAACAGCATAATGATTGTTGAGTAAAAACGTACCGGTAACGACATTCGGATCCTCTTTCTTCACCTCAATTGTTCCAAGTTGGTAGATACCACCCTGGGGGTTTCTTCCAGGTACAATCGCTTTCAACTTGGGGCATTCCGATTTCCTATGGCCTTCTTCATTACAGTTGAAGCAAATGGTTCCCTTCTTACACCTTTCAACCTTGTGTCCAAGCTTTCCGCAATTTCAGCACTTCCAGCAGTCGCCAGCATGCCTCTTGTTGCCACACTTAGGACATCTATCATCGTTGTGCGGTGTGTTGTTGGTAAGAGCATTTGCATTCCCCTTTCTCTGGTTCTGACGGCGATTGAAATTCTTCCTATTATCACCTCTATCAACACGATCACCGTCTCCCTTTCTTTTCTCACCTACACGGGCTTCATCTTCCTTATCCTGAATTATCTGTCCAATGAGTCGGTAAGCCATTCGAACAGCATCATCAATGGTCAGTGGTTTAGATGATGTTACGTCCCCCCGGATATTCCTGGTCAACCCTTTCACATATTGCTCAATTCGGATTTCTTCAGGTTCAACCAATCGAGGACATAGCAAGGCCAACTCATGGAATCGGTTCGTGTAACTATCAATGTCCACACCTTTCATTCTCAGATGAATCAACTCTTGTTCTAACCTAATAATCACACTACGAGGACAAAACTCCAAAGTCATCCACTTCTTAATTTCAGCCCAAGGAGTAGCATTAGCAGCATCAAGACCCATGAAAGCAATTCTCCCGTTCCACCAAGTCAACGCACGACCTTTAAGAGTAGCCATAGCAAAAGTCACCTTATATTCCTCCTCACACTTACTAATCCTAAACACCGATTCAATCTTTTCAATCCACTGGCTTAGTCCTACAGCACCTTCAGTTCCATTAAAAGGTAGAGGTTCACACTTCATGAACGTTACATAAGTACAGCCACCAACTTCAGGTGCATTCGTTCCAAGTCCTCCTACATTTCCTCCAGCATTAGCATTCACATTATTAGCATTCACATTCACATTAGTACCGCCAATTCCACTACCGCCAGCTCCACTACCGCCAGCTCCACTACCGCCAGCTCCACTACCGCCAGCTCCATTTCTAGCATTTGCCATAAATTCAGTCATAGATGCGGTAACTTGCTCCGTAATAATCCTACGTACATCATCCTCAGTCATAGCCTTCTTGGGCGGCATAGTTCTATAATTCCACAATTTTAAAGTATTAAGCATTCATCCAACAAAGGATTCATATAATATGGATTGAATTCATAATCAAGATACAAATAAGGCACAATATGGAATTCAAGACAAGATACATATTTCATTCGATCTGAAACAAAAGTATTGTCTTAGTACATCCCATATCAAAGTTCTAACACTATATACACTCAAAATTCGTGCCAAATCTACTACTAACAAGTCGGTTCAGTCAAAGCTAAAAGCACAAAAGATATAAAGGTCATTACTAAATACAGACTGGTCTACTGAGAACCGCTAGATGGTCCATCATCCATCGTCTTCTGAATCTTCGTCGGACGATCACTAGACACATCTTCAGCTGGGCGCTTACGGATTACTCCTCTTCCAACCATATCAGCATAAAATCTACTGTTCCAACCCACAGATATATTCAGCTCCTTTTCAGCTTTCTCACGCATCGCACGAGCTACACTCAACTGAATCTCCATAGATTTCACCTTTTTCTTCATAGCAGCATACTCACCACTTTCCAACACCGATAACCTCCTAAAAGCCTCATTCAAACCACGTTCTACATCACTCAAATCTAAACTAAGCAATTCTCGCTCTTTCTCACCAACCTTACCCTTCGAATCCAAATAAGCAACCTGAGTCTGAACAACACCTAATCCAACCTCTGTCACACAACTCTTAACACGGGAAGCATCTAGATCACGTCTCAAGGCCCATGGTGCAAGACCATCAATATGAGTAGCCTCTCGAGTACTAGACGACTCTCCTATCTCACGTCTACGAGTAGCAATACCATCAGTATCGTCAGGTGCATCGTCATCCTCATCCTCCTCTGATTCAGAATCAGATTCAGACGATTCAGACATTTCATCCCTAGGTAACTCATCCTCAGAATCAGACAAACAAACTGGTGGGGGCAAAGGTTCGCCCTCTGGAACATCATACGGATAAATAAGCTCAGCTTCCTCATCGTCATCAACCTCAACATCTATACCTACGTCCTCCTCGACATCCTCGTCGTCAATCTCGTCATCTAAATTATCTAATCCAATCTCATCATCATTCTCAATATCAACATTCTCAATATCCACATTCTCAATATCCACATTCTCAATATCCACATTCTCAATCTCCACATTCTCAATCTCATTCTCTACTAAGTCAACCTGAGGGGCAATCTGATCTCTTAGTCCTAACTCGGGCTCAGGATCCTCAAATGGTTCCTCCTCATCATCTATATCATAATCTACTAAGTCTAAATAAGGATCATCTTCTATGTTAGGTTCGGGAATAGCATGGTTTTCTACAGAAATATTAGGGTCAGCCATGATAATCTGCATTTATATATATATCTCGTATTAGGATAACATACTAGTTAAACAATTACATAATGAAATCACGATATATACATATATATAAATTAAATTATATATATCAAATTATATATCTTCTCAATAGGGCTTGTTGGTAACGTCGGAGATCTCTGGCACCGTTATAGTCAAAAGATTTTTCAAATATTTTCTCAAATGTTCATTGTCAAAAGATTTTGAAAAGTTTTGTTCAAAACCTTGGTTTTTAAAATCTTTTGTTCTCTACAACGAGAGCTCTGATACCAAACTGTAACACTCTCATTTTTCGTATCGGTACAGCGGAATGGTCTTTCAGAGTGTTACGGGATAGCACAATAACTCCAATCATAGACAACACATAAAAATGGTTGTACAAGGTTTAACAAACATTCATTCGATAAAAAGTTTAAAAGCGTACAACAGGTCCCAAATTATACAGGTCATTAAGTTTACAAAACATAGATCGAATGAACATTTTTAATATTAAGTGGGCCATCAGAGTCTATCTCCATCCGGATTACCTTCAAGCACCTGAGATAAAAACATGCAAAAATCATATCAGCGAATGCCGAGTGAATTCATAGAGTTTAATAAAAACCGTTATATAAAACAATCATTTAAAATCAGAACACAAGTATAATATCGGAAGTAAGTCCTCATATTGCTAGTCAGGCAATATATATCAAGCATACATCTTAAACCGTCCATGAGACCGTAGTCTCTATATTACCATGATAGGTAATATATTCATCGTTAATAGCGTCGTATCATATCGGATATTTAGATTATATAGATTGAATAGTACATTGTATCTGAATTAGGATTATTATTAGCCGCATGACATTGTTACCTTACTATGAAAACAGCGGGCCGCGAACCCGACAAGCAATTTGCCCATCTAAGTTAGCGTGTCGTCACAAAAATCACGCTATGGAATCTTCTCATACATAAATTCGCTTACCAATCAATGTGGTACGACGGGGATCAACCGTCAAGGCGCGAACTGGGGTGATCGTCCCCAAATAGTACTATCAAATGCATAAGCGTCTACCAAATCCCGGCAGTTCACAATTCATGCTAATGGGACTTTAAGTGACATAACCTAACTACTAATAATCCTTTTAGTCTCGAATATAGGGTCATAGCATCATTCGGGTCCATATCATTTAGCATACAATCGGGACTACTTGTGTTCTATTTTTATAAAAATCTAGCATGTTATCTCCCTCGCGGGTTTACAAATCATTTTATAAAACATTTAAAAGAGTGCGAGGCTATGAACTCACGTTGTTAATGAAAGGCGGATTATCGGCTACGGGCGTGCTTCGGTCATGGAAACCTATATAAATAATAATCGGTCTTAGACTCGGTCCAAATGACTTTTATCAAAATAACAATATACATATGATGATTTTGTACATATGACGATGATCAAGTGGGTTTATACATCCTTGTTTACTCATTTTAGTGTTTACGTTTTGGTAACGTTTTACTAGTTTGCTAGTTTTACCGATTTACCTATTTTAAGTCCATTAAGCCTTTTATAAGTTCTTTAACTTGTTTTTATCCCTTTTATACCTATATGATCAGTATATATACTTTTCATGTTGGGCCCAAATGGGTTAATCCCAATAAGTTCTTTTTACAAGTTTTTATCTTATTAAGTCCAATTATTAGTCCAATATGTTTAGTTAGCTCGTAAATGTCCGTATTTCTTATAGTTCGGGTTTTATCGGTTTTTACTTGTATTAGTTACTTATACATCAGTATATGACTTTTATAAACTTTACATTAGACGGGTTTGGTCGTCTAAGTTTTATTTGGCGAAAAACGTTAATTTTACGGCGATAGCCGAAAAAGTCGTAAAAATCAAGTTTATAGTTTTTATTACTTATAAATATTATTTCACCACCATTTATATAATTTACCCATTTAATTAACCTTTTATACATTTATATAAATAAGTTTTATAAGTTAGTGGGTTTATATTTTTACATTTTATACATTATAATGTGAGTGCTTATATAATAATAATAAACATTATTTCCAAAAATCTGATTTTTAACTTCATGTTCACCATTTTTAACATATCTAGAGTTATATAATGAATTAGAAGCTACTTTTTGGATGACATGATCTTCATAATATGTGCTACATTTAACTTAGTTATAGCTACTGCCCATTTTGAGTTTAACTTGCCTTAACAGTCCTTACAAAACTGCTTATTCAGATTAGACCACCTAACTTGTTTTGATCATATCTCACTCATTATTTTGATTCCATTGCATGGACAACTCTCACATGTGTATAACATCTTCTACTTACTGTAAATGGATCAAACCATGCAATTTTATCAGTTCTTGTTTTATTTATCTACTGTTTTTATACAGCCAACTAAATAATCAAGATTTTAGCTTCATTTCATATAGTTATCAACCTTTTTAAGCATATTTATCAACACTTGATCCCCACACAACATTTTTATCATCATATATACATCATATACATATACAAAATGAAAGAAAGTACATTTGTTCTTTACAAAATAACAAGAGAAAAATGGAGAGGATGATCTTCTTTACCAACCAAGTGGATTTCTTGTTTTAGGAAGACAAGAACTTGATGAACACAACAAGTATCTCCAAGACCATCAAATATCAAGAACATAGGTTGGAAAATCAGCCCTAGGACACAAGCAAATCACCTCCAAAGTTGTTAATATGGCCACCAAATGAGCAAGGCTTCAAGAATACTCCTTAATAGAGCTAGTAAACATGTGGTTCATGGCTAGAAGAGATCAAATGGGGTGTTTGTTGGCTTATTTTGGACGGCAAAAGGGATGAAGTTGAGAGAGTTTTGGTGTTGAATTGCATGTGAGAAATGGTATAATGAAAAACAAGTTGCTAGTTTTGTGTTTAGTGGAGAAAGTTGGCTTGAAATGTAAGCTTAGGCTTACACTTGTAATGTGTAAGCTAAACTTGATGCCACCTTAGTGTTGTGGTGTCAAGTTGGCCGTCCCATATAGCTAGTGGGGTGGGACAATGTGTTTTATCCCATCTCACTAGTTTACGGGTATTTCTCGATTCTAGTTTTCTCGATTTGCGTGCCCTCGGGTCGTTTTACGAAAAACATTTTTATAAATTATGAATCAACGTCACAAAACGAATCTAATAAAAATTGTCTCATCAAAAACGGAGTTCAAAAACGTAAATACGTAATCCTAAGGTTTCCGGTTTAGTCGTAAAAGACGCCAAATTATGCACGTAAGCCCAAATTTAAATCCGTAAATTGTGAGTTCGTCAACCAACACAAAAATAAGTTTCAAAATATTATACGAGAAAATAATTCACTACCTGAAAATGTTAGATTGTCACAAGTAGATTCAAAAATATGATACAATTTTGTGACTTCAGTCTGCACTGCATCTGATACACCACTGATCATGCGACGAGCAGAACTTAAAGGCTTTACATGCTTTAACCACCGTTTATGTAAGTACGTTCGTGGAAACTCCTTTACATCATTCATTCTAAGAACATAGAATGCATGACGACAAAGAAGATCGTACGACTCGCAACGGTTACAGCTACGCTCAAGCTTTATCTCAGACTTACAAAACTCAACCTATAATAAAAAAAAGTATTAGCAGTCATATATACTGTTTTGCAATCATATTTATACTGAAATGCAATAAAACAATACATTTGTAGAAAACAAATACACTGAAATGCAGTAAAGATGAGCATACTTAATAAAGAGGAAACTCATCTGAACCCTTAAGGATATGATATTGGCTATCACGAACAGAATATCTTTTAGTGTTGCCATTTTCCACAACAGACATAGCAATACAATACTTGTATGAATTAAACATTTCATCTTGCACATCGAAGAAAATTGTTATAGTAAATAACTTGCAAGCTTATTTCTCCATTTGAAGGTCTGTTTTGAAAGCTGGCGTTTTAGATCTTGAATCATGATCATTTTTCCTTTCAATATACCTTTGATAATTGATAGCAGTGTCATAATGGCTTAAGAATTTAGTAAGAGTAAGACGTGGGTTGGTCCATTTTCCAAAGAAATGATTTTCACTTTCCGATCTTGAAGTTGTATGCATTAGACCAGCCATAGGAACATGTCTCAAATACGCAGTTATCCAACTTTGCCTCAGATCAAACATATCAGCCAACCACTTTTTTTCGCCTAGATCAAATTCATTTATCATACAATTCCATTCTCTTTCAAAAACCTCAGGCGTAATTTGGTCTGTCCACACAATGTTAGAAACACGTCTCTTAAAATCTGTTCTATTACATAGTTTAGCACCCACCTATAATAAAAAAACAAAATAATTATAAGTAAAACATGAAATGCATTATAGTGCATAGTTTACTGCATTATGGTGCATATTTTACTAGATCTTGGTCTGAAAAAATTTCTGAAAATTTTTGTTAAAATAACATACCTCCGTGCCCAATTTCATCATAATGTGCCACATACAAAAGCGGTGAAGTGTATTGCAAAAAACTTCAGCTATTGCAATCTTCATTGACGGATCTTGGTCTGTGATGACAACTTCTGGAGCTTTCCCGAATGCTTCTTTAAATTCTTTAAGCAACCATACGTAAGCCAACGCACTCTCATCAGCAAGCAAAGCAGCAGCAAATGTAATACAACGGTTATGATGGTTGATACCAGTAAAGGGAACAAAAACCATTTGATACCTACAGTTAAATAACATAATAACAAATTAAAAAACATAATAATACTAAAAAAACATAATTTTTGGAGATAAAAAAGAAAAAAAATTATACTTGTTAGACCGAAAAGTCGCATAAAAAGAAACTATGTCATCGAACGTAGCAAAGTTTCTGATACCTTCTTCATCAACCCATAACAGACCAGCCAAGCGATTACCTCCCTAAAAAAAGTTAGAAACTTATTATAAAAACTACTTGATAATATCTAAATGCATTAAAACATATGGTTAATTCAATAAAAAAAATGAAACATCAAGGTTTATGTTTTAAGTTATAAAACATGATGCAGTAAAATCTAAAAAGATTCATATACTAAAAAAAACTCAGATTATAGAATAAATAACCACCTTTAAAATGTTTGATAAAAAAACCAGGGGAGTGAAGTTTTCGACTAATCAGCTTCTCTACAGCCATCTGAGCGTCTTGATCACGAATAAAAACAGTAATCTTCTTTTTCTCATTCTTGTAGTCATCAACTGTTACACCAACGTTATCAAACCCACTGTGAAGTTGTTTCATCAACCTAAACCCTATGGCAGGACCAAAATTTGCATTCGAAACTTGATAGAGGAAATGTTGCTTTGTATAACCCACATTCCTTAAATTCTTCATAAAAATCATGTCTCTTTCAGCTACAAGAGGGTAATTATGACCCTCTGTGAAACTAATAACCTCAAAGATTTTTCCTTTTTTCTTAATAAGAATTGACGCCGAACACCCACACCTAAACGTAGGCTTCCTCCTAGTTTGCTTTTTCTTAATATCTCTAAGCCTTTGAAAATCACCACTAACACCGCCATCTTCAACTACACCATTTTCTGGTAAATCAACATCTACGTTACCAACACTAGCTTTATCTTTAGGTTGAAGAAAACCTTATCTACTACAAAGTAAATACTTTGTTGTCGGATTATCAGAACCTACTGCCTTGTACTCTCCACCTCTCCTAACATCAAACCTACCCTTTTTACCATAAGCTACATAGAAATTGTACGCTTGATCAATTGAAACAAATTGACATCCTACTATAGGTACTTGACCATGTGGTAACTCATGAGGAAACCAAAAACCTAGTGCCATCTACACCAACTTTATAGTAACCTACATGATCTCTTACGGTAATTGTTTCAAAATCATCTGCGGCTGCAAAATCAAAAATAATAAAAAAGTAAGCTAGATAAATGATATAAGTTAAATAAAAAATAAAAAATAAAAAGAAAACAAAAACCATAAAATGTTGTTAAATCAATAAAACTATGAAGGATTCAGTAAAATATAAAACTTTTAACAAAACCTAAAACCACAATTCAATAAACAATACCTATAATGCAGTAAAACAACCTCGACTATAAAATAAAGCCTATGTGCATCAATCACATATCAATATCTATTATGATCAGTCTCTATCATAAGCAATCTCTATTCTAATAAATCCCTAATATAATCAACCTAAAAATAGTAATTCAGTAAAACATACATATCATGTAGTAAAAAAACCTCGACTATAAAATCAAGCCTATGTATATCAAATCACATATCAATCTCTATTCTGATCAATCTCAATTCTAATCAATCTCTATTTTAATAAATGTATGATATAATCAGCCTAAAAACAATAATTCAGTAAAACATACCTATTAGGCAATAAAACAACCTCCACTATAAAATCAAGCATATGTGCATCAATCACATATCAATCTTGATTTTGGCCAATCTCAATTCTAATCAATATCTATTCTAATAAATTTCTGATATAAAAAGCCTAAAAACTGTAATTCAGTAAAAGATACCTATTATGCATTAAAACAACCTCGACTATAAAATCAAGCTTATGTGCAGCAATCACATATAAATCTCTATTCTAATCAATCTCAATTCTAATAAATCTCTACTCTAATAAATATTTGATATAATCAACCTAAAAACTGCTATTCAGTAAAACATACCTATTATGCAGTAAAACAACCTCGACTATAAAATCAAGCCTATGTGCATCAATAACATATCAATCTCTATTATGATCAATCTCAATTCTAATCAATCTCTATTTTAATCAATATCTAATATAATCAACCTTAAAACTGTAATTCAGTAAAACATACATATAATGTGGTACGAACTAAAGAGTATAAAACTAACTAAACTACAATGTAGATAATATACAGAGTATTAAAAAAACACATGATCGAAACTTACAAAAAACACCAGAAGATGATGATGATGATGATGATGATGACGCACCACTACTGAACAAAGATCCAGTAAACATAATGAATCAATAACCAGTGGTTAGAGTTACAGTGGTTACAATTATGATGGTGACCGTAGTTGGTTACGGTGGTTGGTGATGGTGGTTACGGTTATGGTGGTTAGGGTTTATGGGTTTACGAGATAAATGAAGAAGAAGAAGATACAAAAAAATGATATGAAAAAAAGAGTATATATAGTTTCAGTAAAAATTATAAAAATGCCCCTGAAGTTTCTAAAATTACAAAAGTACGCCATTTTTTTAAAAAAGGGGGGACACATGGCAGCATGTGGTTCCACCTCATTTATTTTATTTTAAAAATTGTTTTATTTTACCCCAACTCTCTCTCTCTCTCTCTCTCTCTCTCTCTCTCTCTCTCTATATATATATATATATATATATATATATATATATATATATATATATATATATATATATATATATATATATATATATATATATATATATATATATATATATATATATATATATATATATATATATATATATATATATATATATATATATATATATATATATATATATATATATATATATATATATATATATATATATATATATATATATATATATATATATATATATATATATATATATATATATATATATATATATATATATATATATATATATATATATATATATATATATATATATATATATATATATATATATATATATATATATATATATATATATATATATATATATATATATATATATAGGGGAGAGTTAAAATAAAAAGACTTTTTATGGTGAGAAGGATAAGAAGGATTTTCAGGCACTAATTTAAAATAAATGGATAAGATCAATCCATACTTCTAACTAACTAACTAACTAACTGTCTAAACATGATTTTAAAAAAGTTTTCAAAAAAATCTGAAAAAATTCCATAATGTCGGATATGTTGGTGCATAAAAATGTTGTGAAGAACGTTTTTTTAATTTCGAGTTTTTTATGTTTTTTTAATGCATAAAAAACGAAATTCGATGCACAAAAAGGTGAAATTTGGTGTACAAATTTTTTTTCATACACAAAATTTTTAATTTGTTATAGTTTGATGCGGAATCAAATTTTAAAGGAAAAAGTCAAAATAAGTTAGGCAAAAAATGACTTCCTGATGCACAAAAAACGTAAGAAACGTAAAAGACAACGTTTTTGTGCATCAGAATTTCGTTTTTATGCATTAAAAAAACGTAAAAAAAATTCAAATTAAAAAAACCTTTTTACAAAAGTTTTTTGCACCAACATACCCGATCTACTGGAATTTTTTCAGAATTTTTGAAAAACTTTTTAAAAATTATGTGCTTTTTAAAAATTATGTTTAGATGGTTAGTTAGTTAGTTAGTTAGTTAGTTAGTTAGTTAGGATTATGGTTTAATCTCATCCATTGATTTTAAATCAATGGCTGAAAATCCTTCTTATCCTTCTCACCAAAAAAAGTCTTTTTATTTGATCTCTCCCCTATATATATATATCTATATATATATATATATATATATATATATATATATATATATATATATATATATATATATATATATATATATATATATATATATATATATATATATATATATATATATATATATATATATATATATATATAGGGATGGGATCATTAGAAAACATAATCTCGGTAGAAAACATGGAAAACAATACAAATCCTTCTTTTTTATTTTTGAACCAAAACTACAGGTGGACTGAATGTAATTTATGAATCCTTGTTGGTGAATGTTGCACAGTTTTCAAACTTCTAACCCATTTGGTATTTAATGCTCATTTTTTTCGTTTACTACATCTGTTTATATTTTCTACAGAGATGATGTTTACTTTAGATCCTATCCATATATATATATATATATATATATATATATATATATATATATATATATATATATATATATATATATATATATATATATATATATATATATATATATAGGGGTGGGTTCTAGAGAAAACTTGATGTTGGGAGAAAACCTAGAAAACAAACTAAGTGGAAGGTTTTACAACATATAAAAGCGGAGGGGTTGAATATGAAAATGAATAAAAAAGGAGGGGTTGGATGTGCCAACTGCCTATTCTTATTCATTTCAACTACCAAACACCCCGAAACCTGATCAAACATACACACAGATAAACAATAAAAAACACGTGCACACGCTACAATCAAATCACCTCCGACCACCACCACACCATGGCTAGCTTATTTCTGACCACCGCCACACCATCAACACGTTTGTAACTTCTTCTCCGATGAAAATGTCACACCTTCGACCACCTCCACACCGCCATCGTTATAGTCGCCACAACAGTAGCTTATTATCCGGTCACCTAAATCATCACCATCTATAGTCAATTAGTTTTCCACCACATCAGGTTTCTTTTAACATTCATATAAAACTTTAGTTTTCGAAAATTAAATCGTAGATTGAATGACTTTTTTATGTTTTTTGAAAGTATATAATGATCATATCATCATGTTTTTACAATATATTGAACAACCTGGACAAAAAATGCAACAAAAAAGTGTTAATTAAATTTGCACACCACATGTTTCATGAAATGTGTGAATGAAAAAGAGTATCAATTTTAAGATTATATTAGAGCATATGTTTGTTTGATTGTTTAGGACATATGTTTTAGTTTTTTATCATGAAATCTATTTGTTTGTTTAAGGAATTTGATTTTAATAGGAGTCGTTGGATTAGAGCATCTAGTGTTTGGGTATGTTGAGTGTGATTAGGCATCTATTAGTATGATTAGGACACCACACTGTTTGCGTGATTAGGACATCTGTTAGTGGTAATTAGGTCATTTGTTAGTATGATTAGGCCCTTGTTAGTATGATAGGGCATCAAATTAATAGTTGTTCTAGTGTGATTATGCGTATATTATTATAGACAATTTCATGATCACGTTTTGTAAAAAAATAGGTAGATTGTAATTGTGTCTGGTCTATGAAGTTGTTTGGTACAAAGGATATTGGGCATCTATAGTTTCTAAAGATGTTGATCTCAAACTTAACTATACATCATTATCATTTGAAAAGAAAATTTGTTGTATATATGTAGGAGAGATTTGGAGCATGTAGAGTGGCTTGTCAATTCATTTTATCAACTGATCATTTCCTTATGTTTTACTTCCCAAATATTGCCAAAAAAAATTCTTCGTATGTTTGTGTTGTACTGAACTACACATGTTCGATAATAATTGAGGTTCTGTAACTTACACTTAAATGCTTACTGATCATTATGTTGCTTACTAGAATTGGCTTTTTTGTGAATATGTACTTACTAGAATTGGCTTTTTTGTGAATATGTAGAATACAAATGTATTTAGCCATTTTTTTCTCTAGCCACCTGAATGCTAATCAACTGATATTGTTTTTAAAATGTGAATCTGTAATATAAAATGGAGGTTCTTATGTAACCATTTTTAAGGAACCTTAAGTTAGACGGTGCTTAGGATCCCTTGTTGCACATTACTCCGTATACGCTATTTTCAATCTCTATCTACCACAATTCCATTCCCACTTAAACTAGAAAGACAGTGACTATGCAGCAGGAGGTGTAGCGAGGCAGAAAGATGAGTGTGCATTAGAATCGAACATATCAGGTGAGTGATTTAATAGTGGCCCACATGTCTTAAATACAGTGGATGTTTGGTAAGTGAGCATCACGTCACACTTTGTTCACTAATCATTTGTTTTAAATTTAACAGGTAATATGATGTTGGAATACTGAACGCAAGGTATACTTTTTTTAGAATTAGTGTAATTCCAACTAAGTTTTGTTTTAGCAAAGGAATAGGTTTTCATTCTTGTTATTAAACCTTTTTATGCAAGGTAATAGAATGTGCCATGAGATTGAGACTCTAGCTGATGGTTTTTCAAGCATTCAATAACTAGTAAGTTATTATAAACTTTTTTCTTGTGTTAGTAATAAATATTACTAAAATATAAGTTCTTATTTTGTACTATATTTAAGCCAACTAACACTTGAAGCATCTTGTTAATGAACATATTTTATTTTCATAATCTGATAATGTTTGACCTAGTAAATAACTAACTAGACTATCACATACACATAACTGGTTGTGTACTTCTTTTAACTATCAAATAGTGTATTGTGTAGTGTATAACCAGGACTACAAAATGGATAATTTATACGTGATAGGTACTTGTTTTACGTTAAATAGAAGGGGACCATCATTTTAGTTGAATATAATTAGTTTTTGTTGGTGATTTATAGATGACTTACTTTTATGAAAGCAGCATATTGAGAAATATCTAGGGAGGTTTTTTTTGTAAAAGTGGTTTTGTTAAATACTTAAATATATACAAGTTATCATATGATTTGATTTTTCATATTTGCTTTCCTAATATCAATAGAAAATTTCGACAAGTGAATGTAATTGACTATTTTCAAATCAATTTAGATCACATTCGTATGCCGACAATTGCTTGTTAGTGGAAGGTTTTGTGTTCAGTTTTGATAAAATCAAAACCAAATAAGCCTTTAACATACTTATAATAGAACAACTATAGACGGCATGTTATTAGGGCATTAATTGATAAGGTTTTGAGTTCATTTTGACCTAACTAACCAGATGTGATCAACGCCAAACTAAGTGGGTGGCTGCTTTTGTTTTAATTCCAACTGGTGGTGGAGAAATCCTAACTTATATTCTGACCTTAGTTAATATAAGGAGCCTAGTACAAATTATTAAGTTATTGGATTTGTAATTTGCGTATGACTCATTTGTTAGTTAAATACAATATGTTAAGTTTAGATACATTAATAAGAGTATATGAATTGGGAGTGATGTTTGTTATGTTTACATCAGCTTGTTGATAATGCATATGTTTGTTAACGATAAATGCATTTGTTTGTTATCGATAATTGCATCTGTTTGTAATGGATAAATGCATCTGTTTGTTAACGATAATGCATCTGTTTTATAAACTCGAATGTTTGTTGAATTTCAGCAACCAGACTAGAACCCAATGAAACTGACCAAGCGGAAATAAAAACAGAGGTAAAATGAATCAACAAGACTCAGAAGAAGAAGGACCTCTGCCCGGATGGAAATCCAAACATCCGCCCAGATCAATCCAAGAACTCCCCAATTAGGTAATTATATAAACCTTAATTTTTTATGTTTGACTCAAGTGTAATTTAGTTATTTGTAGGTGGATTGTAAATCCATGTAATGCGATACAAGGAATGTATCCTAAGTTCTAACACGTAGATATATCCTGGCTGAACAATGCAACATTACATCACCGAAATCTTCTTTTCAATATTAAATTAGATAAGATTCATTTAAAATACTAATATTACTAGTTATAGTTTGGCTTTAACTAAATTTAAATCATTATAACACTCATGCTTTGCACGATTTGCAATAGAGATTTCATTTTTGACATTCTTACTTTTATATGGTGCATTTAGGTTTATTGTAATCTCAAACCATTTAAAAGTATCGAAAATTATTTTGCTAGAACATATCAAAATTGTATAAGCTGGTTGTAGGCCATACAAAATGTAGCTTAATTCACTTGCTCTGCTGAAGCAATCTGACCGTCTTTTATTCTTGGCGTCTTAAGCTATATATTGTCTACTTAATCCAATTCTGATTACAACATCTGTTCATCTACAATAACTTTTAAGTAATAAAAAATGTGTGAAACCCAACCAATAATGTAATATTGTGCATGTGTAATGATGCGGTAATGTGTGATTCGAGATTACAGTTTGGGTCTCTTTGGTTTGGAAACGTAACGGGGAATGAGAGTATGGATTTAAAAGAAAATGAAGGCATAATTGTAAAAGAATTTATTTAGATAGAAAGTAGGAAGCGAAGGTGTGTTAGAAAATAGGTATTTTTAGTGCATCAACTCGAAGTATTTTAGTGCATCTGTTTAAGGTAGTTTAGGCATCCATTTGAAGAACTTTAGTGCATCCGTTTTTTATGATCTATGTAGCATGAGTTATAATCACTTGATATTTGGGCACTTTGAGTTTGCTTATTTTATTGATAAGTATTTGTGAATTTGATATAACAAATTTGATCTAATGGTGAAATAAGTTTAATTGGAGAAGCGGGTCATCTACAAGCTGGATAAGTTGTTTTCAATATTAATACAAAACAATACTTACTGCTCTGAGATACAGTAAATAAGTAGTTAATTGTAGAATTTATAAGTACTAATACAACTACGAAACATATTCGGATCGTTGTTAATTTAAGCCGTTTTCATACTCTTTTTACGTACAGGTAGGTGCGTTTTTCACAATTTTTTATAGGAATCTTGGGGTTTTTAATATGGTGAATTGGCAGTTTTTGCTTAAAATGCTAGGACATGCTTGTGTACTGAATTGAGTTTCATTTCTGAATGTGAGTCCTTCTGTAGGTGTAACTACTGCTGTTGTGACAAGTTCTTCGGCTTCGGTGTCGGCTAGTAAGACTTTGTTCTGCTTTTGGTGCAACGTCTTTGTCTAGTGGTGTAGGTTTGACTAGCGGTTTGGCTTTTGTTAGTAAGCTGTATGCGTTTGACGTGAAATCTCGTGCTCCAGTTTCGACTATTGTTGGGTCTGTGCGGGTTTTGCAAGTATTTCCACTGTTTTTGCAGGTTTGACTAGGTTTGGTGTTTGTTAGTAAGATATCTCGTGTGTTTATTAATCCATTTTAATTTGTTGGAGTTTCCTTGTGGTTAACTATGTGTCTTCAATGCTTTGGATGTTTTGTTCATATCATGTCTTACAGCTTTATGTCTGATACTTGAGTACTATTTCCTGAGCAGAACCATTAGGTCAATACCACTAATGAGATGAACCATGATCAGGTAGATGAGCAAGTTACGAATGGAAATGAAAACAAGCCATTAGAAACCGACAGTTCTAAGTCCTAAGTTCAAGCGATCAGCAAGGATCGCGTTACAACTAGCTTAGGCCTTTTTATGCTGTGATAATAAGTTCATTCGTACAAGTTACAGCTTATACTTGTTTACGTTGTGTTAAAAAAGTTTGTTAGTATCGGTTAGTGATTATTATTTTGGCCTTGCATTTTTTCGGAATTTATTGTACATGTATGTTCCCTTTTTCTAGTTATTGTAACGACTAGCTTGGAAGAAAAAATGTCAGTTATACGTTTTGTAGTCAAACTTGTATTGATTAGTTGTAAAACATTAAAATATTAACATTTAAGACGTTAGCGACCAGAATTTTAGAAAAACGTTACCAGCTAAAGCTATTCAGTCAACCAACTCATAAGAAATTTAAAGATATACAAAAACAGCCCTTACAAAATAAAGAAATGACAAAAAGGCCCCTGGACTTTATAATTAAAAAAAAGGAGGGAAAGAAGCTTTGATCCAACGGTTGGGAGGAAGTTTTTTAGGTTTTCTTTTGAGATTAAGTTTTCTATTGATCCCATCTCTCTTCATCTCTCTCTCTCTCTCTCTCTCTCTCTCTCTCTCTCTCTCTCTCTCTCTCTCTATATATATATATATATATATATATATATATATATATATATATATATATATATATATATATATATATATATATATATATATATATATATATATAGGGTAGGGATACACTAAAAAGTCTCTTAAAATAAAAAGTGTAGGAATGATTATAAGAGTGACATGTGTCACTTAGCCACATCATCATGCCACGTAATCATGACACCTCAACTCCTAAAAAGTTTCGAATTTTTAAAAAAAAACTTTTTTCGTAAGTTTTTTTTGGAACATTTTGTTTTTCGAAAAAAAAATTTCGAAAATTTTTTTTTCGAAATTTTTTTTTCAAAATTTTTTTCCGAAAATATTTTACGAATTTAAAAAAAAAAATTAATCTACTGCATCGCATTTATATGTTTGATGCATCAACTTAATAAGTTAATACATAACATAATTAGTTACTACATTAAGTTCAGTGATGAACTATAATGCAGTAACTTATTACTGTGATGCATTAACTTATTAACATGATGCATCAAAATATAAAATTGTGATGCAATAGATTATCTTTTGTTTTATTTAAAATTTTAAAAAAATAATCTACTGCATCACAGTTATATGTTTGATGCATCTATTTACGAAGTTAATGCATCACTGTAATTAGTTATTGCATTAAGTTCGGTGATAACTATAATGCAGTAACTTAGTACTGTGATGCATTAACTTATTAACATGATGCATCAAAATATATAATCGCGATGCAGTAGATTATCTTTTGTTATTTAAAAATTTTAAAAAAAATTGAAATATTTTTTTTCGTAAAAAAATATCGAAATTTTTTTTTTCGAAAAAAAATTTCAAAAAAAAAATCGAAAAAAAAAATTTTGGAAAAAAAAAATTTCGAAATTTTTTTATAAAAAAAATCAAATTTTTTAAAATAATGAGGTGTCATCATTATGTGACGTGGTGATATGGCATAGTGACACATGTCACTCTCACAATCCTTCATATACTTTTTATTTTAAGACCCCTTCTCATTTTACCCCATTCATATATATATATATATATATATATATATATATATATATATATATATATATATATATATATATATATATATATATATATATATATATATATATATATATATATATATATATATACACTAGCGTCGTAACCCGCCCAACGGGCGGGGTCGTTTTTTGTTGTTGTTCCGAAAGGTTTATGGTTTTTAGTTTAGCGTCGTAACCCGCCTAACGGGCGGGGTCGTTTCGTAAATCTTTTCTAAAAGTACATTTGTTTATTAGTTATACCTGTTGGAAGTGGAACCCATCTTTGTTAACAAAAAATTGAAAGGAAAATAATTTTTATTATATTTAGGACTTGGGTTACCCAGCGAACGTGTTTTGTACCATGTGAATCGTTGGTTGTTTAGATATCGGTTTGTGTTTACATTTTTAATTTGTTGGTCAAACATAAACTAACCTTTGATAGTGTTGGTGCTTGGTTTACCCAACGACTGTGTTCAGTGTCATGTTAATTTACGAATGTACATAGATCTACATCGAGTTTGGTTTGTAAATCTTTTCTAAAAGTAGGATGTTTGTGTATTTGTTATATGTGTTAGCATCAGTGTTGCAAAAATCGGTCTTGGCGGCCGATTAATCGGGAATAAATCGCTTGACGGGGGATTAACCGCCACGATTTTCATTTATCGGCCTTATTAATCGGTTTGATCAAAATCGGTCAAAAATCGGATAAATCGGTGATATATTGGGGATAAATCGGTTAAATCGGAAAAAGGATAAATCGGCCAACTCGGTTTCGAATATAAATCGACCAGATCGGAAAAAATCGGATAAATCGGCTTAATCAGGCATATATTTTCAAAAATTTATAATTTTATACATAAAAATTCTAATCCGATTAATCCACGATTAATCCCCGCCAAACCTATTAATCGCTTGGCGGTACCCAAACACCACGCTACCGCCGAGCGATTTTTGCAACCTTGGTTAGCATTGTTACTTGTTTTTGTAAAAAGAAAAGTTTTTATAAAACTGGTTTTTTGAACCTGTCGTGACCATTTTATAAAACTGGCTACGAACCGTCGGGCCAGCTTGAGGAAATATGGTTTTAGAAAACCGGTTTTAATTGTTTCTCACCAAATTGGATCATGAGACTCTTCGTATACTGAAGTGAAAGAAACTCTAATGATCCAAGCACCAATTTTGAAGAACTCTCTAAATATCTTTCGTGCATTATACAAGTAGACACAACCTTAGATTCTCCATATGTGCAAGCCCAAAGGTAAACAAAGACAGGAGATCTAACTTGCGGTCCATGTAAAGTGCATACTCGAGCACTCTAGAAATCACTTCCATGTCCCCCTCCTTGCCCTTTGTAATCCGAGGACCCTTTGGAGTTGGAAAACAGGTTTATCAAGGTATTCTGAAATATCAGGTATTAGTCTTGTTCGATGTCGCCAACAATGAGATGAAAATTGTTCAACTTTTGATAGATGGGGACTCCTTTCGAGTATGTTGATTTCCTTCAATAATATCATTTTCGATAACTCTTTTGCTAGAACTATCAGCTCACTTTTTTTGCGCCTATCAGCAATCACACTCTACGAAAAGGTTAAGGAAACCAACTTGGTAAGACCTCCAAACTGGCTAGGTAAGTCCGACCCGGATCAGATTCCGCTCCGGTCCTTGGCGTTTAGGACAAATTTGTTTTCGATTATGTCCGGTCCGGTTTTCGAACTATGAGCACCCCTAAACTAATCGACTCCTACCAGACATTGTTTAAATTAAAGGAGCGAGCTTTGGTTAGTTGGCATTAAGGATTTTAATATATATAAATCATCTAAAAGATAACTCCGAAGTATTTAAATAGTAAAGATCGAAACTTAACCAAACTGTTTCATTATTTACAAGTGTACATAGGGGAAACTAAAGAAAATTGACTCATTTAAATAATTCAGACTTCGTATCAGATAAAATGTGCATTGAGCAATAATAGATACAGATACCAAAAATACAAATAAAGTAAAGCAACTTGTATCTCTTTAGGTTCATGAAGCAAACTGATGCACAAAAAGACCCACCAACATAAGCAAAAGGCATCAGTTAGCTCTCAACTGATGCATACATTTGAGAAAAAACAAAAGGTGATAATTTAAACTCAGTTACATTTTTTGAACGACAATAAACTCAACTGCACAAACTAACCTTGCATGCCGTCTAACTTGGTAAACAGTTGGAATTTATGTAAACTACATATATTTTATCCGAGCTTATTACTTCACTGATATTTTGCAGATCGGAACAGAAAAAATGCCTTGCCGATTTTCCATCAGCATACTGTATGGACAACACATCAACTTATAGGGTCTAATGTTTGATGAAAGGGGATTGGCACTGTTAAAGCTGACCAAACACCCCTTAAAAGTGAACAAATTGTAATTCTACATCCTTTGGGAAGCTATCTGATGTCGTGGTATATCCTTGTCTATCTTTTGTGTATGTGCACTAATTATTAGCTTTTTGTCCAGTTCACAAGAGTAACATGAGCATTACAAATGCTTAACGAATATTTTGATATAATGCATTAACTAAGTTATATATCAGATATTGTGACTAACATGGAGTGGTGGTTGTATCTCTTATTTTTTTCACAACACCAAGACGGCCCAATTTGTTGTGGCATTTGTTTTAAAGTCCTTTTATTACTCAGAAACTATGTTTTCTCATTTATAGGATGAGGCATGGGATGAGATCAGGGAAGCAACTAATACTAAGGAGAAATAGTGATATGGATCTATGTATAGAATAAATGAAAATTGTTGTCAACTTACTCAGTGGTTCTTTTAAGGTTTTTATTTAGGATGCTCATACTGAGAGTGTAATGAGTACACATAAATAAGAATCACGCAATATCTACGCGCCTTTGCAACTTCTGATGTTGTTATAGAGAAGTCATCCACAACTTGTTGTTGATATTGTAGAGTGTAACTGTATGTTCATATGTATGTTCATATGGGCTCAGGAACAACCTACTTGGAATCGATTCCCTTGCCAATACCACTGTATATCAGCAAGTGAAAGTAAATTAAGAGTTCAAAAAAGGTGATTTAGGCTGAACAAAAATCAACCCATACCAAAAGTACTTATTTTGGACAAGTAGAGGTTGCCCAAATGTTACGGTAAGAAATATAACATATAATTGTTGCTATGGGGTTCAGGGTTTTGGTTACTGCTACTGTGGTTGTTTAGTGAGTTAGTATCAGGGGTGTTTGGAACGGGCTGATGATAGTTGACCATTCAAATAGCAATCCTTCATCAACCCTCCAAGTATCTTGATTTTGAAACTAAAAAAATAAGAAAAACAGTATCATATGATTCATGAGCAACAACAATAAGGATTACCTGAAATCGAAGAGGTGTCCAAGTCTGTATATGTCCCTGCACACCGTTTCCTCCCACAAATTTTCCCTTCACGAAAGTTGTTAGCCATGGAATCTCAGTTTGCAGGTCTTTCTGTGAAAATCAAGGAATCTCAGTTTGTAATTCATATGCAATGGTGTCAACCGAGATAGGCGATTTATGAAGAATTACAGTCGGTGAAGAATGTGCAGCACTATCAATAGACTAATATAAAGATCAGACAGGGGAAAGTGCAAATAAAAATGTCAGATTGTCAATGACGGTCTTTTAATGGCAGAATTTATTTTCGGTTTTCCCTCTAGACTCATTTTTGTGATATCTTCTGTCGAAAGTAATTAGTCAGTAATCTCCTCAATATACAACTCTAAAAATGTTACTTTAACACTATACTCAACATTTTGACACTCCAACATGTCAAATACTTCTGATAACAGCTCTCCGTTTGGCCCACTCTGAAAAGGAATTGACAAAATAATTTTAACAGGTGATTAATATATACTTGTAACTTATAAGGCAAGGGAATTTAAAAGGGTATACATGTATAATACCTTGGCCCCTCTTGCATTCACCTTCCATTGTGTAAGCTTTCCCTGTTCCGGTTTGCCCCTAAGCAAAAATGGTGCACTTGAAACCTTCTAAAACTTCATTTACAAGTGGAATAACATCTTGTTCATATAAATATTTTTGCGGGACAGTCGGACCAAAATCCTGCATAAATTCAGAAAAATCATTGACTATAATTGCTCAGCTAATAACCTTAAGCAAGTAAGCAGCACCGGCATGTAAAATGTTGTTACAAAATTTCATTTTTTTTCATAAATATCTTATGCACTTCCATCCAAAAATAAGTAGACAATATCCTTCTGAACAGTTTTTCTCATTATGATACTATCCAAAAACATCAAAATATTAGTCATCTGATTTTTCAACTCGGTTACTGTCATATCAATTTTTATTTGGTTCTCTTGTTCTGTGTAATTGTTCGGCCTTGTCAACCCACCTGCATAAAAGCAATGTAGGGAACTTTCAAAAAATCATGTGAAATTCGATAAACCTACAAAACCATAGAACTATCGATAAAACATTAAACGGTTGTGCGACATTTAGTATACATGCCTAATAGATTTCAGTTAGAAGCTAGGTACATACAAAGGTAAAAACTTGAAAGATCAAATTGCTGACACAAACTAATTATAAACCACCTTCCTATACTGTTTTTAGTTTTGACGTACCTCGACTGCATGTGGGCTTGTTCTCAAGAAACCACCGCTTACACTATGTATCTTGGATAGTTGCCATGTTTTCCTCAATATCGGTATTCGGTTTTGTTTTGACACAGCAAACAATTCTTGCAAGTTACAGTTCAGTAAACGGTGACTAATATCATACAGCTTCATGTTGAATTTCCAAAATCTGTGGCAACTCCTTTTCAAGTTCATGGGTGGTTTGGAAATTTAACTCGTTCTGCTTCTTGAATGCTTATGAGTGAAAAAAGATCTGATTCATTGTCAAAGACACGAAACCTACTAATAGTTTTTCAAAGAGTGCAGAATACTTTATGAGTGATTTGATTCATTTTATGTGTTCTAGCGTCGTAACCACGGCAGTGTCTTTCCAAGATAAACTTGATCACAGAGAGACCAGACCATAGGCTATAATGTCCCACCGTTTGTGTATTCTAGATCGGATATCGTTGTTTTCTTTTGTGTTTCGCAACAACTAACTAAGATTAAATATCAACAATAGTTATTGATTCCAAAGATATGTGTTCTTTATAAATAAGTAATAAAGTCAGACCAAGTTTATATTGCCCTGGAGAACTCTCATTCATGAAGCACTTACGCAGTGGGTCTGGTATAATTTCAGACGTACACCATTAAACAGGTTAATTTTGACCCGTTTCATGAAAACAATCAGTTTCTACAATAAATACCCATTGGTTCACATTTTACGTGTATATGTAACCCATTACGAAATATTATTTTATTTATAAGGGAGTGTTTGGAGTTGCTTATTGAAATTTTCATTTAATCTGCCCAAAAATAACCGTGTCGATACGAAAAAAAGGTCAGACTTACAACAAAGTGAATATGTAAAAACTTGCAATTTTACCTAGAGCTGTCGAATGTTGTTGGTTAGCACCTCTACACGCAGTTTCCATATACCAGCGTTATCTTTGATCAGCAGCTGCAAAAGTAAAAAATAAGACGCAAACTAAAATTTTTATATGTAACTCATGTCTACCATATAGTTGCATATTAGGTAAACAAAAAATTATGTTACAAAACAGGTTGTACCTTATAATAAATCACCTAAAAAGATGTGGCCCTATATAATTGGTGGCATCTGCCTTAACATGCACTTGCCAAGAATCGGCCTTGAGGCGTACCATGTAATGAGGAGGTTTCATCTAATTTGTTCTTGACGTTGACGAAAACATTGTGATTGGTGGTAGTATTAATAACCATACCTTCAAAATTCCCATTTACTGCTATAATTTGCGATCAAGTTCAGAAAGAAAGATAATTTAAATAAAATGCTAAAGCTGCAAAAAATGATATTAATGGACATTATCGTTGCAGAAAAGAAAGTTCTTCTGTTGATTCATTTATCAGTTTGTGTGTATGAATCATTAGATAACACTTGCAAGACCATTTGTTACATCTCTTTCAATACTGTAGTATTTAGCACCTTTGGTCAGGCGGGTTGGATCTATGTAGCCGTGGACTTACACGGTGGACTTTTTTAGTATTATAATCATTGTGGCTTTCCTGACGATTCATGGAAGCCCTTGTTCAGCTTCAAAGTTTGCAAAAACATCGGACTAGTCATCTTTTCCTGGACCACTTAAAATATCAATCTCTAGAATTGCACCTTTCCATCCAGATAATTTAATTTTATGAAAAGATTGAAAAAATTAAATTCAACTGAGTCAAAACCTCGTTATTTCATTTAGCTTATATAGAGACACCGAGCTTTTACGCAACCACACTTGTTGAGGACCATGGAGTAACATATCTTATTGTCACTACACATATTAGACAATTATTTCTAATAATTTTTTTCAATTTAACACAAAAGAAAAGAACAGGTCAAAATACTTACCTGCAACTTGTTCCGATATATCTTTCAACCAGGTCAAAATATGTTAGATATCTAAATCATGGTCAGCCCAATCTACAGTTCCACTTGCGCAATCCTTAGTTCCGTCTGGTACACTTCCGCTTAATATACGGTTCCACTTGCGCCAAGAGGTCATACCTGCAGGTTCATCAAATGAAACCATGGTTAAGCTTAATAGTCTGAATACCAGATAAAAGCTTACAATGGTCTTCCAAACAACATCTTTATAATGTACTACTACGTAATAAACTTGTATAATCAGAGTGGAGTTTATGATATGAAATCGAGATCAATAAGAAAACGGCCTACTACAGAATATGTTTTTTCGGTTGGTTCGTAAGTTCTTTCTCAATTTTTCTTTCATCTATAGTTACATTGGTTGATTCACTTCTATTGCTCTTGCTCTTCTTGTTCCAGCTCTATCATCTCAATAATGGTTAAGGTCTTTCAGAGGGTTTGGGATTTCAATCCACATTTACTACATGAAAACTGATACGTGAAAATGTTATACTTGTTCAGGATCTTAACTTGATAAGCTCATATATTGAAAGAAAAGGGCTTATAAATAATGTTTCCTTTTGACTTTTGAGGCAATTTAAAAAAGTATTAGGTGCATTATAGTCATATTGTCTCTGAACAATAGTAGATAAGGCATAAACTGGAGGAGACAGTTTCGACCCCTATACATATGAGCGGGGCGCCTCAGGTTATTAACTATGATGGCTCAAACGTGTAAAATCAATAAACAAAAATAAATATCAAGTCTTTAGACTCAAGCGAGTTAAGCCTACAACTGTGATAGATCAAACTTGTAAAATCAGAAGACGTTAGCTAAGTATAGACTGATCGAATGTCTATGAGAGTCTATCCAAGTGTACTTAAATTAATAGGACCTCTATAATTATGTAATACTTTACAAAACATAACCAGAACCATCATGACCAGAACTATTGTTGGCCCTTACCCGTCCCCAGCTCTATGGTGTAATTAAATCAAATAAGTTGAATATCGTGTAGGAAATAATGTATCATTAATAACTTGAATAGAACTTACAGGATGGCGATTAATGGTTGTTGATGCGCAAAAATCTCAAACATGCAGCACCCTGGATAATGGTAAGGTCAAACGTTTATGGTTATTAATCATCTAAAACACAATGTGAAATGAGATAATGTAATAAATTGTTGCAAGTAATTTACTAAACTGATCATGGTGTTCTTACCAAGGGACTAAATCTCTGATCTATAGCCCATGTCTGCGAGGAGTTCAAGACACATGTAGTTTGGGGTCCCAACAACCTATAGATTATATAGCCATTAGAGGAGTCAATATACAGTTTTTATAGGCTGAGTATGAGTTACAATGACTGAATAATAATGATTATTACGAGTCTAAAGTCCCCAAATCACCAAAAAGGTGGAGTATTATAAAATAATGAGAAACTATCTAAGATGGGTTTAATGAGATCATACTTCATTCTTACCAAGACGGGTGTCGTTATCCTTTGAGGAATATGTCGGAACACTAAAATTTCAGAACACCCAAAAAGGTTATATAGAAGCAGAACATTTTAATGAAACTGTTGCTCGCCTATCTTTTTGTCAAGTAACAAAATAAATTCACCTCATTTTCCTTTCTCTAGCTGTTACATGTGACGGAGTAGAACCAGGTTCTTATCATTTATGAGTCGTTTGTGCCTAACAATATATAATAAAGCTAAATCCTATATAATGATAACTATTACCTGCTGCGAAAGGTGCAAAAACTTTACATTCAGGAACTTCTGATTGTGAGCCATCAGAAAGGTGCAAAAACTTCAACCCGACAAAAAGCAGTGGTAAAGGAAGTGGCGGCTACATCTTCAATCAAAACGTAACATAACATAAAAATGGATGCTATTGACTTGTTTAAAAACGTTAGGGTCATACCATTTGGTAGTTGTCCATACGTGCTCTAGAAAAGAGTTTGATTCTCTTTCCATTTGTGTTCCTCTTTATACATTCGTGGTCTTTAAAGTGACTGGAAGTCCAGGATAATAACTTAATGATCAAATAATTGGAATACGCTTTGGTACCTGAAACAAAGACAATCGCTGAGACAAAAAGGGTTTGAGAATCAGTTTTCATGTAATGATAATTTATGATCAAAACTTTGTTCCTCTTCTTTGCCTTAAACTCGAAGCAGCATGTGTCTTCAGCATCCCTATACGTAGATGAAATAAAAACAGTTTTTTTAGGATAATACACATACACACAGAGACAACAACAAAGAAGAGTCGTGGGTGTTTTTTACGTCTTTTTTTTAGAGTTACGGATCAATAGTGTTTTAGGATATATGAAGATATGAATGAAAATATGATTATCTTCATATATTTTTAAAAGATAGTTGATATATTTTCCAAAATAAGATATGAAAGATTCAAAATTTGAAAAGAATTTAAAAAAAACTGGATATGTTTTAGATTAGAGAATATATATTAATTACACAACCGGTTAATAAGTATAGGGTTTTAATATCATAAAACAAAAACAATACCATAGCTCAATTGGAAAAAACTAAAACAAATAACCCCAAGGTCATGCGTTCGTATTTGGCTAAAAGATGTGACTGGGATATGACTGGATTAAAAAGTGTGGTTTCAAATCATAATTATACCTATATATAATATAGATATATATATATATATATATATATATATATATATATATATATATATATATATATATATATATATATATATATATATATATATATATATATATATATATATATATATATATATAGTGAGGTTATTATAAAACAAATCCTATAATAAAACAAATGAGGTGAATTCCCAGCCCTTGGATTAAAATTACTAAATTTGATAAACAAATGGTGTATTTTTGTAAACTAACAAACTTTAGGGGCAATTCTCGAAAGAAAAAAAATATTAAACGCGCCCATAACTGATCAAAACACATAGTACACACAATACACGCAGTTAAAAACCGTTCATTAAACACACAGTTAAGGCACTGAAACCGCTCAATAAACACACAATTAACGCACTGAAACCGATCAAAAACACACACTTCTCATAGTGAATCCGATCAAAAAACTCGCATTTCACACTCTGAATCATCTTGAATTAGAAAGTTAAGCAGCCAATCGAGATGGTTCGAACCTTTATTGGACTATCTCCGCCTTCTCAATCTGGTAATAGATTTGTTAATTTTTAAATTATTGTTCAAAGTTTGTTTAAAGTTACTTTTTATGCTTGAAAATAAATGCTATTTGTTAAAAATGCAGTATAATGCACTAGAATTAGACTTAAGTTCATATGAATGATTAGGTTAGATGTTGATCAAAGTTTGTTTAAAAGTTACTTTTATGATTCAAAATGATGGCTATGTGTTAAAAATTGCATTGTAATGCTCTAGAATTGGTCTAAGGTTCATATAAATGATTTAGGTTAGATGTTGTTCAAAATTTGATTAAAAGTGACTTTTTAAGCTTCAAAATCACTGCTATGTGTTAAAAATGCACTATAATGCTTTAGAATTAGACTAAGGTTCATATGAATGATTTAGGTTAGATGTTATACTAAAATTTGTTTAAAAGTGGATTTTAATGCTTCAAAATCATTGCTATGTGCTAAAAATTAACTATAATTCTCTAGAATTAGAATTAGGTTCATATGAATGATTTATGTTAAATGTTATTTAAAATTTGTTTAAATGTAAGTTTAATGCTTGAAAATCAGAATGATGCGTTAAAATTTGTATTCTAATGTTCTAAAATCCGAGTTAGGTTCATATGAATGTTTTCTGTTAGCTGTTGTTTAAAGTTTGATTAAATGTGAGATATCATGCTTGAAAAACACTATAATGTGTTAAAATTTGAACTCTAATGCTCTAAAATGCTAGTTAGATTCATATGAATGATTTTAGTTAGCCGTTGTCTAAAGTATGATTAAATGTGAGATTTCATACTTGAAAATCACTGTGATGTGTTAAAATTTGCACTCTAATGCTCTAAAATCCAAGTTATGTTGATATGAATGATTTATGTTAACTGTTTTTTATAGTTTCATTAAATGTGAGTTTATATGTTTGAAAATCAGAGTGATGTGTTAAAATTTGTACTGTAATGCTCTAAAATCCAAGTTATGTTGATATGAATGATTTATGTTAGCTGTTGTCTAAAGTATGATTAAATAGGAGTTTTCATGCTTGAAAATCAATGCGATGTGTTAAAATTTGTATTCTAATGTTCTAAAATCCGAGTAAGGTTCATATGAATGTTTTCTGTTAGCTGTTGTTTAAAGTTTGATTAAATGTGATATATCATGCTTGAAAAACACTATAATGTGTTAAAATTTGAACTCTAATGCTCTAAAATGCTAGTTAGATTCATATGAATGATTTTAGTTAGCCGTTGTCTAAAGTATGATTAAATGTGAGATTTCATACTTGAAAATCACTGTGATGTGTTAAAATTTGCACTATAATGCTCTAAAATCCAAGTTATGTTGATATGAATGATTTATGTTAACAGTTTTTTATAGTTTCATTAAATGTGAGTTTATATGTTTGAAAATCAGAGTGATGTGTTAAAATTTGTACTCTAATGCTCTAAAATCCAACTTATGTTGATATGAATGATTTAGGTTATCTGTTGTCTAAAGTATGATTAAATGGGAGTTTTCATGCTTGAAAAACAATGCGATGTGTTAAAACTTGGACTTTAATGCTCTAAAATCTGAGTTAAGTATATATGAATGATTTAGTTTTAATGTTGTTCAAAATTTGATTAAATGTAAGTTTATATGCTTGAAAATCAGTATGATGTGTTAAAATTTGTATTCTAATGTTCTAAAATCCGAGTTAGGTTCTTATGAATGTTTCTTGTTAGATGTTGTTTAAAGTTTGCTTAAATGTGAGATATCATGCTTGAAAAACACTATAATGTGTTAAAATTTGAACTCTAATGCTCTAAAATACGAGTTAGATTCATATGAATGATTTTAGTTAGCCGTTGTCTAAAGTATGATTAAATGTGAGATTTCATACTTGAAAATCACTATGATGTGTTAAAATTTTGTACTCTAATGCTCTAATATCCAAGTTATGTTCATATGTATGATATTAGTTAGCCGTTGTCTAAAGTATGATTAAATGTGAGATTTCATACTTGAAAAACACTATAATGTGTTAAAATTTGTATTCTAATGCTATAGAATCCAAGTTAGGTTCATATGAATGATCTAGGTTGGCTGTTGTCAAAAGTATGATTAAATGTGAGTTTATACGTTTGAAAATCAAAGTGATGTGTTAAAATTTGTATTCTAATGCTCTTGATTCTGTGTTAGGTTCAAATGAAAGATTTATATAGACTGTCTGTAAATGAATAGAGTGTGTGATCTTTTCAGGTATGTCTCCATCAGTTAAAAAGACCAATGAGAAAAAAAAACGGATAACAGTGATTCGGATTTTGAAGAAAATACTTTCGATAAATATAAGATAGAAAAAAAGGAAGATAAGGGGAAAAGGCTTGCAGTAAAAAAAGATTCTGATGTATATTTTCAGTTAAAAAAGAAGGCAAAAACAAAAGATAATATGATCGTTTGTTATCCACAAGCAATTCAACAAAAGAAGCCAAAAAAGGCTGATCAGGAAACAATAAAATACAGAATGTCACCAAGAAATCTCCAAAAGGTCCTAAACAAATTAAGCCCTCAACAAGACAAGCAGGTTCGAGAAATGGGATTTGGTGATTTTCCTAAAAACTTCAACATATATTATATCCCATCAACCTTAGGTCTGTTTTTAGCTACCAATTTTGATTCAGAAACACGCACTCTAGGAATGGGAGATGGTAGTAAGATAAAGTTTACCAAACAACTTGTGCATGATATGCTTGGGATACCAATGGGTGATATCCCTGTTGAAAATCTAAAACAAAAAAATCTATTAGAGCCTACGACTCAGAGATGGAGAAGAAAGGTGAAGCATATTGTCGGTAATGATAAAAAAATCGGAGTATCAAAATTGGAATCATTTTTATCTGAATACGAAAAAGCCAATTGGGTATTTGATGTTGGTTTCCTATCACTGTTCTTCTCAATAATCGGAGAAGGTAACAAAGATGAAACGATAAATGAGAGGCTTATTCCATTTATTGGGAATAACACTGATAGGAATGAAAAAATGGATTGGTGCTCATATGTATTAGAATGTTTGGTGAGGGAATGCACCAGTTTTGATTCAAGTAGCACCTTCAGTGGACCATTGGTTTTACTCACGGTAAGTACTAATATAAACTTAAATGCTGTAAATTTTAGTCTTAACTGCTGTAAATTTTTTACTTAAAATGCTGTAAAAATTTACTTTTTAGTTTATTAAATTTTACATAAATTTTCAACAGCTAACTACTAAAAAATATTTTTTTGGTGCAGCTTGTGTATTGCAATTCAATTGTGTGTAAAAAGATAAAGGTCAAAAAAACAGTCCCTGCGTTCAAAGCATGGAATCATCAATTGATGAAAGCTAGAGAATCTCTTTAACTTAAGAAAGGAGGTTTTGGACGTTTAGAAATCGTTGATGGTTTAGAATGGATTAAGCCAAAGAAGAAAGATACCAAAAAAAGAAATTAGTGAATTTATCAGGTATACATAAAATATAAAATAAATATATTCTTGAAATTTTGTTATTATATAATAATTTATTTTGTTGATGTTGTAGAAGATGAAGAAGAGTTTTCAAAAGAAGAACTTGAAGAAGCTAAATATTTTTCATCTAAAACTTTTAAGGTATAATTTTGAATGAAATATATGTTACGTAAGATGATTTGGTTAAAAAATAAACTAAAATTCAGTAAATTTTCCGGTCTTAAGGCTCAGACAATCAAAAAATATTTGATGCATGTGGCTCACTAGGAACAAGCTCGAAAACCTAGTGGGAGCCTTTTGATTCCCCATATTGAGAAGACTCCTTCTTTGTAATGAGGATTGAGAACTCGGTTGTTTGAAAATGATAGTTATGATGTTATTTTTTAAAAGTTATGAAAGTGATTTGGCAAAAAAACAATTTAATGCATTAAACTTTAAATGATTTTTTATATTATAGGGAATGTGCGATACTGTAAAAGCTAATCTACAGCAAGCAATTAAGCTGATGGAAGATTCTGATAGAAAATTGGATCTTGCTTTTAGATACTATCCCGAGTTCGAAAGGTTAAAAAAACTTGTAAATCATAGAAATAAGGTTTTCATAGTTTATTATAAACATAAGCAAGGTGATGTGGAAGATGAAAATGATGATAGTGAAAAGGGGAATGGAGATGAGGGTGATGAAACTGATGGTAGTGAAGACGGGAATGGAGATGAGGATGATGATATTGATGATGAAACTGACAATGATGATAGATTAGATGATAACGAAGAAGATGACGATGATGATGCATTAGATGATGATAATGATGCAGTAAAGGGAAATGTTGATGATCAACATGATGATGTAGAAAAAGGAAATGTTGAGGATCAACATGATGGTATGTCTATAACCTTCAAATTATATTTTTCTATGTTCTACTAAAAAAAATTTTGGTAATAATATAACTACAATGCTATAACATTATTACGTTAATTTGGTAAGGTTTGCAATTTAAAAATTCTAACAATGTAAAAATATGCAGATAATGGCGATGATGAAAAAAAGAATAAAAAAGGTGGTGACGATGTAAATGAGGAAAAGAAAGATTATGATTGTAAAAATGCTGGAGAGGGGCCTCAAAATCTGATTGCAGGGCAAAAAATGGGCATTGTACCATTTGATATACTTATTTCACTCAGACAACTCCTCTAGAAACACAATCTTCAAATGAAACTAATAAAAATGCTCGGATAGATTATGTCGTAGAAGAACCTTCAGAAGATAGTGATGAAAGTTTGTTGAGTTATCTAAACACTAGAATTCCCACAATATAACCTTTATCACAAACGAAGGAAGACGAAAAAGGATATCAAATCAACAAACGAAGAAAGATTGATGTTGAAGATGATTTGGGTATCTTGGGTGCTAAAGTTGTTGATTTTGATGTAGGTCAACCAGGGTTGGATTCATTTGATTTGGTTGACAATATGACCGATAATGTTTGGACTTGTACCTCAGATGTTTTACAAAATCTCAACACTCCTTCTTTTCGTCCTAAATCAAGAAATCTGAAATTAAGCCTAGTACGAAACAATGAAGGACATTTTGAGGCAAGAAAAATGGATGAAGGAAATACAAGTGCCATAGAAAAAAGTGTTGAAGCTCATGAAGTTGCTGAATTGCCTCCAAAAACATCTGTTGAAGCTAATGAAGTGGCTGAAGCAACTGAAATTCTTGAAATTGCTTGAATGGCTTCAATACTTGTTAATGCAGTCCAAAACACAGACACTAAGACGCCAATGTTCACAAGTAGTGTTACAGATAAGAATTCAGAAAAAGGCAAAGAGAAAGTGGTTAGTATTGCAGTTCCAGAACCCTCAAATGAAAGTGATTTTAAAAGGCCTATCAGAAGTATGAAAAGAGGTGTTGAAGTATTAGAAGATGCGGTTTATAGGATAGACTCAAGTCAAAAGTTGGCAGCATATCACGAGAGGAAAATTCAACCAGCCATACCATTTACTAAAGATGAAATAAAGGTTATAGAATATGTATGGAGTGGCAGTTGTCCTGAAGGGTTAGTTTTTACTGCATTAACCTTTAATAAAGTAACTGAATTGCATATTATAGATATATTTTTTTTTGTTTGTGATTTGGTAAAAAAAAACTGAATTCCTTTTATAATGCGCAGGGAATTTATATTCATTGGATTGGGCATAATAATTGAATGTATATGGTTCTTGAGTCTTTATCCAAACATCCTAATTTCATCAAATATTCTTGACTTATGGAGTCTTGTTTAGGCGTATGAGGAGACATTCAAATAGAGCGTCTCATTTAACTCAAATTTGTACTACAGTACAAGAATACTGGTGAGTTTTTTTTGTCTATATATATACTTAAAAATTTGAATTTCTATAGGTTGAAATTTTTTATTTTTTTTGTGATTATATACAGTCTCCCGCTCTGGTTGAACAGAAAATGGATGAAGAACACCTGAGAAAAGTTTTTGATGATAACTTTGAGTCTGTTTTACAGAATTTAAAGAAAACAAATTTGGATAACATTAGTATGGTAAGTCATAAATAACATCTATTACTAATACTATTTAGAAATTATTTACAGCATTACAGTTAAATTTTTACAGCATTACTATGTTTTAGTTAATAATTTTTTATTGAATTATCTACAAGTTATGATTCCTTGCATTCAGATGATAGGTGTTGTAAACCATTACTATTTAATATGCTTCAATATGATATCTGCTGAAATAGAAATCATGGACAACCTTGATGATGATTCTAAGGATCTTGATGACAGATATGGCCCTTATGCCATGACAATGGTAATTTTTTTATTTATGAATCTCATTTGGATAAATAGATATGTATTAATAAATACTAGTTTTTTATAACCTTCAAAATTTTGTTATAATTTTTTTTTTAAATATAACAGGTAAATTTTTTTTTATTGCATTACATATTATTTTACAGCATTAACAGCAATCTTGTATTTTTTTTCACAGATCAAATTATTCATTGCTTACCTAGAAAGTGTAAATCATCCAAAACATGTTGCATTCATGAAGGTCGTCCCAAGAGTCTTGAAGATGACTTGGAGGACAAAAAAAAATGTTGTCGACTGTGGTCTATTTGCTATGAGGCATATGGAGATGTACGTCGGTAAAGAAATATGGTTGATGACAATGCCAGATGAAAATAGATATCATCAACTATTAACACTCTCAGAGCAAAGTACTTAGCAAAGATTCTGCTGTTGCCTTGTAACCTTTGGAGAAATGAGTTACTCAAAGCGGCGGACCAACATTGGAAGAAGCAACAAAAGAAACAAAAGATTATAAGTGGTTTCAATGTGAAAGTTAATATTGGGATCATGAGAAAGTTTGAAGCAAGAATAAAGAAGGAAATCCTTGGATGAAGTTTAATGAAATTATGTATAAACTTTTGAAGAATTTTATAATGTAAAGTTTACCCAAAACATAAAGTTTGTTTCTGTTGTAATTTTATTTCAGCTTAGCCTAAGTACATTGTAAATGCCACTCTGTTTACCTAATATTTATTTTGGTTATCCTCTCCTGTAATGCAGTAATTAACCTTTATGATTTGGTAAACTTCTAAAGGAAATAAGTAGATTTTTAAGCATTATACCTTTATATTTAATATTTTTTTAAAGAAATCTGATAAAATGGTATATTGATTTGATAAAATATGATAAATTTATATATTGATTTGCTAAAATATGATAAAGTTATATATTGATTTGGTAATATATGATAAAGTTGTATATTGATTTGGTAAATATTAGTAATAACCTTTCTAGAATGTCTCAATTATGATGAATAAACGACCACCTACCTATTAATCTGTTAAAATTAAATATTGATTTGGAAAAATCTATTAAAATGGTATATTTATTTGGTATATATTACAAACTTTAGTGGCAAACTAGTAAATAACCAACCGAGAGCGTCTCATTTATGGTGAATAAACACCCACGTATCTCTTATATTTATCACTTACTATATATATCTCCAATATTTCTCTCTCCCCAAGTTTACACACAGTAGATCAAAACCAGATCAAAACCAGATGCATAAAATTTGAAATGCATCGATCCAAAAAGATGGTGAATAACAATCTGAAATCCTGTACTCCTCCTCGTAAGCGAATTAATACCTCTATTTATTTATGTTCGATATTATTTATGTTTATAACAATCTGATTCCAACTATCATTTCATGTATCTAGAAAATAGGAAAAGTGTTAGACTGATGATAAAACAAAGAGTAGATTATGGAAACAGTAAAAAAAAGTCGCCGGAAAAATCTATAACTATATCAACCAGTAAGTGATTTATTCTACATCTTTAGTTCAATGCGATGTGTTAAATTTGAGCTTTCATGCTTGAAAATAACTGTAATTTGTTAAAATTTGTACTGTAATGCTCTAAAATCCGAGTTAGGTTGATATTAATGAATTAGGTTACATATTGTAAATATTTTGTATAAATGATTATTTATATGCTTGAAAATCAGTTTGATGTGATTAAATTTATACTCTAATGCTCTAGAATGTGATTTAGGTTCATATGAATGGTTTATGTTAGCCATTGTCTAAAGTATGATTAAATGTGAGTTATCATGCTTGAAAAACACTATAATGTGTTAAAATTTAAACTCTAATGATTCATATGAATGAATTAGGTTACATATTGTAAATATTTTCTATAAATGATTGTTTATATGCTTGAAAATCAGTTTGATGTGATTAAAATTATACTCTAATGCTCTAGAATGTGATTTAGGTTCATTTGAATGGTTTATGTTAGCCATTGTCTAAAGTATGATTAAATGTGAGTTATCATGCTTGAAAAACACTATAATGTGTTAAAATTTGAACTCTAATGCTCTAAAATGCTAGTTAGATTCATATGAATGATTTAAGTTAGCCGTTGTCTAAAGTATGATTAAATGTGAGATTTCATACTTGAAAATCACTGTGATGTGTTAAATTTTCACTCTAATTCTCTAAAATCCAAGTTATGTTGATATGAATGATTTAGGTTAGTTGTTGTCTAAATTATGATTAAATGTGAGTTTTCATGCTTGAAAATCACTACGATGTGTTAAAATTTGTACTATAATTTTCTAAAATCCGAGTTAGGTACATATGAATGAATTAGGTTACAAATTGTTCATAAATATTGATAAAATGATTGTTTATATGCTTGAAAATTAGTTTGATGTGATAAAAAGGGTACTCTAATGCTCTAGAATGTGATTTAGGTTCATATGAATGATTTATTTTAGCCGTTGCCTAAAGTATGATTAAGTGTGATTTATCATTCTTGAAAAACACTATAATGTGTTAAAGATTGTACCCTAATGCTCTAAAATCCGAGTTAGATTCATATGAATGTTTTTATTTAGACATTGTCTAAATTATGATTAAATGTGAGATATCATGCTTGAAAATCACTGCGATGTGTTAAAATTTGTACTCTAATGCTCTAAAATCCAATTTATGTTTATATGAATGATTTAGGTTAGCTGTTGTCTAAAGTATGATTAAATGTGAGTTTTCATGCTTGAAAATCACTACGATGTGTTAAAATTTGTACTTTAATGTTCTATAATCCGAGTTAGGTACATATGAATGAATTAGGTTACAAGTTGTTCATAAATATTGATAAAATGATTGTTTATTTGCTTGAAAATTAGTTTGATGCGATAAAAATGGTACTCTAATGCTCTAGAATGTGATTTAGGTTCATATGAATGATTTATTTTAGCTGTTGTCTAAATTATGATTAAATGTGAGATTTATCATTCTTGAAAAACACTGTAATGTGTTAAAAATTGTACCCTAATGCTCTAAAATCCGAGTTAGATTCATATGAATGATTTTATTTAGCCGTTGTCTAAATTATGATTAAATGTGAGATTTCATGCCTGAAAATCACTGCGATGTGTTAAAATTTGTACTCTAATGTTGTATATGAATGTATTATGTTAGATATTGTTCAAATTTTGATTAAATGATTGTTTATATGCTTGAAAATCAGTGTCATGTGTTAAAATTTGAACTCTAATGCTCTATATTTCGAGTTACGTTTGTATGCATTATTAAGGTTGGCTGTTGTCCAATATTTGATTAAATGTGACTTTTAATGTTTGAAAATCATTGCGATGTGTTAATATTTTACTGTATCAATATATGAAATGGATGTGTAATGATTCATTAAATTCTTAAAAGTTGGATAACATTGTTAATTATTTACAGGTAAAAGCAATGAAAGACTCTCAGAACCAGAGGGATTTAATACAAATGAAGTATCTTCCAAACGAAAAAAAAAATATGTGTTAAAAACAAAGTTACTGGTAAAAGAGTAGCAGCTGATGACATCCCAACTGATGAAGGAAGAAGCCAAAACAAAAAAAAGAAAAAGGTTGCAGCAGTTGATATTCCAGATTCAACTAAGGTACTTGACGATGCTAAACAAATTCAATCAGACAATGTTTATACATCAAAGACATATGCTCCAACTGCTGTGGTAGAGAAGGTAGTGGTGGAGAAGGTAGCTGAAAAAGTTAAGATGATGAGAAATCGGAGGATTAATGCGAAGAAAGTGGTAGAGAAGGTAGCTGAAAAAGAAGTTGCTGAAAAAGAAATTGCTAAAAAAGGCAAAGCAGTCAATATTACAGTTTCAACCGAGGTACTTGACGATGCTGAACAATTTCAATCAGAAAATGTTGAGACATCAAAGACAGATGCTCCAACTGCTGTGATAGGGAAGGAAGTTGTAGAGAAGGTAGCTGAAAAAGGTAAGATGATGAGAATTCGGAGGATTAAATCGAAGAAAGTGGTAAAGAATGTAGATGAAAAAGAAGTTGCTGAAAAAAAAGTTTCTAAAAAAGGCAAAACATTATTTCCCAATATCGTCCCAAGAATATCAGTGCGTCATTTGAATCTTTTGTTAAAAGCATGCACAACAAGACAGCTTAAGGTTATAGAAGAAATGGGTTTGGGACATTTTATCAATAATTTTGAGTATATGTCGGTTCCAACCAAGATGACATATTGGATTGTAGAAAACTATGATCTTGAAACAGACACTATAAAGATGAAGGATGAAAGAAGAATTAAAGTAACCAAGGAATTAATTTATGACATTTTGGGTGTTCCGATGGGTGAAAAGAAAGTTATCTCTCTACCTAGCACAACGTCTGAAGATAAGACAACTACAGATTGGAGAGCAACAACACCCTTTGCAGGAGATGATGCACACATGATAAATATTTCAAAGCTTGAAGATCATGTTGCTAGCTTGACCGAAACAGATTGGTTTTTCCAAGTCGGTTTTTTGGTTATTTTCTTCTCTTGTCTAGCTGAAGGGAACAAAGATGGCACTGCAAATCAAAGATTCATACCATCGGTAAAACGAATGGAAGAATTTCAACAATTTGATTGGTGCGAGTATATTTTTGACTATATTCGATCAGAGATCCAGGATTGGTCACCAGGAAAAACCTTTGCTGCTTCCACAGTAGTATTGGCGGTATGTTTTTTTACAGCATTAACTAATAAAGTATTATTTCTTAAATATGATGCAATAAATTTTGAAATATAATGCTAATATATATTTTTTTCTTTTTTAGCTTATATACTGCAGTTCAACAGATTCGCCTGATCTAAAAGTGGAAAGAACATCACCTGTATTCAAAGGTTGGAGAACAGACTTGCTAAAAAAAGAGAAGCACAAGAAATAGAGAGTGGAGGCTTTGGTAAACTTCCTATATTCAAAGAATTTGAATATATTGAACCACCAAAGATCAAATTGAAGAAAAGGAAAGAACGAAAAAATCTACTAGGTAAGTTATAATCTTATATTAAAAAAATATAGATATATGGAATCATATGATGATTTCTAATGTTAGGTTTGATCATTGTGTTAACAGAGGGTGGAAGTACTAGCCGAGAAGAGAATCTACAACAGTTCAAAGAAAAACTAGTCAGGTAATCATCAAGTCTCTTCTGTATTATTAAGTTAAAATACAAGTTCCATATCTTGATGCATTAGTTTAGAAATTTTAATGAATCAAAGTTAGATTTTAGTTAACATAGACTATTTTGAAAAAAATAAATCATCATATTTTTACTGAATAAAAGTTAAAAAGTTTAATGCATCAAACTCATTTTTTAAATAAAAATTGTTTTTAAAAAAAGAGAAAAAGTTTAATGCATCAAAGTTATCTTTAGCTAACAATTTATCTTTTTTTTTAAAACAAACAGGATATGAAGGTTTTCTAAAATGATAACCTCATAAAGCTTATTGAAATGTTTGTAATCCTAAAAATAGCATATCTTACTGCAATAAAGATTAAAATTTCAACATATCATAGCTTATATATATATATTTTATTTAATTTTATATTATATTATATTTCTCAAAATAATACAAGCATATATAATTTAAAATATGTTAAAAAGTTTAATGCATCAAAGTTATGTTTTACTAACATTTTTTTTTCAAAAACACACAGGATATGAAGGTTTTCTTGAATCATAAGCTCATAAAGCTTATTCAAATGTTTGAAGATCATGACGAGAAGCTAAAAATAGCATTGAATGAATACCCAGTTGACGATGACTTCAAGGAGATTGTTCAAAAAAGAAATACATTCTTAAAGAGAATGTATAACGATGATGATTCTTTGAATCATCAAGATAAGACTGATGCAGATAGAGATAATGTATTGAATGAAGTTGGTTTGAATGAATTTGTAGAAGAAGGGATGAATGAAGGTGACGACGCCGATGAGACAAATATTACTGAGCCTGTTGGGAATGTGGAAGTTGGAATGAATGAAGTTATAGACGCCAATGAATCTGGTAATGCTGAGCCTGTAGCAACGGATGAAGGGAATTCTACGCCAGACTCAACACCAGAATATGAAAAGCGGACAAGGTCAACAACCAAAGATAAAGCAGCAGCAGCATCACCTGCTAAAGGGGGAAAAAATAAACCATCTATTGCCCCTAAAAACAACAAAAGTAAAAGCAGGAGAAGCATCGCCCACTAAAGCAGGAAAAACCTCTAAAAGTAAATGAACAATGACACTTTTCTGGTTTCTACTAATATTTTATCTTATATCGTATGTTTCGGATATTGAATGTCTGTAATATAACTAGAAGACCTTTAAAACTTGAATGTCTGTAGTATATGCTAATCTAGTTACATATTTAAGTAATATGTAATAACTACATTTTATGCAACAATTTCATCGCATCATAATGTTTATAAACTAAATAGAATTATATTCTATGATATACTACTTAACTAAAGAGTGCAAACTAGATTATAAAGAAATATTAAATCAGCTATTTCTTTTTTTAATTTGATTTTTTGTCAAACAGATTGTTTAAATGCTGAAATATGTTCTGAAGTGTACGATAAAGATGTCAACGAGAGATCTATTGTCATTTATGACGATTCATTCCTTGAAAATCAATCGCAAACGCTATTCTTTGAAAGTGAAGAAGAAGATATGGAAGTTGATAGTGAAGAAGCAGAGATGGAACTTGACACTGAAGGTGGAATGCAAGATGATGAATTACCAGATGAAAACCTGGGAGCATATGAAAGTAAATGAAAAACAAACACTTTCTTATATTGATTATTAATTTCACTGCATCATAGTGATTTAAAACTAGTAATGCACTGTTTAACTATAATGCATGACTAGATAAAAAACACTACGATGCAGTAAGAAGTAACTATGTTGTAGTAAAACAAGTTATTCTATTTTTTTCAAAAAACTGTTGTTTAATTTTTTCTTTTAATAACAGGTTCTAAAAATCTCAAAGAAGCTGGCTTTCCTACAATTGGAATGGAAAATATCAAGAGTTTAATGACCGATTTTCCTTCAATTGAAGAAGTGAACAAAGAGTATTTTGACTACTCCGTTTTGAAACTACCTTTCTTAGTTGAATCAGAAGAGAGTGTGTCAAAAAATTTCTTAATTTCCGAGCCACCAAAATGTCTACAAATTCAGAAAAAGGGAATTATAAAAAGTTTACATAGTACGAAATTGCGGTTACCGAAAAACAACGCAAGAGAGATTAAAGGTAAAACACCATTGTTTGTTGCCGAACAACATGAAGAATATAAAGAGATTCCGCTATCTGGTCAACTACGAACTGAAGGAAACAAAATAACTTTTGATGATATAAGGGATAAATTAATGAAAAAGAATGTCGGAAAGTTGCAATGCATGAATGAAAAATCAAATGATGAAGATAAAGGCAACAAAGAAGGAGATCTGTTAATTGCTGAAAGAAATAAGATAGAAAAAGATAACCCTGAGCCTGTAAAAAGAAAAATGATTATGCATGCATCACCAATTAGCTGTATTGCTCCACCAGTTGATATGGAAAACGAAAAACGTCAAGTAAAGCTGCCTCCTTCTTTAGTGTCTCCATATTATCAACAGAAAATTATATTGGGCCAACCACTATCAGAAGATGGAAAGAAGATTGCTGAATACATATGGGGTAATAAGACACCTGAAGGGTAAGTTCTTAATTATTACATAACATATTTTTTTTCACAGCATCAATATTATATATTTACTGCATCAACTATATTTAAATTATATCACATAGTAGTTATTTTTGAAGCATAAAAAGTCACTTTTAAACAAACTTTGATCAACAGCTAACCTATAGAATTATATGAACTTAAGTCTTATTTTAGAACATTATATTGCATTTTTAACACATAGCCTTATATGAACTTAAAATATGAAACTTAAATCTAATTCTAGAGCATTATAGTGCATTCTTGAAACATAGCAATAGCATTATATGAACTTAATTCTAATTCTAGAGAATTATAGTTTATTTGTAACACATAGCATTAATTAAAACTTAAGACCAGTTAGTTATTTATTTAATCTTAAATATGAACTTAAGTGTAAATCTAGAGCATTATATTGCATTTTTAACACATAGCAGTGTTTATCAAACATAAAAAATCAAATTTAAAACAAAATTTGAACAATATCTAAACTTTGACCAATAACTAAAATAAATCATTCATATGAGCATTAATAAGAAAACTAAACATACAAACAATCTCGATTCGCTGATTAAATTATCTGATTCTAGATGATTCCATAGGTTTGATTCAGTAGGTTTGGTATCACAGCATTATATATATTACCGTGTCTGAAATATTATACAGTGAGGTTGTTTTCAAGATGAATAAAAGAGTTGGAGTTGAAGGTGTTTTTTTCTTGAGCCTGTACCCTGAAATTGAAATTGCTTCACTCATATTAGACTTATGGTCTATTGTTCAAAATCACGAGAAACAACACAGAGACAAGCTATCAGACGATGGAAATGTATATTGTCATACAGGAATGCTTGTAAGTAATTCAATTATATATTTTTTTTATATACATAACGTTTTACATTATGATATACATAACGTTTTGCATTTACTAAAAACAGTCTAATTACACTGTTAATTCGGGGAAGACTATTGAAGAAAGAATGGAAGTTTTTGATCAAAATATTCGTTTGGTTTTAACTGAAGCAAAACGGAAGAATTTTGACGATGTTCATTTGGTAAGTAGATTAATTATGAGAATAAAGTGATATAATTGTGATGTTCTATAGAATGAAATTGATTAATGATAACAAAAATATCTACAGGTATTCTTTCCTGCAATAAAGATATCGGAAGATTCATCAAACCATTTCTATGTAATCTGTTTCAATATGAAGACCGCTGAAATAGACATAATTGATAACATAGATGACGGCATCGATGATATACCAACAAGATATGGTTCTTTCCCATATGCTTTGGTAAGTCTACTTTTATCTAATACTTAAAGCATTATGGTGCTATTTTTAAAACATCAAACTTATTTGTTTACATTCCTATACCTTGTGAATAATATTGATAATTTTACTGCATCATTTTTTTTAAAATAGTGCATTACAATGCTGTATCTCATACATTTTATTTTAAATTTTCACATATTGATTCTTTTATAAATTACTTGGAGAGACATCATCATCCAAAATGCGCTGACATTCTAGTTTCTGAGCCTAGCATTATTGATTTTGATTGGAAAACAAAATCCAATACTGTCGATTGTGGTGTATTTGTTATGAGGCATTTAGAAACATATCTAGGTAAAGGAAACTTTTTACATCCTTTGAAGAAAGAAGGAACAATTCAGAAAGCACAATTGAAGATAATTCGTGCCAAGTACTTGGCCAAAATCCTTCTCATGGACTTTAATGTCAAAAAAGCAAGTTTGTTGAAAGAAGCACAAGCATACTTCAGGAAGAAGCCAAAAATTTCAAATATTATAAAGGAGCATGATGTCAGATATGATAAAGCCTTGTGGAAGAAATTCAATACTACTTTCGAGAAGACACTTGATAAATAGAGATCTCAGTTCTAAATCTTTGAATTGAATTTCTAATTGTTTTTTCTTCCAATAACTTGTAAACATGAAGGTTTTTCTTTACCAATTACCATATCATAATGAATATTTTTACTGCATTACTGTGTATATTTTACTGCATTACTGTGCATATTTTAGTTATATAAAAAAGTTATGGAATATGTATTGAGTGGCAGTTGTCATGAGGGATTAGTTTTAATGTATTAAAATTGGAAATTTTATTAAAGTTTTTCTATATCATTTGATAAAATTCTACTGAAATGCAGTAAAGTTAAATTTAACTGTATCATAAGATATCATAATGTATATTTTTAATGCATTACTGTGCATATTTTACTGCATCATAGTTTAGCTATAATACATCAGATGCAATTCATAAGATGAAAAAAAAAGTTATAGCATATGAATGGAGTGGAAGTTGACATGAGTAGTTATTTTTACTACATTAATATTTGAAATTTTAGCATTACTTGATAGATTACAAAAAATACAACATTTTATTAAAAATTTGTCTATATGATTTGGTAAAACTCTACTGAAATGCGGTAGACGTTAACTGCATGCAGTAAAAGATATAACTGTATCATACGATATCATATTGTATATTGTTACTGCATCATAGTTTATCTATAATACATTAGTTTTAATGCATTAAATTATACTAAAATGTAGTATAATAGATAAATTATATGTAAAATAACTACATCACAATGTAAATCATCAAGTATTAAAAGTCATTGTATCAAAATGTAAAAGTAACTGCATTACATTACACTTTTGAAAAAACCTAAACCTATGCATTTATTTCTAGACTTCCTATATCTCATTCTCATTTTTTTTACAATTTATTTTGAAGAATTTGATCCGAAGTATTTATTAAAATGAAAAATATTAAAAAAAATAGAGTACTTATTTTGGAGTATTTGATCTCAACCCAGATCTTCTAGGGTAAATAGCTTGATTGTTGGGAGAAATGTGTTGATTCGGAGTAGCTTGAAGATTGGCTCTCTCAGACAAACCTGTGCAATTTCTTTTATTGTGTCCTGCTTTTTCACCACATATACCACAAGTCCTCCTCTTATTAAGTTCTTCAGCTGTGACTTCAGTTACAGGCTTCAACCTAGAAAAGCATCCTGGACCTCTCGCTCTCCTAAGATTTGGATTTAGAACTTTATCATTTTCATTTTCAGGCTCATTGACACCCAGCAATGCACAAATCGCAGCTTTCTTATTCATTTTTGGGACCACTGGTACATCAATTTCTGCTTGCTTGAGCAACTCTTTCATCTTATCTTTGAAAATATGCAAATTATCAACCTTGTGCACCAACCGATCAATAGTAGATTCAAAAATATGATACAATTCTATGACTTCAGTCTGCATTGCATTTGATACACCACTGACCATGCGACGAGCAGAACTCGAAGGCTTTACATTCTTTAACCACCGTTTATGTAAGTACTTTCGTGGAAACTCCTTTACATCATTCATTCTGAGAACATAGAATGCATGACGACAAAGAAGACCGTACGACTCGTAACGGTTACAGCTACACTCAAGCTTTATCTCAGACTTACAAAACTCAACCTATAATAAAAAAAGTATTAGCAGTCATATATACTGTTTTGCAATCATATATAAACTGAAATGCAGTAAAATAATACATTTGTAGAAAACAAATACACTGAAATGCAGTAAAGATGAACATACCTGATAAATAGGAAACTCATCTGAACCCTTAAAGATATGATACTGGCTATCACGAACAGAATATCTTTCAGTGTTGCCATTTTCCACAACAGACATAGAAATACAATACTTGTATGAATTAAACATTTCATCTTGCACATCGAAGAAAATGGTTCTAGTAAATAACTTGCAAGCTTCTTTCTCCATTTGAAGGTCTGTTTTGAAAGCTGGTGTTTTATATCTTGAATCATGATCATTTTTCCTTTCAATATACCTTTGATATTCGATAGCAGTGTCATAATGGCTTAAGAATTCAATAAGAGTAAGACGTGGGTTGGTCCATTTTCCAAAGAAATGATTTTCACTTTCCGATCTTGAAGTTGTACGCATTAGACCAGCCATAGGAACATGCCTCAAATACGCAGGTATCCAACTTTGCCTCAGATCAAACATGTCAGCCAACCACTTGTTCTCGCCAAGATAAAATTCATTTATCATACAATTCCATTCTCTTTCAAAAACTGGCGTAATTTGGTCTGTCCACACAATGTCAGAAATACGTCTCTTAAAATCTATTCTATTACATAGTTAGCACCCACCTATAATAAAAAAACAAAATAATTATAAGTAAACATGAAATGCATTATAGTGCATATTTACTGCATTATGGTGCATATTTTACAAGATTTTTGTCTGAAAAAATTTCTGAAAAAAATTGTTAAGATAAAATACCTTCGTGTCCAATTTCATCATAATGTGCCACATACAAAAGCGGTGAACTATATTGCAAAAAACTTCAGCTATTGCAATCTTCATTGACGGATCTTGGTCTGTGATGACAACTTCTGGAGCTTTCCCAAATGCTTCTTTAAATTCTTTAAGCAACCATATGTAAGCTAACGCACTCTCATCAGCAAGCAAAGCAGCAGCAAATGTAATACAGCGGTTATGATGGTTGATACCAGTAAAGGGAACAAAAACCATTTGATACCTACAGTTAAATAACATAATAACAAATTAAAAAAACATAATGAAACTAAAAAACATAATTTTTGGAGATAAAAAAGAAAAAAAATTATACTTGTTAGACCGAAAAGTCGCATCAAAAGAAACTCTGTCACCGAACGTAGCAAAGTTTCTGATACCTTCTTCATCAGCCCAGAATAGACCAACCAAGCGATTATCAGGACCTAAAAAAAAGTTAGAAACTAATTATAAAAACTACTTGATAATATCTAAATGAATTAAAACATATGGTTAATTCAGTAAAAAAGTGAAACATCAAGGTTTAGGTTTTAAGTTATAAAACATGATGCAGTAAAATCTAAAAAGATTAATTTACTAGAAAAAAACTCAGATAATAGAAGAAATAACCACCTTTAAAATTTTCGACAAAAAAACCACGGGAGTGAAGTTTTCGACTAATCAGCTTCTCTACATCCATCTGAGCGTCTTGATCACGAATAAAAACAGTAATCTTCTTTTTTTTCATTCTTGCAGTCATCAACTGTTACACCAACGTTATCAAACCCACCGTGAAGCTGTTTCATCAATCTAAACCCTATAGCAGGACCAAAATTTGCATTCGAAACTTGATAGAGGAAATGTTGCTTTGTATAACCCACATTCCTCGAATTCTTCATAAAAATCATGTCTCTTTCAGCTACAAGAGGGTGATTATGACCCTCTGTGAAACTAATAACCTCAAAGATTTTTCCTTTTTTCTTAATAAGAATTGACGCCAAACACCCACACCTTAACGTAGGCTTCCTCCTAATTTGATTTTTCTTAATATCTCTAAACCTTTGAAAATCACCACTACCACCGCCGTCTTCAACTACACCATTTTCTAGTAAATCAACATCTACGTTATCAACACTAGCTTTATCTTTAGGTTGAAGAAAACCTTCTCTACTACAAAGTAAATACTTTGTTGTCGGAATATCAGAACCTAGTGCCTTGTACTCTCCACCTCTCCTAACATCAAACCCACCCTTTTTCCCATAAGCTACATAGAAATTATACGCTTGATCAATTGAAACAAATTGACATCCTACTATAGGTACTTGACCATGTGGTAACTCATCAGGAAACCAAGTCCTAGTGCCATCTATACCAACTTTATAGTAACCTACATGATCTCTTACGGTAATTGTTTCATAATCATCTGCGGCTGCAAAAATAAAAAATAATAAAAAAGTAAGCTAGATAAATGATATAAGTTAAATAAAAAATAAAAACAAAAAAACCATAAAATGTTGAAAAATAAAAAAAACTATGAAGGATTCAGTAAAATATAAAACTTTTAACAAAACCTAAAACCACAATTCAATAAACAATACCTATAATGCAGTAAAACAACCTTGACTATAAAATCAAGCCTATGAACATCAAATCAAATATCAATCTCTATTCTGATCAATCTCAATTTTAATCAATCTCTATTTTAATAAATTCATGATATAATCAACCTAAAAAAGTAATTCAGTAAAACATACCTATTATGCAGTAAAAAAACATCGACTATAAAATCAAGCCAATGTACATCAAATCACATATCAATCTCTATTCTAATAAATCTCAATTTTAATCAATCTCTATTCTAATAAATATCTGATATAATCAGCCTAAAAATAGTAATTCAGTAAAAAATACCTATTATGCAGTAAAACAACCTCCACTATAAAATCAAGCCTATGTGCATCAATCACATATCAATCTCTAATCTGATCAATCTCAAATCTAATCAATATCTATTCTAATAAATATCTGAAATAAAAAGCTTAAAAACTGTAATTCAGTAAAACATACCTATTATGTATTAAAAAAACCTCGACTATATAATCAAGCCTATATGCAGCAATCACATATAAATCTCAATTATGATCAATCTCAATTCTAATCAATCTTTGATATAATCAATCTCTGATATAATCAACATAAAAACTGTTATTCAATAAAACATACCTATTATGCAGTAAAACAACCTCGACTTAAAATCAAGCCTATGTGCATCTATAACATATCAATCTCTATTATGATCAATCTGAATTCTAATCAATCTCTAATCTAATCAATATCTGATATAATCAACCTTAAAAATGTAATTCAGTAAAACATACATATAATGCGGTACGAACTAAAGAGTTTAAAAGTAACTAAACTACAATGCAGGTAATATATAGAGTATTAAAAAAACGGCATGATAAAAACTTACAAAAAACACCAGTAGATGATGATGATGATGATGATGATGATGATGACGCACCACTACTGAACGAAGATTCAGTAAACATAATGAATCAATAACCAGTGGTTAGAGTTACGGTGGTTACAGTTATGGTGATGACGGTAGTTGGTTATGGTGGTTGGTGACGGTGGTTCTCGACGATAGTTTCGATTATGGTGGTTAGGGTTTATCAGTTTACGAGATAAACCGAAGAAGAAGAACAAATAAAAAATTAGATGAAAAAAAAGTATATATAGTTTTGGTAAAAATTATAAAAATGCCCATGAAGTTTCTAAAATTACAAAAGTACACCATTTTTTTAAAAAGGGAGGGGACACATGGCAGCATGTGGTTCCACCTCATTTATTTTATTTTAAAATTTGTTTTATTTTACCCCAACTCTCTCTCTCTCTCTCTCTCTCTCTCTCTCTCTATATATATATATATATATATATATATATATATATATATATATATATATATATATATATATATATATATATATATATATATATGTATATATATATATATATATATATATATGTATATATATGTATATATATATATATATATATATATATATATATATATATATACATATATATATACATATATATATATATGTATATATATATATATATATATATATATATATATATATATATATATATATATATATATATATATATATATATATATATATATATATATATATATATATATATATATATATATATATATATATATATATATATATATATATATATATATATATATATATATATATATATATATATATATATATATATATATATATATATATATATATATATATATATATATATATATATATGTATATATATATATGTATACATATATATATATATATATATATATATATATATATATATATATATATATATATATATATATATATATATATATATATATATATATATATATATATATATATATATATATATATATATATATATATATATATATATGTATATATATATATATATATATATATATATATATATATGTATATATATATATGTATACATATATATATATATATATATATATATATATATATATATATATATATATATATATATATATATATATCTTAACATTATATATAAGAGGAGGGATATGCCACATAAGCACTCAATAAATCCATGTCATCACCCTTCTCAGGCTGATATTTCTTAGGAAAACCCTGTCTCATAGCCCGGTTCTAACACCCCCAATTTACATTGCGCAGTGGAAATACACAATTGGGTGCTAGACACAAGCATCATCACACAAGATATATTGAATGACTCAAAATAGAGATGTTTACACAAAATATAAACATGATTATTATAAATGGTCTAAAAGATAGATTTCAACCCAAATTATACTGACACGACACCAGAGTAAAGCGTTTAGTCCCCATGGATCTGGACCAACAACCAACAAGTTTAGTACAGTACATCAACGTAAAGTAAATTGTTCAACATTAAAAGGTAGAAACAGTTTAGACCAACATTCTTCCAAAAGGCAAGCCACAACCTCCACAGCAAAGCTCCATGCTCCATCACTTCCTATTACCTGAAATACATGCATAAAACGAGTCAACAATAATGTTGAGCGAGACTATAGGTTTATCAAATCACATTTGAACACAAGAACAAAATCAATCATAATCATTTATAGAATTGTCGTACACACAATCTATATTCAAAGCAGTAATAATAATGATATTATTAAACAAACATTGTATTTAAGCTCATGACACCGACCCCTTAACCAAATAGTCACCACGCCAAATGCCCGCATGACTAGAATAAAACCATTGCCCCTCTAGGGTATCAGTTGCTAGAATACCACAATCTTATTCACGTAAAATTATCCTTCTCAGTGGGTTACTCAGCGTAATGCCCTGGTCTCAGATAGGGTGGTCAACCCAATAGTACTATCATTAGAATAAGCAGCTATTCCCGACTCACAACATCAAGTCAGAAGATAGTTAACGGCTCATGAATTTAGGGTATTTAGCAACAAGTACTCAATACAATGAAATCAACTTTAGGCAACATCCGGGTCTAACAATTACTCATGACTTGTGTTCATTTATTTTCAAATAGCATGTATCCCCCTCGCGGGTATTAAAATCATTAAAACAAGTAGAAAGCGAGGCTATAGACTCACCTTAGTATAAGAGATCTAGCGAGATGATCGTCGACGGTAATGGATGCCTTTCAAACACGAGAACCGCTACCTATCAAATAAGGCGCGTTCATTAATAATGACTCGAGAAATAAATCATACATAAAAACATCAAACTCAAACTCATAAAGTCACGATAAACTCGAGAGAAAACGATATAAATAACTTCATTATACTTTACTACACTTTTACTTAACCATTTTATACTTTTTACAAAGTCCGCCGGTACATACTACATGTACTAGCTTATTTACCCCTTTTAAACTCGTCAACAGTTTATGAAACGACTCGATAAACTAACTTACTATATATAGAAAGTCCTATTACAAGTTTATCAAATGAAATTACTTTTAAAGTACTTTACCCAACTCATTTTCAAACTACAAAATCCAGACAGATTTACGTTAATTTTTCATACAACCGTTTTAACTTCTTTAAACGACTCCGTTTACAAAACCGACACTCGGGTTTTAAAGTAAACTAAACTTATAAAATAAACACCTCATTATCAGTATGTTATATTTTTCAAAACATCCATTTAGAGTCCCCGAGATTCGATCCAAATATCGACAACAACTATATGTAGTGCCGATACTCGTCTCCCGGTAAACGGTCATTCAAAACATCATAACTTCGCGCTCGTTTGGTGCTAGAAGCTCTACCTTATATCAAATCGAAGCTAAGAAAATTATCTACAACCCTAGGCTATAAGTTAAGCCATTTTCAAAACATAAAAATTCGGATTTTACCTTTTACTTACTGTTATAAAATGACTACTCAAAACTTGTACAAAATCAACTTTTTGATAAAAACCAACCATGGAAATGATCATTACTATACCCTAGTATCATCATACATAAACCATAACATCAAAATCATAATCAAAATAAAAATCTTAAGATCAAAATGAAGTTTCTAACAAGATTTTTAGCAAAAACCACCATGGATCATCATGATAATGCCATGCATGATCATAGTTCCTACCTACCAACATAAAGAAAAAAAAAGTTGCTTGCTTGTGTAAAATTCTTACACCAATGTGATCCTTGATCAAATATAAGATTGGGTCTAGTGTTAGTTTAGCTTGAATCAACCTCAAACTCAAGAAAAATTGAACTTTGAATGTGTTTTGGTGGTGTGGTGGGTTTCGGCAAACACAAGAGAAAGAGAGAGAGATGAAAGTGAAATTTTTAAAATGAAAAATGAGAGAGTTTGTGTGTGTTTGAAGTTTATATATAGTGAGGTAGGGACCAAGTTGCAATTTAGTAAAATTTGTGGCTAGAAATGTAAATAGTTAGCTAAAAAGGGGGAAATAACTATTAGTCAATTTTCAAAATATTTACGGGGCTCGGGTTTCATAAAGATAATTTTAAAATTTTAAAACGTACCTCAAAAATAATAATATCGGCTCTCGACTCGACTTAACACGTCATTTAAAATAAAACCTCAAAAATGACAAAAATCGAACAACCGACAATAAAACGTAAAATATTTGGCATCCATCGACATCACGCTTGCTAATACTCCTTATACTTAATAAATATTAAATATAGACCTTCCAACATAGGTTTAAACTTAAACCTCCAAAAACAAATATCGTTCAAACTCATTCAAAAATTTCAAAAATAATCGTAAAATAAGATTAAGCAATGACCTCGATTTTAGGTTGTCACATCCCCCCTTTCTTAAAAGAAGCGACGTCCGCGGCGCTTAATCCTTCCTAAACAAATGAGGATACTTGTCCTTAAAGAAGTCCTCACGTTTTTCACGTAAACTCTGGCCCACGTCTAGAGTTCCATCTCACCTTCACAATCGGAATTCTACTATGCTTCAACTTCTTAACTTCCCTATCCATTATCTCTACAGGTTCCTCTATAAAATGCAACTTATCATCAAGTTGAATTTCCTCTAATGGAATCACCACATCCCTTTCAGCTAAACACTTCTTCAAATTAGACACATGAAAAGTATTATGAATAGCCTTAAGCTCATCAGGCAACTCTAACTTATAAGCCACCAATCCAATCCTTTGGATAATCTTAAATGGTCCAATATATCTCGGGCTCAACTTTCCTCTCTTTCCAAAACGTATTACTCCTTTCCATGGAGATACTTTCAACATAACCATGTCTCCTACTTCAAATTCCAACGGTTTCCTTCTGTTATCAGCATAACTCTTTTGTCTACTTCTGGCAGATAACAAACGCTTCTTGATTTGCACAATCTTCGCAGTCGTCTCAAATATCATTTCAGGCCCAGTCAATTGAATTTCTCCTACCTCACTCCAACACACTGGTGATCTACACTTACGTCCATACAAAGCTTCAAATGGAGTGGCTTTAATACTAGCATGATAACTATTATTGTATGAAAATTCAACCAATGGAAAATGCTTATCCCAACCATTTCCAAAGTCTATCACACATGCACGAAGCATATCCTCTAACGTTTGAAACGTTCTCTCACTTTGTCCATCAGTTTCCGGATGATTGCTATACTTAAACATAACTCCGTTCCCATCGCTTTCTGCAAAGACTTCCAAAATTCTGAAGTAAACCTACTATCACGATCAGAAATTATCGACAAAGGCACACCATGTCGACAAACAATCTCCTTCACATATACTGTTGTTAACCTCTCCATACTATCTGTCTTCTTCATTGGCAAAAAGTGAGCAGACTTAGTCAATCTATCTACTATCACCCATATCATATCACTACCATTTGTAGTCCTTGGCAAACCTGTCACAAAATCCATTGTAATCTTCTCCCATTTCCACTCAGGAATCTCAAGTTGCACTAATAATCCAGACAGTTTCTTATGTTCAGCCTTCACCTTCGCACAAGTTAAACACTTATTAACATACTGTGCTATATCTGCCTTCATATTCGGCCACCAATAAACTTTCTTAAGATCTTGATACATCTTGTCCGATCCAGGATGTATTGAATACTTCGACTTATGAGATTCATTCATCACCAAATCTCGCACCCCTAACGAATCTTCCTCAGACGGACACAACGGTAACCAAATTCTATTCTTAAAATACCTCAATCCATTCGACCTTATTTCAAACAAAGGTTTCAACATTCTACCCAATTTTTTTGCCTCAACGTTCTCTTCCTTCAAACCATTAGTTTGGGCTTTCAATATCGCTTCTGTCAAATCAACACTTTCCAACATCGTCAAAGCTCTAACTCTTATTGACTTATCTCTTTCCTTTCTACTAAGTGCATCAGCTAACACATTCGCTTTACCAGGATGGTAACGAATCTCGCAGTCATAATCACTCAGCAACTCAACCCATCTCCTTTGACTCATATTCAATTCCTTTTGATCCAAAATATACTGCAAACTCTTATGATCAGTAAAAACCACACACTTGGTTCCATACAAGTAGTGTCTCCACAACTTTAAAGAAAAAATAACAGCCCCAAGTTCTAAATCATGTGTAGTGTAATTCTCTTCATGCTTCCTTAATTGTCTCGATGCATACACTATTACTTTCTTCCTTTGCATCAATACAGCTCCAAATCCTTTATGAGACGCGTCACAATACACTACAAAATCCTCAGATCCTTCTGGCAAAGACAATATCGGCGCAGAACACAACTTATCCTTCAACATACTAAATGAAGATTCCTCTTACAATCCCCATTCAAACACTCGGTTCTTTTCCGTAAGCTTAGTCAACGGCTTAGCAATTAATGAAAACTTCTCAATAAACCTTCTATAATACCCAGCCAAACCAAGAAATTGGCGAACTTCAGTCGGCGTCTTCGACACTGACCAATCCTTAATTGCCTCAATCTTAGCAGGATCCACACGAACACCTTCACTATCAATCACGTGCCCCAAAAATTGCACTGATTTCAACCAAAATTCACACTTAGAGAATTTCGCATACAACTTCTCCTTCTTCAACAATTCCAAAATTGTTCTCAAATGCTTCTCATGTTCCTCTTCACTCTTGGAATAAACGAGAATATCACAATGTATACGATAACAAACTCATCCAAATACGGCTTACATACACGATTCATCAAATCCATAAATACAGCAGGCGCATTTGTAATCCAAAAGGCATCACTTGAAATTCGAAATGTCCATATCGAGTACGGAAAGCTGTTATAGGAATATCTTCTTCCCTAACTCTCAGTTGATGATACCCAAACCTCAAATCGATCTTCGAGTATACACATGACCCTTGCAACTGATCGAACAAATCATCAGTCCTCGGCAGTGGATACCGATTCTTGACAGTCAATTTGTTAAGCTCTCTATAATCAATACACATTCTGAAAGAACCATCTTTCTTCCTAACAAACAAAATAGGCACACCCTACGGCGACGAACTTGGTCTAATAAATCCCTTATCCATCAATTCCTTCAATTGACCGGATAAGTCTTTCATCTCAGATGGAGCTAAATGATACGGTGCACGAGCAACTGGAGCAGCACCCGACACTAAATCGAGACGAAACTCCACTTCACAATGCGACGGTAATCCTGGCAATTCCTCAGGGAAAACCTCAGGATACTCTCTAATCACAGGCACATCCTCCAATTTCCTTTCATTCACACCATCATTACTTATCTGTGCAAGAAACACATCACAACCTGCTTCTATATACCTCATCATCTTTAAACAAGAAACAACTCTCAAACGAGACGTACATTCATCACCTTTTACCGTCAATACCCTATTCCTTAGCGGTATCTGAACTAAACTTTCTCCACAAACAATTACTACACCATTACCAACTAACCAGTCCATTCCAACAATCACGTCAAAAGATCCTAATTCTATGAGCATCAAATCAATACTAAACACATAATTACCTAACTTCAAGGAACAACCTTTCAGTATAGAACTAGTGCTTACAACCTTACCATCAGCTAACTCCGCATTATAACTAGTTGTCAATCTCACTGGTTCTCTATCCAATAGCTGACTGAATCTAACATCTACGAAACTTCTATCGGATCCAGAATCAAACAACACACTAGCATAACAAGCATCAAGTAAGAACGTACCAGTCACCACATTCGGCCCTTGAGGTTTGTCAGCATCTCCCATGACATAGGCTGGAGCAGCAATCCCAGCAGCAACAGCAACAACATTGCCTCCCTGTCGTATGCCAACCCTCGGACAGTTCCCCTGCTTATGTCCACGGCCTCCACTTCCAGAACAGTAAACTACCTTGACAGCATTGGCCCCAGTGGCTACACCCTTGTTTCTACAATCTGCCATCGTATGTCCGGCCTTCCCACACTTGTTGCAAGCAGGTGGACAATTTCCAACATGATACAGATTACACCGACCACACTTCGGATTCACCTTGTTACCTTGATTTCCTGTAGCAGGACGAACACCATCATTCCTTCTCAAATTATATTACTAATTCCTATTCGGTCCTTGGTTATTGTTATTACGATAACCACCTCGATTCTGCCCTTGGCTTGAGTGTACAGCTTCCCACTTTCTCTTATTCCCCTCAGCAATACTATCCTTTCGATCCTGCAGCTTTACATCCATTAAAGCATGAGCCATTTGAACAGCTTCATCAAATGACTTGGGTTTCGACGAAGTAGTTTCTCCCTTGATATTACTAGATAAACCTCTAACATACTGCTTCATCTTCTTACGGTCATCAGCAAACGCATCAGGACACAACAAACATAAATTAGAAAACCTCCTTGTATAAGCTATAATATCATTGTTCCTCAACACCAAATGCCTCAATTCATCTTCCAACTGACCTAACTCTTCCTCAGGACAAAACTTAGCAGTCAACAGTCCCTTAGTTACAGTCCATGTTCTAGCATTAGCTTCAACCAATCCTACAGTAGCTACTTGACTATTCCACCAACTCAACGCATCATCCTGAAAAGTAGCTGCAACAAATTTTACCTTACTGGCTTCTGAACATCCACTGATTTCAAAAGTACTTTCAATCTTCTCAATCCACCTCCTTAATTCTAATGCACCACCAGTACCACGAAATTGGGTAGGTCCACATTTCATGAAACTAGCATAATAACATTCCTTCTGAACCTGCTGAACAACAGCATTACCTCCAACTTGTCCTGCAACATTTCCTTCTTCTTGCTCATCAGCATTACCTCCAGCCTGATTTCCAACATTCCCTCCAACCTGACCAGCAGCATTCCTATTCTCAACCTCTTGGTTCCTCGCAGCACGTTCAGCTTCTAAAGCTCTAGAAATAGCTTGCTCAATCATGGTATTAACAGTAGCAGTCGTCAATTTAGGCGGCATGTTTACAGGAAACTAACCAAACAATAATTTAGTAAAGTCAAAAAAAATGCCTCCCAACTCCTTCCTGTCACCATAACAGAAAAAGAACAAGTAAGTATTCATATCAAGATAAGAAGAAGGATTTCTCTATCAAGATGTAACATGGATACTACATGCACCAACAACACAATTCACAATGAATCATTAACCAATTCACACAGAAGAACTAATAAGACAAATCATAAGTCATGAAGGTAATTTTGGATTGCTTTGGAAAATCTCCACAAAATTGTGACAAGTAATGTCACTACAATCCTTCATCACAACAACTTAAAGTCATTAAGTTTAATCACAAACTAGAGTATGAGTCTACATAAGTTCTATTACAACAAGGCTAAATAAAAACAACAGGAAAGACTAAACATCACATCCCCGCAGCTTCTTGTACATCGGCTCGTCATCACTGCTGCTATCATCGTCATCAGATTCTTCCTCCATTTTTTCCTTCCCTTTACGACTACCTCCTTCACTCGGCTTCACCGACACTTGAGCTTCAACCTGATCCGGCACATCACGAATCACAACACCATGACTAGGAAAAGATCTCATCGGCAAACTCCATGCACTCAACCTAGCATTCCTTTCCTGCTCCCTACGCAACCTTTCAACCTGCCCACTCAAATTCAACACCATAGATCTCAATCTAACAACTTCATCCATTTCCCTCGCCCTAACAAACTCTGATCTCCTCACACTACCAACAAACCTGTCAAACTTTTTCTCATTCTGCTCAAACCTCCTAATCACACGAGTCTCAACCAAATACCTCTCAAACAAAGACCTATCAGACTTCTTGAGAAACCAGAAAATATCATCATAAGACCTAGGACCTGGACAATAAACCTTAGGAATACCATCATGAATAGATCCAGCACTAGCAGCCCTACTCGACTCAACAGGAACATCACCCCTAGCAAATGCAATCCCAGGCAAACTACTAATATAAGCATCACAAGTAAGAGTCGAAGAACGAACAACCGGTCGCTGACAATCTGGAACAGTGTGTGGCACAACATTGACCCTTGGAACATAACTACATTGTATCAACTCAGGCTCTGTCTGACCAACTGCAATAAGTGGAATCCCATCATCTAAAAACTCAAAAGGCTCCTCATCGTCACTAGCACCAAAGTTATCTACTTCCTCACCATCCACTACATTAGTTAAATCAATCCATCTATCCTCACGAGGTAAACCAGCCATTTTATACAATTATAAGGGTTCAAGGATACTTAAGGTCATCGTTAATAAAATAATAACTAGTATGCAATGCTCATGCAAATGTCATACATTATCCATGCTATGCAACACAATGCAAATGATGTTTATGCAATGCTCGCAAAAAAAAATATGATACTGACAAGCACTCAGCGTACTTTCAATAATTCCAATACAATATCGTAGTATTTACTTAATAAATACTTGGGAAATCATTTCAGTTATGAGGGATACATCTACAATGCAAAACAAAACTAAAAGTGATCTTACCGGAGCGTTGCAGAGGAGTTGTGTGCTTTTGAAGAATAAATACTTTCGACACCAAAGTTATAGTTTAGGACAATTTTCAAAATCGACCCTGTTCTCTATAACTTGCAGCTCTGATTACCAATCTCTAACACCCCCAATTTACATTGCGCAACGGAAATACACAATTGGGTGCTAGACACAAGCATCATCACACAAGATATATTGAACGACTCAAAATAGAGACATTTACACAAAATATAAACATGATTATTATAAATGGTCTAAAACATAGATTTCAACCCAAATTGTACTGGCACGACACCAGAGTAAAGCGTTTAGTCCCCATGGTTCTCGACCAACAACCAACAAGTTTAGTACAGTACATCAACGTAAAGTAAATTGTTCAACATTAAAAGGTAGAAACAGTTTAGACCAACATTCTTCCAAAAGCCAAGCCACAACCTCCACAGCAAAGCTCCATGCTCCATCACTTCCTATTACCTGAAATACATGCATAAAACGAGTCAACAATAATGTTAAGCGAGACTATAGGTTTATCAAATCACATTTGAACACAAGAAGAAAATCAATCATAATCATTTATAGAATTGTCATACACACAATCTATATTCAAGGCAGTAATAATAATGATATTATTAAATAAACATTGTATTTAAGCTCATGACACCGACCCCTTAACCAAATAGTCATCCACGCCAAATGCCCGCATGACTAGAATAAAACCATTGCCCCTCTAGGGTATTAGTTGCTAGAATACCACAATCTTATTCACGTAAAATTATCCTTCCCAGCGGGTTACTCAGCGTAATGCCCTGGTCTCAGATAAGGTGGTCAACCCAATAGTACTATCATTAGAATAAGCGGCTATTCCCGACTCACAACATCAAGTCAGGAGATAGTTAACGGCTCATGAATTTAGGGTCTTTAGCAACAAGTTACTCAATACAATGAAATCAACTTTAGGCAACATTCGGGTCTAACAATTACTCATGACTTGTGTTCATTTATTTTCAAATAGCATGTATCCCCCTCGCGGGTATTAAAATAATTAAAACATTTAGAAAGCGAGGCTATAGACTCACCTTAGTATAAGAGATCTAGCGAGATGATCATCGACGGTAATGGTTGCCTTTCAAACACGAGAACCGCTACCTATCAAATAAGGCGCGTTCATTAATAATGACTCGAGAAATAAATCATACCTAACAACATCAAACTCAAAATCATAAAGTCACGATAAACTCGAGAGAAAACGATATAAATAACTTCATTATACTTTACTACACTTTTATTTAACCATTTTATACTTTTTACAAAGTCCGCCGGTACATACTACATATACTAGCTTATTTACCCCTTTTAAACTCGTCAACTGTTTATGAAACGACTCGATAAACTAACTTACTATATATAGAAAGTACTCTTACAAGTTTATCAAATGAAATTACTTTTAAAGTACTTTGCCCAACTCATTTTCAAACTACAAAATCCGGACAGATTTACGTTAATTTTTCATACAACCGTTTTAACTTCTTTAAACGACTCCGTTTACAAAACCGACACTCGGGTTTTAAAGTAAACTCAACTTATAAAATAAACACCTCATTATCAGTAGGTTACATTTTTCAAAACATTCATTTAGAGTCCCGAGATTCGATCCAAATATCGACAACAACTATATGTAGTGCCGATACTCGTCTCCCGGTACACGATCATTCAAAACATCATAACTTCGCGCTCGTTTGGAGCTAGAAGCTCTACCTTATATCAAATCGAAGCTAAGAAAATTATCTACAACCCTAGGCTATAAGTTAAGCCATTTTCAAAACATAAAAATTAGGATTTTACCTTTTACTTACTGTTATAAAATGACTACTCAAAACTTGTACAAAATTAACTTTTTGATAAAAACCAACCATGGAAATGATCATTAGTATACCCTAATATCATCATACATCAACCATAACATAAAAATCATAATCAAAATAAAATTATTAAGATCAAAATGAAGTTTCTAACAAGATTTTTAGCAAAAACCACCATAGATCATCATGATAATGCCATGCATGATCATAGTTCCTACCTACCAACATCAAGAAAAAAAAGTTGCTTGCATGTGTAAAGTTCTTACACAAATGTGATCCTTGATCAAATATAAGATTGAGTCTAGTGTTAGTTTAGCTTGAATCAACCTCAAACTCAAGAAAAATTGAAGTTTGAATGTGTTTTTGTGGTGTGGTGAGTTTCGACAAACACAAGAGAGAAAGAGATGAAAGTGAAATTTTTAAAATGAAAAGTGAGAGAGTGTGTGTGTGTTTGAAGTTTATATATAGTGGGGTAGGGACCAAGTTGTAATTTAGTAAAAGTTGTGGTTAGAAATGTAAATAGTTAGCTAAAAAGCGGGAAATAACTATTAGTCAATTTTCAAAATATTTACGGGGCTCGGGTTTCATAAAGATACTTTTAAAAATTTAAAACGTACCTCAAAAATAATAATATCGACTCTCGACTCGACTTAACAGGTCATTTAAAATAAAACCTCAAAAATGACAAAAATCGAACAACCGACAATAAAACGTAAAATATTTGGCATCCATCGACATCACGCTTGCTGATACTCCTTATACTTAATAAATAATAAATATAGACCTTCCAACATCGGTTTAAACTTAAACCTCCAAAAATAAATATCGTTCAAACTCATTCAAAAATTTCAAAAATAATCGTAAAATAAGATTAATTTTGGGTTGTCACACTGTCCCAAAAATAAAAAACCTAAAACACCCTAATCACCGTCATTCACATCATTCACAAAAACACGAATACTTTTCAAAGAAAACCAAAGCCCCAATTTATTGTCATGATTTATCACCTACCTTGATGACATCGATCTAGAAGATGTAGTTGACGACGATGTTGCTGGTCTTGAAGGCAGTGACAATCATGTTGTGATTTGTAAGTAATAAGGTTTATGGTTTTTGTAGGTTTGATTTGGTCAGATTTGATTATTTAGAGTTAACTATTAACAAATGTAAGGTATGTGAGCAGGTAGGTGCAGCATTACAGCTACAACGAGAGCTTCAATTGAGTGAGGTAGTAAATCAATTAAAATATATGTTAATCATGGATTTCTTTTAATTATATATCAGCATAAAGAAGATAAACTAATTCTACAGGATGTCTAGAAATTTGTATTTTCTAAACATATTTCTCAAAAGAATTTTTTTGGCACCAGATATGGTGTTCACAAAGGAACATGAGAAACTGCTGGAGGGAGAGCAGTGGATGAAAACCACAGCCGGTAGCATCACAACCTCACTAATGAAGACTGAGATGGAAAAATCTATTTGTATTCGTGAAACTACCCAGCTATTTCATCACCACAGGTGACACATTCTCATTTCTTTCAAGTCTTTTGTCAGAGGGGTGTTTGGGTAAGCCTTAAACAATGCTTATTTTTTGAATAGACATCTATCTTTTTTGTGTTCCTATCATAAATCTATTTTTCAAAGATCAAAATGCTCTTGAGCTCTTTCTAAAACATGTTTGGGTAAACCTTATTGTAAATGAGTAATACAGTAAGCTAATAACATGCTGAAATAAGGTCAGACAAACACTTCATAAAATTTTATGTTTCATTATTTTTTGACCTGTTACCAATGAATTACTATATGTGTTTGACCCGTCCCCTTATGAATGTTTAAACTTACCAATCGTGGTTCAAATATTGTTTCAAGAACCTTTTGTGGATAGATTCAATAACCTGTTATTTGGTTAAATGATATCAATATGAGTTCAGTAGGTATAATTTTGTGCCGATTTCGGTGTGTCGTGAGAGGTTACAAGTTTGGATAAACATAATGAAGGATTCCTGATGCTTTTATGAAAATGTTTTAGGTTTTTAACAGTGGACTCATATTCATTGCTATCGAAGATCTGTCTAATCCCGACAGAGTCCTCATCGGTGGTCGGGAAACCCTTGAAAGTTAGAAAGCCATCAAGAGAATGAAGGATGTGTATGCTCATTGGGTCGCCGAAGAAAACATCATCACAACCAATCTATGGTATGTTGAGCTCTTAAAGCTTACTGCCAATGCCTTTTTAGTGGAAGCCAGATGGTATATGTTTTTGCTATGGATTCTATTTTCTTTAGCTACATACTATTTTGTAATATGTCAATTCTTGATAATATTTAAATTTTGATTCAGGCTGAGCGTAGTAGCTCTATACTATATGATCTTGGATCTGGTGGTCATATGCGTATAATTCGGCAGACAGGTAATCTTTATTCTCAAGGAAGTTTTTTTTATCAAAATATAAAACTGAAGTTGATTCTAGTGCTCAGAGATTGCTTGTAAGTAGCGAACCTGAGCACAAAGCCTGCAAGAAAATAATGGAAAATAAGGAGACCAGCACGCGTAATTCAGGCTATGCATCCGTTCCTACTGAGTCGACCCAGATGACATAAAAAATATTATTCCCATCAAACATGGATTCCTTTGTCTCTACTGTTTAGTTCTACGTCATTATACATTTTTAGCTACTGATAAAACTATTTTTGTCTAGAATTAATTGGGAATCTGCCAGTAGATCCAGACCCACGTTCAAGTTTTAGAGAGCTAAAAAGTAGAGGAGAAAGGAATCCAATAGGGAATTTTCCAGTAGATCAACAAAATCAAAAGAAAATTAGGTTTAAAGTTTTAATTAGATTTTATTTCAGGATATATAGTCCATGTTAGTTGTTGATAACACGAATAAGATTTTATATTTAGCAAAACAATAACAGACGCATACTGTACAAAAACGAATGCTGAGATACTCCTAATCACCAATACCAAACAACCCTAATATGAACACCATTTTGTAAACGCCTTAATTTCCTAAATCCCACATTCTTGATGGATTACAGGTAACGTGTTATTTAGCCGTCGTTGTTTCTTTTTGTTTAATAATAAGTCATATGTGTTTGTTAAAAGTTTAGGATTGAATAGTATGGAATGAAAAGTAATGTTTGTTTGTTAAAAGTTTATTGTGATAAAATAAATAATATAATATTTAAATAATATTAAAATTAAAATATATGATAAAAATATTAAATATGTGAGGTGGAGCTTTAATTGGGGACCACAAAATCCAGATAAAGACAAAATTTATTAATGTAAAGATGGTTTTTGCTTTTAAACCATGCTATTCAGTCCAGATTTATAAATGCTTAAAAAGAATGACTAAATCCAAATTTTGAAGCCTACTAATAAACACCAAACAATACTTTCTTATTCTAATACCCAGTAATTATGGCAACTCATGTCAACCAAACGCACCCTTAGTGTTTTTATACCCAGGTATGATCATTAGGAACCCGGTCACCGCGGCTAGCATTCATTTAGAGGACAATTGAGCCTCCCAACTTATCCGCAAGGCACAACAACTCATCCATCATATGCGCAACATACAACATGCCACGACAAACAGCACCCTATGATCAACAACCTTATGTTCAACCTCAAACAACAGCCGTCAAGCGGGTCAATACCGCAAGCTTACCCTCAGTATGGTAACCGTCTTACACCCAAGGTTAATGATGGATATAGCAACTCCGGTCCAACCCCTGATGGTTATGGTCAGCAAGGTGGTCAATCCTTGTCTGCGTATGTTCAAAATGATGGACAGCAAGAACTTGATTATCCCCTGGCTGGACAGGCCATCAGTTATGGCAATGCCCTTCTACACAACCTGGAAACAAGGAACAAGCAGATGAAAAGCCGATCCAAATAACATAGTATATGGTTACCAAGGTGTGCCAGATCCAGCTTATGGTACACCTCCGGCTCAGCCGGCATATTCTCAACCTGCTCCAACTCATCCCGTTTATGACCAATATATTACTCAAACTGAGAATTTTATTGTGCAGATAATTATATTATGTAATCTTTTGTCACCTAATGGATTGCTGATGCGTTTTAGTGTCTTACTATCTAATGCACCTATTAGAAATAAAACATAATCGAAATAATGGCTTTAATAATTTGGTCGAAATTGCCACCTTTATTTTTTACGGTTTTTAGTTGATGACAAAAGTTCTTTATAAAATTTGTCAGGTGGATGATTTGGAAGTGGTCAGCGAGTATTAACTGAAGTGGTGTATGTTTGGCTGTAGTAGGCCAAAGTCGACCCATCAAAGACAGCTTATCGTGAGGCACCAGGAAAACAACCCTCTCAAGGCCAGTAATGACGAAACCAAAGCCGACCCATCAAAGACAGCTTACCCCGAGGCACCAGGTAAACAAACCTCTCAAGGGTCAGAGAATGCACAAGTCCAAGCCCAAGCCTAAATGTCGATAAGCCATTGCTTCTTAATGCTTCAAATATAATCACAAATAATTACAAGTCCAAGCCTCGATCATATGCAATTTGTAACAGTGTTTAATAACACAACTTGTCTTCCAATTTTCAATATATTTCAATAAATAACTTGGTCTTTGTTGATATTTCTTATAAAAATCTGATGACAGAAACTAGCTTGGTTGAACATTTTTAATTCCTGAACATAGACTAGAACGACAAGTGAACATATGTTTAACCAGCGTTGCCACCACTCTTAAATCTGGGCATAGTATACAAGAAGCTAGCTTGGTTGGATATTTTCAAATTCCTGAATGTAGACTAGAACGACCAGCGAACAAATGTTCAACCAAGAGGATAGGAGTACGTGCCCCAACCCCTCATCTAAGGTTTAACTTTGAAAGGTTACGATACAAATAATAGACTTTTATGTGAAACGATTTTAGGATGTCGTATGGGAATAATGACTGATGTGCTTTGTTAGATCTTAACTTCACATCTTCAGTTTCTATAGCTGCATTTTGGTCTTATCTGCGTAAACATCACGAATTTGAAATTTTATAAGGTGGGTTAATATGGTAGTTTATAGGAAATGTATTTTAAGTATGTACCATAGTTTAAGCTTCTTTATCCTCCTCATCACTGTTGCATCCTATGATAAGATGAAATTTATACACCCTTTTATATAAGTCACATATTGTTTAGAATATAAGTGGTCCACAGATAGAAAGGCAAGGAGTTGAGACACTGTATATTGCATCTGCCAAACTACACTACGAAACCTTGTCAAGACATCAACTGGAAAGACCATAACTCTGGAGGTGGAGAGTTCGGACACCATTAATAATGTGAAGGCTAAGATTCAAGATAAAGAGGGAATCCCACCAGATCAGCAGAGGCTTATCTTTGCTGGAAAGCAGTTGGAGGATGGACGCACACTTGTTGATTACAATATTCAGAAGGAAGACTCTTCACAAAAATTTGACACCATTCATGTTGTTATCCAGTTTAAAGATTTGTATAGTGAACTTAAACCTCAGATTTTTGTTTGGTTCTTTGTAGCAGGTGTCAAGTGAAAGCGATTTGGTGATTGGTTAAAGAAAATAAATGTATGGTATCGAGATAATGGAGCATAACGGACACATACATGTCATTTATTCCCTGAGGAAAATGATTAGCATAACTCATGTAACATACTATTCTCCATTTAAAGTTTGTGTTTTACCAAGGTCTCACCTTTTTTCATAACTCATCACAAATTAACTATCATTACAATATTTTCTCATATGGCATGTTTCTTACTTTTCAGACTATCTCAATAGCCGATCATGGGCCTTAATCTCATTTTTCCTGTACCACAGTCGTGTTCAGCTTACCACAACGTCATTACCTATAATTCTGACCCAAACTGAATCGAGGAAAGTTAGTAAACATGAAGTACTAACTGTAGCAGGAATGACAGCAATTCAACTGTCAGTGGTGGTAAATATGAAAAAACTTTAGCCGGTGAAAAGCCCTGTAAGGTGTGTAAAACATACCCTTAACTTTTTAGGTTATAAGTTATGCCAAAATGTGTTTGGCTTTGCTAAATTTTATCATAAATTACGATACACTGATTTGTTTGGGTCTTTTAAGCTTATTAACTCAAGCTAAGGACTATTTTATGCTCATAAACTCAAAAGCGATAAGCCTTATGAGCCCAACTAAGTTAACTTTATTGGAGTTTTCAAATTTTAGTAAGCTAATACATACACCATAGATAGAAGTGATGGGAATTAAACTTAGCTGATATATGAAAGGGTGTTTGTATAAACTGATTATTACCCCAAATTTCCTTTAATCATGCATCCTTCATGATTTAGTATACCACGCGGTTTAGTTTTAAGGAACTAAACTGGATATGTAAATGAAATACGTTCTTGATTAATAGAATGATTGATGACGTATAGTCCCCAGCCGGGTCATTAACCCGGCCCAAGGGTACTACCCGTATCCGGCCCATTACGTATGGGTAGGATAATGTCAGTCAGGTTTATGGGCCTGAGTAAACAGTAACCGCGCACACGTGTGCGGCCCACGGCCCGGTACGGCCGATACGGCCGACATAGGGTTAGACAGAATAATATCCTGTCTAGGGATATCTTTACCCCAATAAGGGAGGATATTCACTACCAGAATTAGAAGATTACAATCATTCTAATTCTGGTGTTTATCTTTTCCTTGGGGCCGAAGGATCAGTGAAAGCCCACTAGGGTTTCACTGCCTATAAAAGGAACCCCCAAGGGTTCCACAAAGGTATCACAATTCTCTCTAAACTCACATATAACTCTAAATCGATTACTTACTCTCACGCCGGAGTCTAATCGTGGGAAACCTTCCCACGGTAAGCCTAACGCGTGTTGTTTAGTGTGCAGGATCCCAACCAGAAGATTCACTTGGTGCAGGAACTGGTACCCAGCCAACCCGAATTAAGCCTAATTCGGGTCTAACAAGGATCAACCAACTTTTGCATCAACAAGTTGGCGCCATCCGTGGGATCTTAACACTAAGCTAGAACAAAACCTCATCTCGATTGTTTCAATGACGAAGGGGCATCCGCCAGTTAACCCCAGGAACGTGAATCCTGGGAATCGGAAGCCCTCAGGGGAAGGGATTCTTATTCCCAACCAATCACCTAGCCGCCTCGCAAGCGGTCCAGGTAACCGTAGCGGTCTTCAGTCCGCAGGGGTGACGAGCACGATCTCGGTGACACCCCCGCCCACTTCAACCCTGGACAACCCTGATCCGGGAAGTGCGCCAGCCCCTCCTAACAAGGAGCCACATAGACCCTTAATGGAGGAAGAAGTGGAAGCTCAACCACTCAGCGAGGACGAGCTCACTCGAGTTCTTACTCAGAATTTTGAAAGGATCGTCCCAGGGATCGCATCAAGATTGAGCCTGGGGAGGAACCTCCAAGCCCGACTCAACTTTGGCGACAGTGGACCATCCACTCCTTCCCGAAATAAGAGAAAAAGGAGGACTCAGCCTCGGGAGCAGGGAACCTTTGAGGAAGACCCTCAACCCCGGAATGTGTTTGAACGCATAGGGGATCGCATCATGCAAGAATTAACGCAACCTCAAGATGGGGAAAGGTCGGATGGCTCACCCGAGCGGCCAGACCGAGAGCTGACCAGAACCACACGCCGCCCAAGTGTGTGGGATAGGATGAACACAGGAAGGAAGGCTCCTGGCTCGTCTCAAAAAAGTGGTCCCTACTCGAAAGGCGGGGCACCACCGCCGTCCCCAGATCCGTCTGGGGAGGACTCAGATGACCATCCGCCCAAACGCCGCCGGCCAAGGCGCACGCCACCACCACCAAGCAATGACGAGTATTATGGTGGCCCCTACTATAGGGATACGGAAGCGGAGGACCTCTCGCGTCCGTGGTGTGAACCATGGGATGACCCTAGGCTCACACGGCCATGGGCTGATCCTAGGGAAGATCCGTTTACCCTTCGCATACGGAACTACTCTGAGGACACCAAACGTCGCATGCCGGCATGTATCAAGACGTATGATGGGTCCGGTGATCCTGTCGATCACCTCAAAATATTTGATACTCAGGCTAAAATTGAGCGATGGCCCATGCCCATATGGTGCCAAATGTTCAATTCGACCTTAATTGGTAACGCTCGGGACTGGTTCGAGGCACTCCCCCCACGGAGCATCGATAGTTTCACGGAACTACGCACTGCGTTCGAAAACAATTATACTCAGAGGAAGAAGTATAATAGGGATCCGGTTTCATTGGCAACCGTTAAGCAACGGCCGGGGGAGTCCACAGAAGCCTTCACTGAGCGCTTCAATGATGAGTGCACACGCACGAGAACCATGCCAGAGCTCCTGAAAATCTCGGACTACATGCACGCCATAACAGACAGAGAGCTGATCAGGCGTCTCAATGACAAGCGTCCAGAAAGATATGATGACCTCATGGAGAGAGTGAGGAATTTCATAGAGGGAGAGACAGCGGTGGCCGCAGCATACCCATCCCGAGGAAATGGGTACCGCTCAAATGACCAGTCCCGGAGACAGTCGGGTGGTCAAGGCAACCAGAACAATAACATGGGCTCGGACTATAAGAGCCAGAGCAAAGGCGGACGGTCAGACGACAAGTTCACCCCCCTAAAGATGTCCTACCGGGAGATCTTGTTGACTGAAGGGGCGAATTTTCCAAGGCCTCCCCCAATGACCACACCCCCGGAACGTCGGCAGGGAAGTCGCTTCTGCGAATTCCATAATGACAAAGGACATGGCACCGAGGAGTGTATCCAGCTGAAGAAGCATATTGAGTCGCTAATCAAATCAGGCAAGCTTAAGCACCTGGTTAAGGATTGGAAAGACGGAAAGGACAACAACAAGAAGTATGATAAGAAGGACCCCCAAAAGGACAAGCCTTCTACCATATACATGATCCAATCCAGACAGCGCCGCACGAGACAGAAAATTGGCCAAAAATTTTCCCGCGGCAAGGAAATCTCATTCCCTCTCATCACAGCAAGTGACGTGGTTGATGCGCCTCTCACTATTGAGATAAGCATTGGAACGCACAATGTCCGCCGCATGTATGTGGATGGAGGATCGTCAGCAGAGGTATTGTATGAACACTGCTTTGTGCAGTTATGCCCAGAAATAAGAAGCCAATTAGTACCGGCCACGTCGCCGCTTACTGGCTTTAGTGGAGATACTATCTGGCCAATAGGGCAGTTGCGCCTACTTGTCACCATTGGGAATGAGGAACATTCCACTACAACGTGGATGAACTTCATGGTGATACGTTCACATTCCCCTTATAATGGAATCATAGGCCGACCAGGCATTTTGGCTATCCGAGCAGTACCCTCTACGGCACACGGAATGATTAAGTTCCCAGTTGATGGGGGAATCGTTACTATTTATAATACAGTCGTGCCGACATTCGAGTGTCACACCGTGACAACACCGGCACCACCTGTACCACCCAAGGATGGGGCACCACCACCCAATTGGAAGGTGGCCATTCACCCTGACTACCCGGAACAGGAGGTATCCATAGGAGGGGCACTCTCAGATAGCGGCAAAAGGGCCATGTGTGCACTTTTAAGTGCAAATCTGGACATATTCGCATGGGAGCCAAAACATATGACGGGTGTGCCACGTACGATAGCAGAGCATAAGCTCCAGATCCGCCAAGGGTACCAACCCATCAAGCAAAAGAAGCGCGGCCAGGCGCCCGAAAGAAGCCAAGTTATATTGGAGGAAGTGCGGAAACTGGTGGATGCAGGCATTATGCGCGAGGTATACTACCACGAGTGGTTATCCAATCCAGTCATGGTCAAGAAACATGACGGAAGTTGGCGCATGTGCGTAGATTTCACGGACCTGAACAAGGCCTGCCCACAAGACTGTTACCCGCTTCCAGAAATTGACTGGAAAGTAGAATCTTTGTGTGGATATCCTTTCAAATGCTTCTTGGATGCATATAAAGGGTATCACCAAATCCAGATGGCGGAGGAGGATGAAGAAAAAACTGCGTTCCACACAAGCCAGGGCGTATATTGCTATACGAAAATGCCGTTTGGATTAAAGAACGCCGGCGCTACGTATCAGCGGTTGGTGGATAAAGCTTTCGAATCACAAATAGGACGCAACTTGGAGGTATATGTTGATGACTTGGTGATAAAAAGCCACACGGAGGAGGCACTCCTCCGGGATGTCCAGGAGACATTCGACACGCTGAGAAGGATTAATATGAAGTTAAATCCAAAGAAATGTACGTTTGGTGCAACAGAAGGAATGTTCTTGGGATATTTGATTGACCCAAACGGCATCAAACCTTGTCCAGAGAAGACGGACGCAGTGATACGGCTACCGTCCCCGCAGACGCGGAAGGAGGTGCAATCCCTGAATGGGAAGTTAGCCGGACTAAATAGATTTCTATCCAAATCCGCAGAGAAGTCACTGCCCCTATTTAAGACACTGAAGAAGTGTATTAGAAAGGGAGACTTCCGTTGGACGAAGGAAGCCGAGGAAGCCTTTGGCCAACTCAAGCAGCATCTCGCATCTCTCCCCATGTTGGTAGCTCCCCGCCCAAAGGAGGAGCTTGTTATGTATCTCTCGGCTACCCATGGCGCAATAAGCGCGGTACTGATGACGGACAGAGACACAGTACAGACCCCGGTCTACTTTATAAGTAGAACATTACAAGGAGCGGAGCTGAACTATTCCCCCATGGAAAAATTGGTACTAGCACTAGTATTTGCTACAAAGAGGCTGCGCCGGTACTTTCAGGCGCACCCGATTGTCGTGATTACGGATCAGCCAATCAAGCAGGTTATATCTAGACCAGACGTGGCAGGGAGATTAGAAAAGTGGAGCATCCTACTGGGGGGGCATAATATATCTTACAGACCAAGGACGGCTGTTAAAGGCCAGATCTTGGCAGATTTCCTGATCGAGAAGCCGGATGAGGAAGAACCAATCATTAAGCAAGAGGAGGCCCTATCGGAACCTTGGGTGCTATTCACGGACGGATCCTCATGCACAGACGGATCCGGGGCAGGCCTCATCCTTACAAATCCAGAAGGTATGGAATTCACGTACGCCCTCCGTTTTGAGTTCACGGCCACCAACAACGAAGCGGAATATGAAGCATTAATTGCGGGTTTAAAAATCGCCGCTAGAATGGGAGTTCGCAACCTTGAGGCCTACGTGGACTCACGGCTTGTCGCGAACCATATTCTAGGTGGGTATGTGGCTAAGGAGGACAACATGGTCAGATATTTGGAAAAAGTCAAGACGTTAATCGCAACTTTCAGTAAGTTTTCCATCAAGCAGGTACCAAGGGGCGAGAACAAGAAAGCGGACGCCCTCAGTAAAATCGCGTCCACAAGCTTCGCTCACTTGTCTAAACAAGTTTTGGTGGAAATACTCAAAGAAAAGTCTATCACGGAAGGGGAAGTGACTGCTATAGTTGAAGAAGAGGGACCTACGTGGATGACCCCAATCATCAACTATCTGGCTAGTGGAACACTCCCAGATGAGGAAAAAGCAGCAAGGCGCGTTAAAAGGAAGTCACAATATTTCGAACTCCGGGAAGGCATCCTTTATAAGCGCTCTTTCTTGCAGCCGTGGCTGCGGTGTGTTGGACCACGCCAGGCGGCCTATGTGATTAGTGACATACACGAAGGATTGTGCGGCATGCATGCAGGTCCACGATCCGTGGTAGCTCGAGCCTTACGAACAGGATACTATTGGCCCACTATGCACAGAGACGCGTGCGACATGATTCGCAAGTGCAATGATTGCCAAGTGCATAGGCCAGTACCGCGGCACCCACAGCAGGAGCTTACACCTATCACGTCCCCATGGCCATTCTACAAGTGGGGAATTGACATCGCAGGACCATTTCCTGTAGCTGCGGGAGGGGTTAAATTCTTGATTGTTGCAATGGATTACTTTACACGATGGATAGAAGCCAAGGCAGTAAAATCTATCACGGGTAAGCAGGTCAAGAAGTTTGTGTGGGAACACATTGTATGCCGTTTCGGTCTACCTGGAGAAATTATATCAGACAACGGCAAACAGTTCACGGATAACCCATTCAAAGACTGGTGTGCATCATTGAACATCAAGCGGCGCTTCGCGTCTGTCAAGCATCCACAAACGAACGGCCTTGTCGAACGAGCAAATAGGAGCTTGGGGAATGGGATCAAGGCACGGCTGGATGAACGACAGGGCAAATGGGTCGAGGAATTGTCGCATGTGCTATGGGCACATAGAACCATGATAAAAACAGCCAACGGAGATACTCCGTTTGCATTGGCTTACGGCACTGAAGCCGTTATACCAGCAGAAATAGGGATGCCTACCATCCGCACGGCGGAGGTTAATGCTGTCACAAATGATGAACAGCTGCGAATCAACCTAGATCTGTTGGAGGAAAAAAGGGAATTAGCAGCCATCAATGAAGCTAAGTCCAAGGCTAAGATGAAGGCTTATTACGATGCCAAGGTTAAAGGTGTTTCTTTTCGACCGGGAGACTATGTCTATCGTGCTAACGAAGCAAGTCGCGTGGAAAATACAGGAAAACTGGGCCCTAAATGGGAAGGACCGTATGAAGTCACTGAAGCCTTGGGACGAGGCGCGTACAAGCTACGCGATATGGATGGCCGCGACCTAGAGCGCACATGGAACATCGCCAATCTAAAAAGGTGCTATCTTTGAAAGCTACGGCTCCCGCATGGATACTTTGCTATAGGTGGTCTTAATAAAGAACCATGCGGGTTATTTGTCTTATTTGTTTTTCTTATGTTTGTTTAAGTTTCCTTTATGGACCTTTTTTAGGACTTGTCATCATTGTTCAAACAAAAAATGTAAATGTTCTAATAAAATGCCGTGGTGCCTAGCTAGCTCCACGGCCTGTTTCGTGCAAATTATTGTCTTCTTTGTTAGATTCTTTGTTAGCCGTATGAATTTTAATTGTGTTATATTATGCCATGTTTCTTTCATATGCATTCTCTCGAAATACCGTACATGTACTATACGCCTCCAGGAGGGGTAAGAGGATTAAGTGAACCTACTAATTCAACTTGCCGCGTAAGAGGGATGCAACCCCAGCCGCACGGATCACGTATCCCTACTAGACACCTTACTCACGAGACGTTGGGGTAAGTTTCATATGCTATAGCCATACCATGCTCCGCATAATAAAGACGCACGTCGCACGTCTAGTATATTGTAGACTTGAATGTATTTTCTTTGTGGGTAAGACGTGGTATATCACGCAGTATTAAACTACAATGTTTCGAACACAAGCACAAATACACAGGTTTCCAAAAACAAATCAAAATTGCCGTGGTTACCCACGGACTTATATACAAAACATAAAATTGTTAGCCGTGTACATACACGGACGAATCAATACATATTCAGAGATTACATAACAAGTGTTTGATTGTGGACAAAGAAGCATCCTAAATTGAGGGGAGAAACTTACCCATCTCTGCTTGTTCTTCCACCAGACGCGGCAACCATTCATCACGCTCTCCCCGCTTCTGGGCTTGGGCTGCAATCCTTTCCAACACCACGTCTAAGGGTTCCTCGTCCAGTACGACCCTGGTTACGTCTTCATATACAGGAAGGGTTAGAGGGAAGTTAGCAGCGAAAGGCATGCTAGGATTGAGCTTCTCCATGATTTCAGTGTTCGGGGCATCTTTGGTGGCCTCTAGCTCATCCAGGAATGGGTAATGCAGATCTTGCATCGCGGCCATGGAGGCAGTCATCTTGCTGGCGGCTTCGGGCTTAAAAAAGGTGTGATGGGCGATGTCCCCACCTTTGGTAATCAGTTCAGCAGCCTCAACCATTCCTTCGTGCCGGCCATGGTCGATGCCATCAGATACAAGATTGGCAAATTGTTGTACAAAGGATGGGGCCTCTAGCACCTTCGTCACGGCCAGGCGTGCTCCATGCCCAACCATCCACCTACGGCCCGCAATGGCTGTTAGCAGTTGAGGGCACAGTACATTGTCACGCTCAGCGGTCAGGGCATCCATCACCAATTCTTTTTGGGCAATTGCCTCTTTCAGCTCTTGGGTGATGGCCCTTTCCTCAGCAAGTTCTGTCTGCATTTTTTCCATGTTTTGGACGGCCAAATGCGCGTCCTTCAGCTTCTGGTTCAGATCATCTACTTGGCTGGCGTAAGAATGGACAGAGGCTTCGGCCGTGGTTACCTATAATGAAAGACGTGTTAGTACATTCGTTGTTGACATATATGGGTGGTACGGCACGGACATGTACCTTGGTGTTTGCGGCATCTAATTGAGACTCAAGGTGGACTACTTGCTGATCATGTTCACTCGCACGGGCCGATTGTGTCTTGATTGTTGCCTCAGCATTCGCCAGTTTGGATTGAAGGTCAGCAATCAGGGCTTCATTATCTTCAATCATTTTTTCCCTCCGTCCAACTTTTCTCTTGAGGGATTCGACGTGCCCAAGGGCAGCTTCAAACCTGACTCTCATCGCGGTTCCCATCGCCATTTGATGAACAAGCGTCCCATTATACTCATCAGCCAAATCCGCATGATTTAGTGAGTTTACCTCTTGCACCAAGCTTGGTGGTATGCAGTTGTTAAGGTACTCACGACACTCCTCAGCACTCCTCAATCGCGACGCTGTGGTAATGGTCCATATAGGGTTAAAAGGTTGGGGAACACCGGATGTGGGGAAGTCTTGGGAAAGCAGGGGTGAACCATCTTCAAAAACAGGGCCGGACTTTGTGGGGATCGCAGGATTTTCTTCGACAGCTTTACCTTTCTCCTTATTTACTTGGGTGTCAGAAGGAGGTGCGGCCTCAGCTTGGTTGTCCCTGCGACATAAGTATCATGGAATATCTTAAGTATGGCTAAAAAAAAAAAAGAGAAGACATTCTTGCATGTTTGGATGGTTTCTTACATATTTCTTCTTGCTCCTTCGGAAGCAGTTGGGGCAATTTGGGTGACGGGATCGACATGAGTGACCCGGTTAGCCTCGGAACCCTGGGTGGCACTCCCAACGGATTGATACATAGGGTGGTCCTCTCGAAGCTTCTTGCGGGGAGCATTGTGTTCACCAATCTCGGCCGATGCAGTCTCGCCTGCACGGTTCCCCCTCTTCCGGGTTCGCCTAGTGAGGGGCTGTGCTGCGATTTCAGCAATCTCCTCTTCGGCCTCCTCATCTTCGTCCAAGTTAACATGCTGTTGCACTTCATCATCATCATCATCGCCCATTAGTCGGCGAATGGTGGAATCGGTTTCGATGTTGTCTCCTTGTTGTTCTCTATGAGGTGAGGAAGGCCCGGCTCCCCCTTGGTTCATCTGGTCATTACCATCACCATGGTCTCCATGTTCTTCATCAGAATGGGGATCAGGCACGGCTTCCAAGGCAACCGTCACTGGTCGGGTGTGCTCCAGGAGGGGCTGTTCATTTTCACGGAGAGGGCGGAGACCTTCCGGCACAAGCTTTGGATCGCCCTGGCGCAACAGTCCAAAGAAGTTCATTTCTGTCCAGCACAACACCAAAGATGTTAGTTGTTATACAAACACATATACATTTTTATGGACGTACGGATGGTGAGCCTACCTTCACCCTGCCTTCTCCAAAACACAGGATACCTATTGGAGGGACCAAAGTAATTGCGGCTAATTCCTAGCAAGCATAAGAATGATTCCGGTAGGTTTCTGTGGAATCCAGTCCTATTGAGATCTAACTCTTGCGAGTGAAGGGGATTGTATGTACTGGCGTGCGGCTTAGGGTCGAGCGGTAGTCTGGTCCTAATGATGAAATCACCCGGCCATACAACTTCGTCAATGAAAAAATAATGGTCATACCAGTTTTTTAGTGAATCCATCGGTTTGTTGTGTGATTGTGGGCTGTTGGAGGCTCGTTTTTTGAAAGATACCCAACCGTTCACTAAGTTTGGGGTGTAAAACAACCTAAATAACTCTACGGTTGGGGGGATTCTCCTAGCACGACAAAGGATTTCGAATTGGCTAATTTTACAGGCACCTATGCAGTGGAGCTGACTAATGTGTACATTGTAATATCCTAACAAATCTACGAGAAAGTGGGTGAAAGGAATACGGTAATTCGCCGCATCAAACAGGCGAGTATAGAGGCCTATCTTACCCGCTGGAGCCTCAGTTATGAGGTCCCCGACGCCAGGAAGTGAGGGGTGTAGGTTGGAAGGGATGAAGTAATTTGTACAAAAATGGTTTAGCTGGTCTTGGGACATGACATTTAGCACGGATCCGATGGAAGGGCTGTTTCTATTGGCCATTACTAAAAAAGAGTTTAAGGACGTGGTATTCTAACCTGCGTGTGAAGGGATCCGTGTGCGCTTGGTTCAAGATAAAAGGAAAGCTTTAATGGCAGAAATGGAGGTTGTGAACTGTGTGTTTCACACAGCCGTAGGGGTGGCTTATTTATAGGGTTACCTTGAGGGTCACAGTCTGTTGGATGAGTGACACGTGTTGGCCACTATTCTTAATCGTGTGGCTAGGGGGCAACTGGCAAATGAAACGTCAGGTGGGACCTACGGGTCATGTCTGATCCACACGTTTGCACTGCTCAATGTTCTGATTATCTGCACTTTTGTCAGTCAAACAAGTCAGATGAACAGTTGTTCATGTCGGGTTATGCGGCTTTAACGTAAGACTTGGCATTTAATGATATATTTAATTTGTCTCGGCTACTATGTATCGAGCATCATTGTCCTTTGTTATGAATTCCTTGGTACGTCCGGGAGCATCTTTGTAGTCTAGAGGTTCCACCTACGGTTGTAACAACTAGACTGGGGGGACATGATGACGTATAGTCCCCAGCCGGGTCATTAACCCGGCCCAAGGGTACTACCCGTATCCGGCCCATTACGTATGGGTAGGATAATGTCAGTCAGGTTTATGGGCCTGAGTAAACAGTAACCGCGCACACGTGTGCGGCCCACGGCCCGGTACGGCCGATACGGCCGACATAGGGTTAGACAGAATAATATCCTGTCTAGGGATATCTTTACCCCAATAAGGGAGGATATTCACTACCAGAATTAGAAGATTACAATCATTCTAATTCTGGTGTTTATCTTTTCCTTGGGGCCGAAGGATCAGTGAAAGCCCACTAGGGTTTCACTGCCTATAAAAGGAACCCCCAAGGGTTCCACAAAGGTATCACAATTCTCTCTAAACTCACATATAACTCTAAATCGATTACTTACTCTCACGCCGGAGTCTAATCGTGGGAAACCTTCCCACGGTAAGCCTAACGCGTGTTGTTTAGTGTGCAGGATCCCAACCAGAAGATTCACTTGGTGCAGGAACTGGTACCCAGCCAACCCGAATTAAGCCTAATTCGGGTCTAACAAGGATCAACCAACTTTTGCATCAACAATGATGTAACAATAATCAGAACATGATGTATTACAAGAAAAATCAGTTACACTTAATATTGTAACATGAGCAGTAAATAAGGAATATAGTGGTTTAGGTTCTGGAGTAGGCAACGGTTAAGGCTCAAAACGTAGATCTTTATTGAGAAATGACCACCATGAAGATCATTGTTGACCCATTAATGGAATACCTTGAGAAAGTAGCATATGTACACAATACTAACTTGTGCTAAGGTTGCATCATAAATCCCTTTACTGCAAAAACCTTTCTGAAATCTCCCTATAGTGGTGTTAGCCCAAACACCATTATTAATCCCATAACAACATATGGCATGTAATATATTTTTAACTACAATAAACTAATGTTTTCATTCAATGTAGGAAATGAAAGAGATATTCAAGTACCCACGAAGATCTTTATTGAGAAATGACCACCATGAAGATCATTGTTGACCATTAATGGAATCCCTTTAGAAAGTAGCATATGTACACAATACTAATTTGTGCTAAGGTTGCATCCTAAGTCCCTTTATTGCAAAAAAAACCTTTATGGAATCTCCCTATAGTGGTCTTAGGCCAAACACCATTATTAATCCCATAACAACATATGGCGTGTAATATATTTTTAACTACAATAAACTTATGTTTTCATTCAATGTAGGTAATGTAAGAGATATTCAAGTACCCACGTTGGCAATTAAATTTGACCGATTGAAGTCACATGATGCATTTCCAGAAGTACATGACAACAAAAGATCTACCACTACATGGCCAACAGTGGAAAAAAACCTCAAAGTTGGAAATTCTGACGGATATTGATCAAATCTTGGAAGCAATATCTTTGTTATCATATGGCTGCATTATTTTGTTCTTTCCTATTCGTGAAATAAACATTTACTTTGTTTCATTTTCATATTCTAATAGAGGGGTTTCATCAAAGGGGTCAAAATTAGAGTTTATGTATGTTCAAGATATTAACATTTAGTCACACAAGCTTTACAAAATGTCAAGACTAAGGTATCCGCATTGTTACGTATTAATTTGTTTGTAGAGGTAGGTTAGCCTAATGATTGTTTTGATTAAAACTTACTCATAAACTCATCCTCATGCCACAACAATTTGGAAGAAGAAAGGTACGTCTCTGTTTCTGTTTGTCGAAACAGCCTTCGCATATGGTAAAAAAAACTTCATTTTAAGCACTTAGGTCCATGTAAAAAAACTCTCGCATTCTATGCTATCTGAAGTGTATTTAGTTTATCTTTTATCTATAAGCCGATACATATAATACATTCACAATGCAGAAGTTGCAAACCCTGTCAGCTGATACACAAGTGCTGATGTATTGGCAAACTGATATTTAGCAAACCTTTCATGTCTCGGCAAAGTGATAAGTTTGGAAAGGCGAAAGCACAGGAACTGATGTATTTTGCTTTGAAGGGGTTGTTTTGTTTATCGGCTATTGTTACTTATCCGATTATGCTGTCTTTTTCATATATTGTAGAATGGGTTCGCAAAAAGAAAGAATACGACGAAAAGAGAATGCAAAGAGAGAAGGTGATATACATTTTACCAAACTAGTTGATTTCATTAGCTAGATACTACGACTGCTATATATATTTCAACAAAGAGATACAAATCAGAATTCTTCCAGGCTTGCTACACAGTAAGGAGTCCAATTTTTCACCTCATTTTTGTAGCCACAACGACAGGAGCAGCCCTATTAGTCACTGGCATATTTATTGCCTAATATACTTTTACAAGAAAAGAAAGAGGCCCAATAAGAGATCAGAAGGGAAAATACATACAATGACCCAGAGTGAGTACAATATTTCATAAGAATTATAACATAGGACTTTTAGCCATTGTCGGTCAATCAATTAACAAGTTAAATCATTGTTTTGAAATTCAGTTTTTGAATTGACCAAGTTTTCTAAAAAAAAAAGTTTTTTGATCTTTTAATAATTAGCAAAAATTATATAAAAACCATAAAAACTTCCGTATATTGAAGATATAAATTGTTTACCAACCAATATAATATGTAAAAATAAAATTCCATCGCAAATACGTGAAATTTACATAATTTTTTGTAAAAAAACCCCGAAAAATCAATACCCGCCCGGGTCTCGAGAACCGGGTTGACTTTGGTCACCTCAAACCCAACGGGTCTAGCCGATTTTCAAAATATGAAACCCGGATTAAAATGACTCGTTTTTTCGACCAAAACCAGGTCAACCGATTAAGCCGAGTTTAAAAACATTGAATTAAATCTATAGGTAACACTGTGTCTTCCACATATTAGAGAGGACATCATTATGATTGTCTTGATATTTTTGTACCTATGCACAACAAACATATTATTGCTGATTTATGTGGATATTTTTTTAGTTTGCAATTGAAAAGGCCATCGGATAATACATTGTGACGGTGTATGATGATATCAAGTAGCATAAGTCTTCAACAGTTCCTATTTTTCATGCTCACTTTTTACAACATATACAACTTTTATAAGTAAATATTGGTTTCAGAAACTTACTTATTTAAAAGAAAATGGCAATTAGAAGTAATATCCGTCCATTAGAGAAGTTTTACTACTAGGATTCATTTTCTTAAAGAACACTTAATATTGATCCTTTCTGTGATAAGTTAGAATGGCTTATATTGATCATTTTGGATGATCTTACCCTGAATTTATAGTTGCTAACACATGTGCATTAGAATTGCTTATTTTTATTTGTGATTAGAGGTGTCAAATCTTGCATATTTTAATAAATATGGATAGTTTATGACACTTTTTAAAAAAGGATGTGACACTTTTGTCAATTTATTATTATTGATCGATTAAACGGACACACATATAAGAAACTAAATGGGTTTAACAGGCGCACATTAAAAATGCTAATTAGGCTATTCGATGCATTTTTAATATTTAATGTTTTATCCCCGGCTTTCAGACAAGTATTATGATTTTTTAATTTTACGTTTTATATGTTTTTTTTCCATTTTAGCTTGCGCTCGTTTAACCCATGTTCTTTTAGCCCGCCGCCTGTTTAACCCGTCGTCCGTTTAACCCACCGCCCGTTTAACCTGTCACTCGTTTTGCCCGTCCGCCGCCCGTTTTGCCACCTCTACTCGTGATAAATACATATTCAATATAGATGATTTAAAATTTATGATTTTTTATAGGTTATTGGGAGTGACAATACATGAAGAGGACACTTTTAACGCACACTTTTTCAATTGTGAGAATGAGAAGGTTGTGGTACTATTTTATAGCTCAGCGTATGTATCGAGCTTCTTTTGTGAGGAACAATGTTTTTTTAATAGATAGTAATATATCTCTTTATTTCAAGTTATTGTTGATGGTTTATAAAGTTAATAACAATTATTAAAAACTTTAATATGGATCAAAGCATATATATATAACGGAAGCAATTAATAAGATCATAATTAACACAATCATAATTAATAAAGATTATGGTTACATACCTTTATCCTAGCAAGATCCACAACACAACGAAACAATCGGCAACTAGTGTTAATCACGAACACCACCAGGATATAGTCTAAAGCAAGACTATATCACGATCTTGTACACACGTAATATGACGAGTTAATCGTGAGTCTAGCACGAACAAACCGAGCTTCCAAACCTATGGAGGATCTACCCAACAACCCTAGAGAGGGGCTAGGACTAGATCTATTAAATAGAAAAATTGAAAACCAAAAACCCCAATATGGGGGTGTTTGGCCGGCGGTTTAAGAGCAAGAGAAAGAGGAGAAGAGTAAAAATTTATGAAAGCATTGAGTTTGTTTATATAGCCCTTGGAAAAACTTTTGCTCCAAGGTTAAACAAAATTGGGAAAATCACTTAGAAATGTAGTAAACTTACCACTTTTTATGGTTCTGTGTACTAAACTATTTTTTTCTCATTGTGTGTATTAAACTTTTTAATTCCGATTATTGTGTGTATTTTGAGACGATTTTGCCTTGTAAATTGACCAATTTACCCTTCAAAATTTGAAAAAAGTAGGGTTAAAATAGTCACAAAATATATACAATGATATGAATTTAAAAGTTTAATACACACAATAAGAAAAAAAATAGTTTAGTACACACAACCATAAAAAGTGGTAAGTTTACTACATTTTTAAGTGATTTTCCCAACAAAATTTAGGAAACAAAATCTTTTTCCCTTCCTTCTTGTCGCTCTTTGGCCGGCGGTTTACAAGCCCACAAGGAGGCTTCCGGAACTTTTCCGACTCCTTCTTTTAGCTTCTATTTAATTTCCATAACAGTCGTTTAATATTTAACTTTTAATTATTAACGATCGTTAGTTAAAGCTTTGGTTTGATTTAATAAATATAATAAATATATTTAATAAATAAATTAACCCTTTACGGGATGTGTGCAATCCAGTGATCTCGAGTTCGATCCTATCACACGACTATCGATTTTAAGTCCATAAACTTTCAGCTCCCACTTGGACAATATTCGAATATCGTGATCACATTGATTAGCGTCTAGTTACACGAACAATGTCACTAGTACAACTCGAGTAAGGTCTCCTGGACAAGAACCTTTTAATGATATATCATCATTATTATTATCCTTCTATTTCAAATACAATGTTAATAGGATATGGAATTCAGTCATTCCTTCATTAACTATTCTGTTTCTCGTTTACGGATATAGTAAGATTACCAAAACACATTTGGGTATGGCCACACAAACATCTTACTACTCCACCGAGGGGCCCAACTGTATTTATACTTCAAAATAATTTGAAGGAAACAAATCCCATTTTGACTACAAGCAAAACACCTGAACTTTGCAACACTTCTGAAAATAACCCTTATAGCTACCAGTTACGTTTAGCGTTAGGTTACCTTATAGAAATGCACTACATTCAATGCAGTTTTCTGGTATCTTAGGTCTAAGGATAACTATTTATGATTTACTTAATGACAAAGATCTATAAAGTAAAATCATATAGTTGGGATAAGTCCAATATTTGATTTATCAAATATCATCCGAAATTGACCAATATACTTTCAAGTATACCCTGTCACTATTTTGAATTGTCTTAGTTTAATAGTACTCCCATATTATTAATCGACAACGGACATTTAGAAACATCATAATGCTCATGGATTAAAACATGTAAAATAGGATACAAAATCAAATAACAGAAAAATAAACGAAATCCAATCTTTATTTCATCAATTCAATAATGTCTTACATTCTTTATCCAAATACTAATCAACAGATTTATTGCATGAATTCGCTAGCTAGTTGCAGCCCAATAGCCTTGGCATGCTTAACTACCTTTGGCCTAGATAAATCCTTAGTAAAAGGATCAGCTACGTTATCATCCGTGTGAACTTTTATTAATTATATTTCTCGAGCTTCCACTTGTTCTCGAACGTAGTGATATCTACGTTTAAAGTGTCTGGCGCCTTTCATAACTCCAGGGTCATTGGCGAATATTATTGCAGCAGAATTGTCGCAATATATATCAATAGGTTCTTTAATTGAAGGCATCACTCCAAGATCTCCAATAAACTTCCTAATCCAAACAGCTTCTATTGCTGCTTCTGAAGCGGCCATGTACTCCGATTGAGTTGCATGCATAGCAATGGTTTTCTGCTTACTGCTCTTCCAGTCAACTGCTCCTCCATTGATGACAAACACGTAACCCGTCTGAGACTTCGTATCGTCTTTATCACATTGCCAGGACGCATCACAGAACCCTGTTACATTCAATTCTGTGTCTGGTTTACCCCCGAATACCAAAAACATATCTTTCGTACTCCTCAAATACTTTAGAATATGCTTAACAGCAGTCCAATGGAACTTTCCTGGATTCTGTTGGTATCTACTGACCAAGTTCTGACCAAACGCCACATCAGGCCTTGTGCATCTTACATCATACATAATAGATCCTACTGCCGAAGCATAAGGTACCTTTCGCATGTAAGCCACCTCTTCGGGTGTTGATGCATCTTTCTCATGACTTAATTCATGCTTAACCTCCATCGGTTGAAAACCTTTCTTAGAGTTATGCATGTTATACTTCTTCAATATCTTATCTATATAAGCATCTTGATTAAGACCAATTAACCGTCTACTCCTATCTCGATAGATTTTAATTCCCAGAATATATGCAGCATCTCCCAAATCCTTCATAGAAAAAAATTTACCAAGATAATCCTTAACTTCCTTAAGTCTTGGAATGTTACTTCCCATTATTAATATGTCATCGACATATAAAATTAGGAACACTACATTACTCCCAATAGCTTTGCGATATACACATGGCTCATCACGATTTTGAATAAATCCGAACTTTTTGATTTCTTCATCAAATCGCTTATTCTATTGACGTGATGCTTGCTTCAAACCATAAATAGATCTTTGAAGTTTTCACACGCACTTTAGATATTTAGGATCAACGTACCCTTCCGGTTGTTGCATATAGATATCTTCATCTAAGCGACCGTTCAAGATGGCAGTTTTAACATCCATTTGCCATATCTCATAGTCATAGTATGCTGCTATAACTATGAGAATCCTAATTGCTGGTAAGTCTGCTACAGGAGAAAATGTCTCCTCGTAGTCTATGCCAAAAGTTTGAGTAAATCCTTTAGCTACTAAACGTGCTTTATAGCATTGTATTTCACCATCCATGTTGGTTTTCTGCTTGTAGATCCACCTATTTTTCACTACTTTAGCATTTTTAGGTGCATCCACAAGAATCCAAACATCGTTGATTTCCATGGATTTCATTTCCTCATTCATCGTAACTATCCATTTTGACTTTTCTGGATCAGACATTGCAGATCGATAGTTAGCAGGTTCACCAAGATCCCCTACTTACTCCTCATCATCCTATATGTAAAGACATAGTTTGTCTGGCGCACGTATGGTTCTTTTAGACCTACGTGGAGGAATTAATTCCGGTGGAACTCCCAGACTTTCTGGTTCTACAGGAATTTCTTCGCTACTATTTTCAAAAGGCAATGTATCTTCTTGAATTTCTTCAAGATCATAATCTCTCCGACTGATTTCTTGATTTACAAGATCATTTTCAAGGAAGTCTCTATACCGAGCCACAACTACTTTGTTCTCAGCCGGATAAGAAAAGTAGTAACCCATAGTTTCCTTAGAATAACCTACAAAGATACATTTTACTGAGCGTTGTTGGAGTTTATCTCCAGAGTCACGTTTCACATACGCCTCACAACCCCAAATTTTCAAATAAGACAAATATGGCTTCTTGCCATGCCATAGTTCATATGGTGTCTTATCAACCTTCTTTGTGGGAACCATATTCAGAATACGAACAGTAGATTCAAGAGCATAATCCCAAAACGATAATGGTAAAGTTGTAAGATTAAACATAGATCGCACCATATCTAATAATGTACGATTTCTCCTTTCAGATACACCATTTTGTTGTGGAGTATATGGAGAAGTAAGTTTCTAAACAATTCCATTCTCACTTAAATAATCTTTGAACTCTTGACTTAAATATTCACCACCTCGATCAGAACGAAGAGCTTTAATCTTCTTTCCTAGTTGTAACTCTACTTCTGCTTTAAACGTTTTGAATGTTTCAAACACCTCATGTTTATGCTTAAGTAAATAAACATAACCATAACGGCTATAATCGTCCGTAAACGTTAAGAAGTAGCTAGCACCTTTCCTTGACACATGTCTAAGTGGTCCACACACATCAGTATGTATCAAACCAAGTAGTTCAGTAGCGCTTTCAATATTGCTATTAAAAGGTTTCTTGGTCATCTTTCCAGAGATACAAGACTCACATTTATCTAATGATTCATCATTGATATTTTCCAAAAGACCATCACGTTGAAGCTTTTGTATGCGAGTCTTCCTAATATGGGCCAGTCCACAATGCCAAAGATAAGAAGAGTTATTGTCTAACCTTCTCTTCTTATTCATGCTAAAAACAGAATTATTTTTCCTCTTGGAATTATTATCATGCATATTAATTTCAAAAAACACCATTCACAGAAATTGTATCAAAATAGAATAAACCATCTTTGAAAACAGAAATTCTATTATTATCAATCGTGTGATTAAATCCAAGATCCAACATACAAGAAAAAAAAATGACACCCCTAACAATTGTAGGTGCATAATGACAATTATTTAAAAACAGTACTAAACCCGAAGGTAAAACTAGTTTAAATATTCCTATAGTTTCAACCGTTGCTTGTGCACCATTGCCCACTTGTAGAAATTGTTCCCCATAGGTAAGCTTCCTCTTCAACTCAAATCCCTGCAGGGTATTACAAATGTTAATACCACATCCCGTATCATATACCCAGGAGTTTGATTTGTATATAAGTTAAAATAACTCTATCATAAATAAGTTACTTGAAGATGCTGCAGCAACTAGCTCAACCTTCTTCTTATGTTCTTGCAACTCATGGAGGTAGAGAGAGCAATTCCTCTTCCAGTGTCCACTCATTTTGCAGTGGTGACAAGTCTCATCTTTCTGAGATTGACTCTTCTTGACAAAGTTCTTCTTTGGTTTTGATGGAGTCGCAACTTGTTTGCTCTTATCAACCTTGCCTTTGCCTTATGGCTTCTTATTCACTTGCGATTTTGGTTTATTCACTCTACCCTTTTGCACATAAAGTACTTGAGGAGTAGCAGTGGATGCCTTATCTTTCAACCCCTTTTCAAAGTCAATGAGCATTGCATGCAGATCATTAACCATCTTCCCCGTGAAATGCATATTATAGTTACGAATGAAATCATTAAAGTCCTTATTAAGGGACCTATGGATCAAGTTGATAGCCATATTATGATCATAGGGTTGTCATAGTGTGATGAGTTGTTCCATATAACCCCTCATTTCCATATAATGGGCACTTACGAACTTTCCAGGAGCTTGCTTGCATCTATGTAGAGCATCAACCAAATCATAGATCTCTACAGCTTGCGGCGTTTCATACACAGCCTTGAGTTCATCAAGCATTCGCTGAGGTGAAAATAGCTCATACTTTCTTTGAAGTGATGAAGCCATTCTCCCTAACATTACAGCAGCAACCTCATGGTGCTTCTTAACGTTAGCAGCGTGTTGAAGCCTTTCCGCATCAGATGCTCCTTCAGCAAGATCCTTCTGAAAAGGAGTAGTCAAGATATCAATAGTACCGGCTGCTCTCAGAACAATTCTTAGTGAGCGATACCAGTCATTGAAATTAGGGCCAGTAAGTTCAGGCCGTTTAAAGAAAGCTTTGAACGCCGAGCTTATTGTCAGATTGTTTTCGGGTTGAGCCATTTCTACAGAAATAAGTTCAAACATTAGTATTTTTGATAATACAATTCAAGAAAATAAAATTACCCCGGTAATAAAACCATAGTATTTTCCTTGAAACTAGAATCCATATTGACATAGATTCATCACCTCAGTTGATCTGCTAGTGACAAATGTATTCAACACAGTAACTTGTCGAACAATAATTGACAAATAAATTTACAATTTCTAGATATGTTAGGGATTTACATTGCCAAAATCATTTGCATTGTAAACATGTTTCATCCCTACTTTACGTCTTAAGTTTCCAGTTCTTACTAAGTAACTTAATTAAGTCGACTAATCTAAAGAACGTAAAACCTTCATGTGCAATCTTATTCAGTCATGAAGTTTTCTCTCCATTACAACATCGTCCAAAATCTCATATGACGACAATTGTAACTTCAAGTGTTCGTCAATTAGATGGCACATGACTTAAATTTTTTAGGGTATAGATTTTGGTGACAAAATCATGTATGGAGAAGCATGTATATATCTCCATAACATAAGTTTAATAAAACATTTAGAAAACTTTTTGGTGAGACTAAAATTTCATCATATATTTGCAAGTTGAGGTATTGGTTAAACCAATTAAAGATTTTACACACAACTAAATTCACACCGTACTTTTTCTAGAACTCAGCTAAAGCACAAAGTAATAACCTTATTCATTGTGTTTCGGATGTGAATTAATGCAGTTAAATCAACCTTAAAGAATTATACAAATAACAACCGTAGGTAATTCCAATTTTGACGCACAGGCGAGCCGGGAATTTGGTCAGCGCTGAAGCATAACATATCCTTCCTTAACCGGGTACATGACCAGCGGTGCGTTATACCCACTTTATAGTTTGCCAAAATTGAGTAGGCCGTTAAGTTGTTATTGCAATTCTAATCAACATAAATCATATGTAATTTAGATCTCAAAACAATTCATTAATTTTGATAAGATTTAGTCAATATTATTTTTCTTAAAAAAAATTACCCTTGTTTACAACATATAATTAAAAAACGCATGAAAACAAGTAGTACAAAAAAAAACTAAATCAAATAGCCACATGCATAACAATTTATTCAAAGAACATCAAATCTAGGGTTTTTATAAACATAAAAAGTCTTCCCTAATTTTAAAACATTGAATCAAATAACGCAAATAACATACAAAATTATATGATCCGTAAAAAAACATGCACGTTCATTACGGATCTCCCACATTCTCTTAACAATTAAAAAACCACGGATCGTAACCACACATGACATAACAATTAATTCATGCAAAACATCTAAAGCTAATTACCATGTATTTTTAGGGTTTACAAATTTTTTTTTATATAAAAATTCGGCAGATCCGATTTTAAAAAACAATAAAAAACAAAAACACTAATTTTTATAAAACCTAAAAAACAACATGTAATTTTTAACACAAATCAATATTAGTTAAAAAACTTTAGATCTTGATAATTATAATCATGTTAAAACGGCTCTCGATGCCACTGATGGTTTATAAAGTTAATAACAATTATTAAAAACCCTAATATGGATCAAAGCACACATATAGCGGAAGCAATTAACAAGATCATAATTAATACAATCATAATTAATCAAGATTAGGGTTACATACCTTTATCCAAGCAAGATCCACAAGATAACGGAACAATCGACAACTAGGGTTAATCACGAACATCACCAGGAATTTATGTAAATATCTATATATATACCTATTTTACTCATAATAATGCATAATATACATCACATCTTTGCATGATGGCATTTATGTAAATATTTGCAACTTTATTTTAGAAAAAATAATTAATTGAGGGCAAACTAGGTATTTTATTTTTTATAAAAATAGCATAACTTATTATGCCAGTTACATAATCAAAATCTAATTTTATTTCTCAATAAACAATCTAGAAACCTCCGCCCCACTTTTGGTTATTTCATCAAAAAAACAAAACAAAATATCCACCATCCTTTTACATCATCTTTAGTGCGTGTTGTAACTGATGGTAGGTTTGACTTCACTATTTTTATACGTTAACTTAATGATCTTGTAAGTTTTCATGCTTTCGGTTAGTTATTTTTGATTTACATATATGATAGTTTAATGATACTTCGATGATGACGTGCAAAAGTGAGTCGAATGCAGGTTTGATGGATGTGAGTGGTGCTGCTTAAAGGGAGGTGTGTCTTCACTGGCGGCGGCGATGATGGTGGTGAGGGGACGAAGATGGTGGTAAGGCGGCATCGACATTGGTGAGGCGGCGGGGACATGGGTGAGGCGGCGACGACATGGGTGGTTGTATGGGAGTGATAAATATTTGTGGATTCATATTTGATTTGGCGAGAGATGATAAATGTTCATAGATTTATATGATAAATGGATTGGTAAGTTCAAAAAACGTGTCTTGTTAGTTGATAAAAATGTTCATATGTATATACAGTCTATGTATTCTAGATGTGCATATGTTTTTTATTTCATGAGATGATAAATAATTAAATAATCATAAGTTGATTGTAAATGGATTAATAGATTTATATGTGTTTGATTTTATGAAATAATTTCATGCGTCTCGGTAATTGATAGTAAATGGATTCGTAGATTCGTATTAGTATTTGATTTCATGATGATAAATATTAGTAGATTCATATTTGATTTTACGAGATAACAAACATGCATGTTTTTAATTGAAATTTTGATTTTTTTTTATAAAGTGTTAAAACATATATGTCATGTATAACATGTATGATTTTTACTAAAAAAACATGTATGTTTTTATTAAAAAACATGTATACTAAAAAACATGTATGCTTTTTCTAAAAAAAACATGTATATTTTTTACTAAAAAACATGTATGTTTTTTACTAAAAAAACATGTATGTTTTCGACTAAAACATGCATGTTTTCGACTAAAACATGCATGTTTTCGACTAAAAACATGCATGTTTTCGATAAAAAAAACATGTATATATTGTCAAACATACATGTTTATAAAGTGTAAAAGATGCGTTTTAATTAGTTCATGTTGGTCTGCAACAATATTGGTTAATTAAGAGAATAAATCTGCTTTATTATTATAACTAAAAGAACATTTTCTACTCGTTTGTTGTTTAATTGTTATTGTGTATGGTTGTTCATATTGGTGAAGATGATCACAACATGGAACACCTAGAAGTGGATGTACACACTATACATGAAGATAATCAACGGCTTTTGAAGATATTCAATAATTGCAAGAGAAGTTGGAAGTACAATTATGTTTCCGAAAAACGTGCAAGTTTTTTCTTGGAAACGTGCACACATGTTACTGTGGAATTTCAAATAAATGTATATATATTAGATTCATGTAGTTTTTGCTTTATAGAAATTTATGCTGTAATTGTATTTTAATTTAATATAAATTTTTTATATTTTACAATTATGTTTTTTGGTCTACTATAAATTTACATTTAATTTGAACTTTTAAAAACAAAAAAGACGAAAAAATTATTCCAGGAAAAAAAATTAACTCTTGTTTATATAAAAATAATCAATTCCTAGAAACATCACATTTAAAAAGACGCAAGCCCAAAAAAATAGATAAAAAATAATTTCAAAAATTAGTGATCACTTAAAATCAAGATTTATTTGAAAAAATAAAAAAATAGTATTAAAAGTGTCTTTTCCTATTATACCTTTTCAAAAGAAACAAAAGTATTTAATGTATGATAAATTCTGATTGGTTTAGAAGAGTTCTGCAAGTTCTGCCACTAAGATAGGTTATGTAAATAAAGCTCTCCTATATATATATATATATATATATATATATATATATATATATATATATATATATATATATATATATATATATATATATATATATATATATATATAGAGTTGGGGTAAAATAAAATAAATTTTAAAATAAAATAAATGAGGTGGAACCACATGCTGCCATGTGTCCCCCCCTTTTTAAAAAAAAATGGTGTACTTTTGTAATTTTAGAAACTTCAGGGGCATTTTTATAATTTTTACCGAAACTATATATAGTTTTTTTCCATCTAATTTTTTTATTTGTTCTTCTTCTTCGGTTTATCTCGTAAACTGATAAACCCTAACCACCATAATCGAAACTATCGCCGAGAACCACCGTCACCAACCACCGTAACCAACTACCGTCATCACCATAACTGTAACCACCGTAACTCTAACCACTGGTTATTGATTCATTATGTTTACTGAATCTTCGTTCAGTAGAGTTGCGTCATCATCATCATCATCTTCTGGTGTTTTTTGTAAGTTTTTATCATGGCGTTTTTTTAATACTCTTTATATTAGTTGCATTGTAGGTTAGTTACTTTTAAACTCTTTAGTTCGTACCGCATTATATGTATGTTTTACTGAATTACATTTTTAAGGTTGATTATATTAGATATTGATTAGATTAGAGATTGATTAGAATTCAGATTGATCATAATAGAGATTGATATGTTATTGATGCACATAGGCTTGATTTTAAGTCGAGGTTGTTTTACTGCATAATAGGTATGTTTTACTGAATAACAGTTTTTATGTTGATTATATCAGAGATTGATTATATCAGAGATTGATTAGAATTGAGATTGATCAGAATTGAGATTTATATGTGATTGCTGCATATAGGCTTGATTTTATAGTCGAGGTTTTTTTAATGCATAATAGGTATGTTTTACTGAATTACAGTTTTTAAGCTTTTTATTTCATATATTTATTAGAATAGATATTGATTAGATTTGAGATTGATCAGATTAGAGATTGATATGTGATTGATGCACATAGGCTTGATTTTATAGTGGAGGTTGTTTTACTGCATAATAGGTATTTTTTACTGAATTACTGTTTTTAAGCTGATTATATCAGATATTTATTAGAATAGAGATTGATTAAAATTGAGATTGATCAGAATAGAGATTGATATGTGATTTGATGTACATAGGCTTGATTTTATAGTCAATGTTGTTTTTACTGCATAATAGGTATGTTTTACTGAATTACTTTTTTTAGGTTGATTATATCATGAATTTATTATAATAGAGATTGATTAAAATTGAGATTGATCAGAATAGAGATTGATATGTGATTTGATGTTCATAGGCTTGATTTTATAGTCAAGGTTGTTTTACTGCATTATAGGTATTGTTTATTGAATTGTGGTTTTAGGTTTTGTTAAAAGTTTTATATTTTACTGAATCCTTCATAGTTTTTTTATTTTTCAACATTTTATGGTTTTTTTTGTTTTTATTTCTTATTTAACTTATATCATTTATCTAGCTTACTTTTTTATTATTTTTTATTTTTGTAGCCGCAGATGATTATGAAACAATTACCGTAAGAGATCATGTAGGTTACTATAAAGTTGGTATAGATGGCACTAGGACTTGGTTTCCTGATGAGTTACCACATGGTCAAGTACCTATAGTAGGATGTCAATTTGTTTCAATTGATCAAGCGTACAATTTGTATGTAGCTTATGGGAAAAAGGGTGGGTTTGATGTTAGGAGAGGTGGAGAGTACAAGGCAGTAGGTTCTGATATTCCGACAACAAAGTATTTACTTTCTAGTAGAGAAGGTTTTCTTCAACCTAAAGATAAAGCTAGTGTTGATAACGTAGATGTTGATTTACCAGAAAATGGTGTAGTTGAAGATGGCGGTGGTAGTGGTGATTTTCAAAGGTTTAGAGATATTAAGAAAAAGCATATTAGGAGGAAGCCTACATTTAGGTGTGGGTGTTTTATACACTGATTTTACTTGGGGTTCAGATTATATTCTCGGAATCTTCTCGAATTGATCACGGCTCAAAGTGGAATGATTGTTCTTGGTTACGAAAAGGGGATTGGGTTTTCTATTCTACAGAAAAGGAATAAAAGAGCAAAGTCGTGAAAATAATCTAAAACAACTGACAAATGAAAATCAAGGTAAAAGAAATAAAGATCAGTTCAAAATTAAACAACAAATGAAAGTGATTAAAAATGTAACTTAAAAACTCAGAAAACTCAAAATAAGAAAATCTGAAAAAGATGTTCATTCGGAATAAATAAAACTTGAAACCTTGATTCGGAATAAGTCAGTTGATCCGGTATAAAAAGAGAAAGGAAGTTGATCCGGAATAAAAAGAGAAAAGAAGTTGATCCGGAATAAGGAGCTTGATCCGGAATAACAAACATTCCGAAAGAAGGGACTTGATCCGGAATAACAAGTATTCCGCATGAAGGGACTTGATCCAGAATAACAAGTATTCCGAATAAAGAGACGGATCCGGAATATTAAATATTCCGGATGAAGAAGGTTGATCCGGAATGATTAGCTTCATCCGGAATAATGGATATTCCGGATGAACAACATTGATGCGAAATAATAAATATTCCGAATGGAAGACTTTGATCCGGAATATAAAATATTCCGGATGAACAATTTTGATACGGAATAATAAACTTGATCCGGAATAATATGCTGATTCAGAATATCTGGGGAAAGAAACAGAAAGCATGAACACGAAGAACATGGGATGAAGAAAAGGCACGAATTTAATCAAATCTAACCAAAAACAAACCAAAAGATTAAACCAAAATAACCAATAAACATCAACTAACAAGAATCAATCAAAACAAATTAACAAAACTAACAAATAAAACCAAATCAATCAAAACCCACTTGATTGAAAACCATAAAAATATCAAGAACACAACCACAAGATTAAGCATAAACAAGAAAGGTAGATAGGAGATTAACAAGAAAAGATAAAGATTCAATAACATTAAAATTAAACTTACTTGGAATTAACAGGTGCAAATACAAGAAATTAAAGTGCAAGAATCTTAAGTGCAAGGTATAAAAATGGTGGAAGAGATGGGGTGTTAATCCACCCAACAACTACAAATGAAATCCTATCAAACTATATATAGGGGAGGAGGTGGTTAGTGGAAGGAAGCTTCCTCCCCTCTTTCCTCTTTCTCTAATTGCGTCATTAAGTCCTTAATCTTCTTAATCTTTTGACTTTAATGACTTTGTCTCGGGATTTCTTCAAACTCGTCTTGTAATTCTTCAATAAATTAGACTTGAGTTCTTCGGCTTTTATTACACTTCTGTCTTTTGACTTTTTCTTCGATAAATCTTCAGAATTTGTCTTGGACTTCCGTTCTTTTTGCACTTTTGATCTTTCGACTTCGTCTTTTGTCTTTTTCTTCGATAAAAGCCCGTGAAAGCCGTGTTTTCTCCCCTTTTAACATTTTGATCCTAAAATCACAACAAAAACACAAACCACGCATAATTCCAAACAAATGACATTAAATACGCGTTTTGGTCTTGTTTTAGCAAGAAATAAGTGGTAAAAGGATGGGTGTTTTCACACCTATCAAATCCCCTATACTTAACCATTGCCATGGCCTCATGCAATGCTTAGTGATAAAGCAAGTTTACACTTTTCTAATAATCAATCAACCTTGGCCTTATTAACATACTACTAAACAAAAATTAAAGTACTGAGAGAAATTAAAACTTTAAAGTAAACAAAAGGATAGAAAACCATTTTCACTAGAAAATAGCTATATGAAAATAACTCGCAAAGAGATCTAAGACTTACATTAGGGCTTCGGTGCTGCGAAGATTTATCACCCTCAAGTTTCACGTTCCCCAAACTAAGCTTAAAAACGAGATCATTGTTATTATAAGTTAGCAAATCAAACACTTACACACATGGCTTAATTATATGCTTAAACTCCCTTATTCCTAGGTGTATCTCTTATATTTTATTTTTGTCTTAGAATGATCATGAAGATGCATTTCTGGACTTATTGCGATAGTTTATTTAGGCTGAAAGCAAAGTAGGACGATTTGATTAATAGTTAGCTAAAGGAAAAAATCTCTTAAAACTGCTTCTCGGGATATCAAAAAGTTCATATCTTGGCATAACTCGCTTCATGATTTGAGACCTTTCTCGGGCCGATATTTGGCATGTACTTCATACTTCGTATCTTGAGAGACGTTCTTGAGATAATGGTCTTCTCTTCGTTAATAGAGTTTTTTCACTTGGAGACTTTTGAGGGATACTCCAACTTTGTTGACCACGACTTCATCATTATTTCTTCAATCGTTAATTGGGATTTTGAGATACAACGATCCGCCTCCTTTTCAGACTTGGATCTATTTATCCTCATACCTTGTTAGGGTCTTTTCGGATAGACTTCTCCATGATCTTTATGGGAGTTGATTGCTTTTCGTCATGAGTCTTGATCCTTCATATTGATTTTGGGAATAATGCTTTTCATATCACCTTTGATCTTTAGCAATAAGATTGAATCCTCATGCCTTGTTAGGGCCTTTTCGGACTCGCCAATCTTCGCGCCCCGCTTCATAAGTTATGCCTTGGCTATGAACTCTTATCATTACCGAGCAACTTTTAAACGATCTTGGGCTAGAAGCTAAGTAACTTTTCAAATCGTACGACCTTACTTATTGCAGATAAATTATTAGCAAGTGATGGGAGAATAGGCAAATAATCACACCAAGTGAGCTTGTGCAAGAATACCGACTTATAATTGACTCTATCATTTCTCGTTCTCCACAATTTAAAATCTCAAGTAATGAGACTCGTGGATGCTTGGCCTAATAAACCAATGAAGGTCTACCTGGTTAAGGATACTTGCTAGAATAAACTTGGATAAGTCTACTCGGGTTGAGTCAAAATAATCGCAACGGGCCTAATATGTCAAAGATTTCAAAACTAGCTACACCACTTTATTAATATTTTTGACTTTATTGTGGGATATATACATATTAAAGCAACGATAAAAATTTAAAAATTACGACTATATGGCCAAAGTTAATAAAAAATTTGAAAAATGTTGAAAAAGATGATTTTCCGGTTAAATGAAGGCATTTTCATGGAAAAGTCCACTTGAAACTACGATAGAAGTCCCCGTACACTTAATATAAACATTGTCCTCAATGTTTAAGCATATGGGAGTAAACTCCCCTACACTTAGGACATTATGCACGTTGTTTAAATCTCGCTAAGGAAGAGACAACTAAAGAGATTCCTATTTTAATATTGAGAAATATAAAATAGTGAATCGAAAAGAGTTTAGGATAGAACCGGGAAGACGGGAACACGGAATCACGGTTCATCAAAAGTCATCAAGAGTGTGTCTTTGAAGCTCTAATCCCTACACATGATAAGAAAGAAAGCAAGAAACACCAACAGGGCTCCCCCTACACTTATGGTGAAAACAAGTAAAGATAGATAAGCGGGTTGCCTCCCGAAGAGCGCTTGTTTTTATTAACCGAGTCACGAGCCTGACTCGTCCCCGAATTAAATGGTCCATGGGGAAGCCTTGAATGTAATACCGGGATCAAAGACCTTGTCCTCGTTCCCGGTGGACATCAAAGAAGGAGAGGCGGGGGGATAAGTCTTAAATGGGAGAAAGGTCCTTTCAACATACGAGAAGTATGTGAAATCAAGATCCACGGGAGGTGGGGTGGGTAAAGTAAGCACATTGTCATCCCCCAAAGACAATGGATGCTGAGCATTCGGCAAAGCCGTAATATTATCAGTTACAGAATTGTCATTGTCACCTCCTGGGTCAAAGCACTCATCCTCATTTCCCGGTATGAAACGAGGAGAGTAAAAGCGATACATCACCCGCTTGGGTGTGCACGCGGTAGGATGAGGTGGCAATATAATATGAGAAGTATGAGAACAATTACCTTCCACCTGCGTCCCTTTTTCAGTAGAGTCAAGTCTTTCCACCTCTGTGATAGAAGGAGGTATGGCTAAAAAAGTATGCTCATTAATAACAAGAGAATCAGCGCTATCAATGTCCTCAATCCCTTCGTCAAAGAGCGAATTCACCTCACTAGATATGTAGGCGTCATCAAAATCAAATAAAAGGTTCGAATAATTCTTGAAAGTTTCATGCAGAACGTCTTCATCGGATAGTGACTCGTCATCACTAGAAGTAAAATCATCATCTTGATCAAAAAGAGGATTAGAGAAAGCCAAAGAATCATCTCCCAAAGTGTTGGTGGAAGGAAGATCATCATTAAGAGCGACCTCATCCGTAAGCTCCTCAAAACTTAGCACATCACAAACCTCATCAAAGAATTTATCAAGACCAAAATCACTAATCTCACTCGAAGTATCACAATCCTTAGAGGCGTTAGGGATATTAAGAGAGGGAAGTACAATTGCGCTAGGAAATTGAGCAACTAGATCATTCCAAGAAATAGTATTCTCATCGTCATCATCATCATAATAGTATTGACGCACAAGGGCAGGGGTATAAGCACTAAGATTAGATACTTGCTCTTGTTGCTGCCGCTTTTCCTCCTCCCTAACTTCTTTAAGCAGAACAACGGCTTCTTGAAGTTGCAAAACAATGGAGTGTGTTTCTTCATTCAAAGTAGTGAGTTGTTGTGCCATACGAATTCTCTGAGAGGATTGATGATTGGTTGGGATGTGGGGGCTCACAGTTATGAAAACCAGAATTATAGTACGGATGTGGCTCATAGTAAGTCATCGGTTGAGAAGAATTAGAACACGGATTTGGTTCATATCGGTGAAGAAAAATGAGGACACGGATTTGGTTCATAATAACTCATTGGCTGACAATAAGAAGTATCGTGAGGGCCCCCACAGTTGTTGCAAAACGGGTGAGGAGAAAGACTGGGTGCGTCTTGTGGATAGCTATTATCATTGTCATAATTGTACCCCGGTTCTTGCCCGTGATCATACGGGTATTGAATTGGACACGAGACATGCCAATGAGAATCGCTTCCACAATAGATGCACGGGGGAACAGGAGGAGGTGGATTCAAAAAGGACGAATTAGTCGAGTTGCACAAAGGACAAAATCCGAATAGGAATTGTGTATTGTCGATATCGTTTCCGCACCGCTCACATGTACACCATTGACAAGAGTCGTTCCCAGATAATTGTTTCCCAGACCCGACGCAATGGACATAAGAATCCATAAAGAAAAATAGATAAGCAAGAAGAATATTTTTGGTGCAAAACTTTGAAAAAGAAATGCTTTTTATGATTTTTCAAATGTTTTTGGATTTTTGAAAATTTTGGACACGAAAAAGAACGTTCACGAGTGAACAGATCCCAAAAGCCAACGCGTCTCTCACAAACAACCGTTAATCCTCACGAAAAGAGCCGGCAGCGGCGCTATTTTATACACTGATTTTACTTGGGGTTCAGATTATATTCTCGGAATCTTCTCGAATTGATCACGGCTCAAAGTGGAATGATTGTTCTTGGTTACGAAAAGGGGATTGGGTTTTCTATTCTACGGAAAAGGAATAAAAGATCAAAGTCGTGAAAATAATCTAAAACAATTGACAAATGAAAATCAAGGTAAAAGAAATAAAGATCAGTTCAAATTTAAACAACAAATAAAAGTGATTAAAAATGTAACTTAAAAACTCAGAAAACTCAAAATAAGAAAAGCTGAAAAAGATGTTCATTCGGAATAATTAAAACTTGAAACCTTGATTCGGAATAAGTCAGTTGATCTGGAATAAAAAGAGAAAGGAAGTTGATCCGGAATAAAAAGAGAAAAGAAGTTGATCCAAATAAGGAGCTTGATCCGAAATAACAAACATTCCGATTGAAGGGACTTGATCCGGAATAACAAGTATTCCGCATGAAGGGAATTGATCCGGAATAAAAAGTATTCCGAATAAAGAGACTGATCCAAAATATTAAATATTCCGGATGAAGAAGGTTGATCCGGAATGATTAGCTTGATCCGGAATAATGGATATTCCGGATGAACAACATTGATGCAGAATAATAAATATTCCGAATGGAAGACTTTGATCCGGAATATAAAATATTCCGGATGAACAATTTTGATACGGAATAATAAACTTGATCCGGAATAATATGCTGATTCGTAATATCTGGGGAAAGAAACAGAAAGCATGAACACGAAGAACAGGGGATGAAGAAAAGGCACGAATTTAATCAAATCTAACAAAAAACAAACCAAAATAGCCAATAAACATCAACTAACAAGAATCAATCAAAACAAATCAACAAAACTAACAAATAAAACCAAATCAATCAAAACCCACTTGATTGAAAACCATAAAAATATCAAGAACACAACCACAAGATTAAGCATAAACAAGAAAGGTAGATAGGAGATCAACAAGAAAAGATAAAGATTAAATAACATTAAAATTAAACTTACTTGGAATTAACAGGTGCAAATACAAGAAATTAAAGTGCAAGAATCTTAAGTGCAAGGTATAAAAATGGTGGAAGAGATGGGGTGTTAATCCACCCAACAACTACAAATGAAATCCTATCAAACTACATATAGGGGAGGAGGTGGTTAGTGGAAGGAAGCTTCCTTCCATCTTTCCTCTTTCTCTAATTGCGTCATTAAGTCCTTAATCTTCTTAATCTTTTGAATTTAATGACTTTGTCTCGGGATTTCTTCAAACTCGTCTTGTATTTCTTCAATAAATTAGACTTGAGTTCTTTGGCTTTTAGTACACTTCCGTCTTTTGACTTTTTCTTCGATAAATCTTCAGAATTTGTCTTGGACTTCCGTTCTTTTTGCACTTTTGATCTTTCGACTTCGTCTTTTGTCTTTTTCTTCGATAAAAGCCCGTGAAAGCCGTGTTTTCTCCCCTTTTAACATTTTGATACTAAAATCACAACAAAAACACAAACCACGCATAATTCCAAACAAATGACATTAAATACGCGTTTTGGTCTTGTTTTAGCAAGAAATAAGTGGTAAAAGGATGGGTGTTTTCACACCTATCAGTGTTTGGCGTCAATTCTTATTAAGAAAAAAGGAAAAATCTTTGAGGTTAGTAGTTTCACAGAGGGTCATAATCACCCTCTTGTAGCTGAAAGAGACATGATTTTTATGAAGAATTCGAGGAATGTGGGTTATACAAAGCAGCATTTCCTCTATCAAGTTTCGAATGCAAATTTTGGTCCTGCTATAGGGTTTAGATTGATGAAACAGCTTCACGGTGGGTTTGATAACGTTGGTGTAACAGTTGATGACCGCAAGAATGAAAAAAAGAAGATTACTGTTTTTATTCGTGATCAAGACGCTCAGATGGCTGTAGAGAAGCTGATTGATCGAAAACTTCACTCCCCTGGTTTTTTTGTCAAACATTTTAAAGGTGGTTATTTCTTCTATTATCTGAGTTTTTTTCTAGTAAATTAATCTTTTTAGATTTTTACTGCATCATGTTTTATAACTTAAAACATAAACCTTGATGTTTCATTTTTTTACTGAATTAACCATATGTTTTAATGCATTTAGATATTATCAAGTAGTTTTTATAATTAGTTTCTAACTTTTTTTTAGGTCCTGATAATCGCTTGGCTGGTCTATTCTGGGCTGATGAAGAAGGTATTAGAAACTTTGCTACGTTCGGTGACATAGTTTCTTTTGATGCGACTTTTCGGTCTAACAAGTATAATTTTTTTTCTTTTTTATCTCCAAAAATTATGTTTTTTAGTTTCATTATGTTTTTTAATTTGTGATTATGTTATTTAACTGTAGGTATCAAATGGTTTTTGTTCCCTTTACTGGTATCAACCATCATAACCGATGTATTACATTTGCTGCTGCTTTGCTTGCTGATGAGAGTGCGTTAGCTTACATATGGTTGCTTAAAGAATTTAAAGAAGCATTTGGGAAAGCTACAGAAGTTGTCATCACAGACCAAGATCCGTCAATGAAGATTGCAATAGCTGAAGTTTTTTGCAATACAGTTCACCGCTTTTGTATGTGGCACATTATGATGAAATTGGGCACGGAGGTATTTTATCTTAACAAATTTTTTCAAAAATTTTTTCAGACCAAAATCCTGTAAAATATGCACCATAATGCACCATATTGCAGTAAATATGCACAATAATGCATTTCATGTTTACTTATAATTTTTTTTATTATAGGTGGGTGCTGAACTATGTAATAGAACAGATTTTAAGAGACGTATTTCTGACATTGTGTGGACAGACCAAATTACGCCTGAGGTTTTTGAAAGAGAATGGAATTGTATGATAAATGAATTTGATCTTGGCGAGAACAAGTGGTTGGCTGACATGTTTGATCTGAGGCAAAGTTGGATACCTGCGTATTTGAGGCATGTTCCTATGGCTGGTCTAATGCGTACAACTTGAAGATCGGAAAGTGAAAATCATTTCTTTGGAAAATGGACCAACCCACGTCTTACTCTTATTGAATTCTTAAGCCATTATGACACTGCTATCGAATATCAAAGGTATATTGAAAGGAAAAATGATCATGATTCAAGATATAAAACACCAGCTTTCAAAACAGACCTTCAAATGGAGAAAGAAGCTTGCAAGTTATTTACTAGAACCATTTTCTTCGATGTGCAAGATGAAATGTTTAATTCATACAAGTATTGTATTGCTATGTCTGTTGTGGAAAATGGCAACACTGAAAGATATTCTGTTCGTGATAGCCAGTATCATCTTTAAGGGTTCAGATGAGTTTCCTATTTATCATGTATGTTCATCTTTACTGCATTTCAGTGTATTTGTTTTCTGCAAATGTATTATATTACTGCATTTCAGTTTATATATGATTACAAAACAGTATATATGACTGTTAATAGTTTTTTTTATTATAGGTTGAGTTTTGTAAGTCTGAGATAAAGCTTGAGTGTAGCTGTAACCGTTACGAGTCGTACGGTCTTCTTTGTCGTCATGCATTCTATGTTCTCAGAATGAATGATGTAAAGGAGTTTCCACGAAAGTACTTACATAAACGGTGGTTAAAGAATGTAAAGCCTTTAAGTTCTACTCGTCGCATGGTCAGTGGTGTATCAGATGCAGTGCATACTGAAGTCACAAAATTGTATCATATTTTTGAATCTACTATTGATCGGTTGGTGCACAAGGTTGATAATTAATATTCCGTTTTTTAGTGTAGTTGTCTTCTCAGCTCGATTCGAATTGATATAACGTTTAAAGCTTGACTTGATTGTTTTTGGTTGTAAAAGTTTAATTGGTATCTATTTCTAATTGGCACAAAGCATTTAAAAAGGTAAAAATAGCTATAATACTATGTATACGTACTAACCTAAAAACATATTGCAATTACCAATTAAAATGCACAAAGTATTAAAATGTAAAATGCACATTTAATCTACAAAATAGACATAAAAGTAAAATGACAAAATTAAAATACAACTAATCTATAAAGGTACACACTACACTCTTAATAAAATCTAAGATGCAAAATTTAAAGCTAAAAGTCTAAAATGTAATCTAATTAACTGGCAACTAACTAATGTAAAAGTTGGACCTTAAGTAAACTGGCCCATCAGCAAGTCTTAAGCCCATAACACCAACTAAGGGACTACAGATCTTAACAAACGCTAAACGAAAATGACTTTACTTTTTAATCTCATTATTTAATTTGAACTTTCTAATTTTGTGGAACAACTTTTTAGACAGCTAAATTCTTTTAACCATTACTCCTACTGAAATTAAACTAAGGCAAACAAATGAAGCTTAATCCAACTGTTAAGATTTAAGGTGCACAAATCAATTACTAACAGCCTAATAGATTTTACTACATGAGTACCACTATCCTAACAGACTATGCTTAATCAACTAATTCCAAACTGAAATTTACAACAAACTTTATCAAATTCAATGAAAATGTGTTCAATCAAACATACTATCAGAAATATTGCAAGACTAGGTAATTCAGAATAATAACCGAATATCATGTATCGAGCTAGCACTCCAAATCGGTAATCAACATATAACAATGAGCAATTCAAGCAATATCACTTAAAATCCAAAACTATCATTACAGCTAGTAAAATTACACTACAAACTAGAATTGTAAAACGTGCTTAACCAATTCATCCGAAGTTTAGACCTTTGAGTCGAGAAGCGCGGCGCTGAGCCGGCTTAAAACCAAACACCACCAATTTCGTCTATTCTATGAGCTGAATAACTGTATACACCTGCATAAACTCCGAATTATACCTGCAAAACAAACAAGGCACAGAAACTCCAAACAAAGTCTACGATTCTGAAACCTGCATAAACTTGAAAACAATTTGATTGAACTCTAAAAAAACAATTAACAATCTAGCTATAACTGGTATCCAAAAACTTGCTTCAAACAGAAACAAATCTGAAGCTCGAAACTGAATGCTAAATCAACAGATTGCTTTCTAACAGACCTAATTAAGCCTATCACTGATCTTTTTTTAAAAATCGAATGATTCTACAAACTAAAACATCTTGTTTCTACTGATCAACTAGAAAGCTTATCAAAAGCCATTATAAGCTCTAAACTTGAACTCTTTAACTAAGTAATCTTAATACTATCTAACCGATTCTAAAAACTGATTATTAGGAGCTAGACTGATGAGATATGATTACGACTAAGCCACTACTACGTTTACCCTAAATGGAACAATCTAATCTTATAACACTAATCATAATCCTCTCATAAGCTTGGATCCACTATGCTACTTATTATTACCTGTCCGATTTTAACCTAACAAATCCTTGATTTACTTACTTAAATCTTCAACAAAAGCTAATATTAACTTTCTGAAAAGCTACACACCCTGCGTGAACAGTAATAAGCTAAGAAGAGCAGAAATTAAAGATCATTAAGAAAACATTGAAGAAAGCTGTTAAGAGAAAAGAAAGATTCCATTTAACGAAAAGATTAATCACAACAAGATTACTGACTACAATCGAAGCATTAGAGCAGTAGAGAAAGAAAAGAACTAAGTAAACTTCAAGCTTCGTTAATGGAGAAATTGGTTACAGTACTATAACAGAAATGTAACTGATTTTACAAACTGAAAACTAACTGAATGTGCGAAAATTAAACTAATTAACTAATCCTACTAACTAATTAACTATGTGAAACTACACCTATGCTAACCGACTGAAATGAAGCCCTTCTCTTCTATTTATAGCCGCCGTGTGGTGGTGGAGTGACGTGGTTACTCCAATGATTGGATGCCACGTGGAAAATACGAGGTTTAATCGATCCCGTTCTTCATTCTTGAATTTGGGGCTTTCTTTATTCTTCAATCTTGATCTAATTAAGTTGTATCAGCTTGTAGAGGAGAATGAGAGGATGATTTTTGTAGTTAAACTCTTTGCTTGAATCGTCGTGGATTGTTCTTGAGAAGGATTTGCAGGTTTGGAGATGAAAAGATGAATAACCGTCTCATTTTCTCTCTCTTTGTTTCAGTGAAGAAGAAAACACGTTTGTGTTTTTTGTGTGTTGTTTGACCGGTCTTGGTCAATGGACCAAGATAATAAACTTTCCAACATTTTGCCTTTTAGTCCTTTCACTTTATTTCTTTATCAAATGGTTTTGGAAACTTTTAGCAAATCTATCTTTCATCCTTTATGTATGTAGAAGTTTCAACTTAAACCCTCCATCTTTGGAAATTTGGCAAATAAGGTCCTTGGAGCATCTTTCGTCCTTTTCTTCGTCTTTTGTTCAAATAAATCCCTTAAAACGTGTCTTTGCTCCAAAATGCATCTACTTTACCTGAAAACACAAAAACACCAATACCCACGTAATTCTGACAATTTTCAGTTAAATATAAGGTATTCGACTGTGTTTTGAGTGGTATTAGGATCATTATTGATGAGTGTTTTCACACTTATCAATAATTTGCATATTTTCAAAGATAAGATGAAAGAGTTGATCAAGCAAGCAGAAATTGATGTACCAGTGGTCCCAAAAATGAATAACAAAGCTGCGATTTGTGCATTGCTGGGTGTCAATGAGCCTGAAAATGAGAATGATAAAGTTCTAAATTCAAATCTTAGGAGAGCGAGAGGTCTAGGATGCTTTTCTAGGTTGAAGCCTGTAACTGAAGTCACAACTGAAGAACTTAGTAAGAGGAGGACTTGTGGTATATGTGGTGAAAAAGCAGGACACAATAAAAGAACTTGCACAGGTTTGTCTGAGAGAGCCAATCTTCAAGCTTCTCCGAATCAACACATTTCTCCCAACAATCAAGCTGTTTACCCTAGAAGATCTGGGTTGAGATCAAATACTCCAAAATAAGTACTATATTTTTTTTATATTTTTCATTTTAATAAATACTTCGGATCAAATTCTTCAAAATAAATTGTAAAAAATGAGAATGAGATACAGGAAGTCTAGAAATAAATGCATAGGTTTAGGTTTTTTCAAAAGTGTAATGTAATGCAGTTACTTTTACATTTAGATGCAATGACTTTTAATACTTGATGATTTACATTGTGAGTAGTTATTTTACATATAATTTATCTATTATACTACATTTCAGTATAATTTAATGCATTAAAACTAATGTATTATAGATAACTATGATGCTGTAAAAATATACAATATGATATCGTATGATACAGTTATATCTTTTACTGCATTGTCATGCAGTTAACATCTACCGCATTTCAGTAGAGTTTTACCAAATCATATAGATAAATTTTTAATAAAATGTTGTATTTTTTGTAATCTATCAAGTAATGCTATAAAATCTCAAATATTAATGCAGTAAAAATAACTACTCATGACAACTTCCACTCCATTCATATGCTATAACTTTTTTTTTCATCTTATGAATTGCATCTGATGTATTATAGCTAAACTATGATGCAGTAAAATATGCACAGTAATGCATTAAAAATATACATTATGATATCTTATGATACAGTTAAATTTAACTTTATTGCATTTCAGTAGAATTTTATCAAATGATATAGAAAAACTTTAATAAAATTTCAAATTTTAATACATTAAAACTAATCCCTCATGACAACTGCCACTCGATACATATTCCATAACTTTTTTATATAACTAAAATATGCACAGTAATGCAGTAAAATATACACAGTAATGCATTAAAAATATTCATTATGATATGGTAATTGGCAAAGAAAAACCTTCATGTTTACAAGTTATTGGAAGAAAAAACAATTAGAAATTCAATTCAAAAGATTTAAAACTGAGATCTCTATTTATCAAGTGTCTTCTCGACAGTAGTATTGAGTTTCTTCCACAAGGCTTTATCATATCAGACATCATGCTCCTTTATAATCTTTGAAATTTTTGGCTTCTTCCTGAAGTATGCTTGTGCTTCTTTCAACAAACTTGCTTTTTTGACATTAAAGTCCATGAGAAGGATTTTGGCCAAGTACTTGGCACGAAGCATCTTCAATTGTGCTTTCTGAATTGTTCCTTCTTTCTTCAAAGGATGTAAAAAGTTTCCTTTACCTAGATATGTTTCTAAATGCCTCATAACAAATACACCACAATCGACAGTATTGGATTTTGTTTTCCAATCAAAATCAATAATGCTAGGCTCAGAAACTAGAAATTCAGCGCATTTTGGATGATGTTGTGTCTCCAAGTAATTTATAAAAGAATCAATCTGTGAAAATTTAAAATAAAATGTATGAGATACAGCATTGTAATGCACTATTTTTAAAAAAAATGATGCAGTAAAATTATCAATATTATTCACAAGGTATAGGAATGTAAACAAATAAGTTTGATGTTTTAAAAATAGCACCATAATGCTTTAAGTATTAGATAAAATTAGACTTACCAGAGCATATGGGAAAGAACCATATCTTGTTTATATATCATCGATGTCGTAATCTATGTTATCAATTATGTCTATTTCAGCGGTCTTCATATTGAAACAGATTACATAGAAATGGTTTGATGAATCTTCTGATATCTTTATTGCAGGAAAGAATACCTGTAGATATTTTTGTTATCATTAATCAACTTCATTCTATAGAACATCACAATTATATCATTTTATTCTCATAATTAATCTACTTACCAAATGAACATCGTCAAAATTCTTCCGTTTTGCTTCAGTTAAAACCAAACGAATATTTTGATCAAAAACTTCCCTTGTTTCTTCAATAGTCTTCCCCGAATCAACAGTGTAATTAGACTGTTTTTAGTAAATGCAAAACGTTATGTATATCATAATGTAAAACGTTATGTATAAAAAAAATTATATATTTGAATTACTTACAAGCATTCATGTATGACAATATACATTTCCATCGTCTGATAGCTTGTCTCTGTGTTGTTCCTCGTTATTTTGAACAATAGACCATAAGTCTAATATGAGTGAAGCAATTTCTATTTCAGGGTACAGGCTCAAGAAAAAAACACCTTCAACTCCAACTCTCTTATTCATCTTGAAAACAACCTCACTGTACAATATTTCAGACAAGGTAATATATATAATGATGTGATACCAAACCTACTGAATCAAACCTACGAAATCATCTAGAATCAGACAAATTAATCAGCAAATCGAGATGGTTTGTATGTTTAGTTTTTTTATTAATGCTCATATGAATGATTTATTTTAGTTATTGGTCAAAGTTTAGATATTGTTCAAATTTTGTTTTAAAATTGATTTTTTATGTTTGATAAACACTGCTATGTGTTAAAAATGCAATATAATGCTCTAGATTTACACTTAAGTTCATATTTAAGATTAAATAAATAACTAACTGGTCTTAAGTTTTAATTAATGCTATGTGTTAAACATAAACTATAATTCTCTAGAATTAGAATTAAGTTAATATAATGCTATGTGTTAAGAATGCACTATAATGCTCTAGAATTAGGTTTAAGATTCATATTTTAAGTTCATATAAGGCTATGTGTTAAAAATGCAATATAATGTTCTAAAATAAGACTTAAGTTCATATAATTCTATAGGTTAGCTGTTGATCAAAGTTTGTTTAAAAGTGACTTTTTATGCTTCAAAAATAACTACTATGTGATATAATTTAAATATAATTGATGCAGTAAATATATAATATTGATGCTGTGAAAAAAATATGTTATGTAATAATTAAGAACTTACCCTTCAGGTGTCTTATTACTCCATATGTATTTAGCAATCTTCTTTCCATCTTCTGATAGTGGTTGGCCCAATATGATTTTCCGTTGATAATATGGAGACACTAAAGAAGGAGGCAGCTTTACTTGATGTTTTTCGTTTTCCATATCAACTGGTGGAGCAATACAGCTAATTGGTGATGCGTGCATAATCATTTTTCTTTTTACAGGCTTAGGTTTATCTTTTTCTATCTTATTTCTTTCAGCAATTAACAGATCTCCTTCTTTGTTGCCTTTATCTTTATCATTTGATTTTTCATTCATGCATTGCAAATTTCCGACATTCTTTTTCATTAATTTATCCCTTATATCATCAAAAGTTGTTTTGTTTCCTTCAGTTCGTCTAGCGGAATCTCTTTATATACTTCATGTTGTTCGGCAACAAACAATGGTGTTTTACCTTTAACCTCTCTTGCGTTGTTTTTCGGTAACCGCAATTTCATACTATGTAAACTTTTTATAGTTCCCTTTTTCTGAATTTGTAGAGATTTTGGTGGCTCGGCAATTAAGAAACTTTTTGACACACTCTCTTCTGATTCAGCTAAGAAAGGTAGTTTCGAAACGGAGTAGTCAAAATACTCTTTGTTCACTTCTTCAATTGAAGGAAAATCGGTCATTAAACTATTGATATTTTCCATTCCAATTGTAGGAAAGCCAGCTTCTTTGAGATTTTTAGAACCTGTTAATAAAATAAGAAATTAAACAACAGTTTTTTTTGAAAAAAAATAGAATAACTTGTTTTACTACAGCATAGTTACTTCTTACTGCATCATAGTGTTTTTTTATCTAGTCATGCATTATAGTTAAACAGTGCATTACTAGTTTTAAATCACTATGATGCAGTGAAATTAATAATCAATATAAGAAAGTGTTTGTTTTTCATTTACTTTCATATGCTCCCAGGTTTTCATCTGGTAATTCATCATCTTGCATTCCACCTTCAGTGTCAAGTTCCATCTCTGCTTCTTCACTATCAACTTCCATCTCTTCTTCTTCACTTTCAGAGAATAGCGTTTGCGATTGATTTTCAAGGAATGAATCGTCATAAATGACAATAGATCTCTCGTTGACATCTTTATCGCACACTTCAGAACATATTTCAGCATTTAAACAATCTGTTTGACAGAAAATCAAATTAAAAAAGAAAATAGCTGATTTAATATTTTCTTTATAATCTAGTTTGCACTATTTAGTTAAGTAGTATATCATAGAATATAATTCTATTTAGTTTATAAACATTATGATGCGATGAAATTGTCGCATAAAATGTAGTTATTACAGATTACTTAAATATGTAACTAGATTAGAATATACTACAGACATTCAAGTTTTAAAGGTGTTCTAGTTATATTACTGACATTCAATATCCGAAACATACGATATAAGATAAAATATTAGTAGAAACCAGAGAAGTGTCATTGTTCATTTTCTTTTAGAGGTTTTTCCTGCTTTAGTGGGCGATGCTTCTCCTGCTTTTCCTTTTGTTGTTTTTTTAGGGGCAATAGGTGGTTTATTTTTCCCCCTTTAGCAGGTGATGCTGCTTCTGCTTTATCTTTGGTTGTTGACCTTGTCCGCCTTTCATATTCTGGTGTTGAGTCTGGCGTAGAATTCCCTTCATCCGTTGCTACAGGCTCAACATTACTAGATTCATTGGCGTCTATACCTTCATTCATTCCAACTTCCACATTCCCAAGAGGCTCAGTAATATTTGTCTCATCGGCGTCGTCACCTTCATTCATCCCTTCTTCTACAGATTCATTCAAACCAACTTCATCCAATACATTATCTCTATCTGCATCAGTCTTATCTTGATGATTCAAAGGATCATCATCGTTATACATTCTCTTTAGGAATGTATTTCTTTTTTGAACAATCTCCTTGAAGTCATCGTCAACTAGGTATTCATTCAATGCTATTTTTAGCTTCTCGTCATGATCTTCAAACATTTGAATAAGCTTTATGAGCTTATGATTCAAGAAAACCTTCATATCCTGTGTGTTTTTGAAAAATAATGTTAGTAAAACATAATTTTGATGCATTAAACTTTTTAACATATTTTAAATTATATATGCTTGTATTATTTTGAGAACTATAATATAATATAAAATTAAATAAAATATATATATATAAGCTATGATCTGTTGAAATTTTAATCTTTATTGTAGTAAGATATGCTATTTTTAGGATCACAAACATTTCAATAAGCTTTATGAGGTTATCATTTTAGAAAACCTTCATATCCTGTTTGTTTTTAAAAAAAAAGATAAATTGTTAGCTAAACATAACTTTGATGCATTAAACTTTTTTTGTTTTTTAAAAAAAAATTATTTTAAAAAATGAGTTTGATGCATTAAACTTTTTAACTTTTATTCAGTAAAAATATGATGATTTATTTTTTGCAAAATAGCCTATGTTAACTAAAATATAACTTTGATTCATTAAAATTTCTAAACTAATGCATCAAGATATGGAACTTATAGTTTAACTTAATAATACAGTAGCGACTTGATGATTACCTGACTAGTTTTTTCTTTGAACTTTTGTAGATTCTCTTCTCGGCTAGTACTTCCACCCTCTGTTAACACAATGATCAAACCTAATATTAGAAATCATCATATCATTCCATATATCTATATTTTTTTAATATAAGATTATAACTTACCTAGTAGATTATTTCGTTCTTTCCTTTTCTTCAACTTGATCTTTGGTTTTTCAATATATTCAAATTCTTTGAATATAGGAAGTTTACCAAAGCCTCCACTCTTTATTTCTTGTGCTTCTCTTTTTTTAGCAAGTCTGTACTCCATCCTTTGAATACAGGTGATGTTCTTTCCACTTTTAGATCAGGCAAATCTGTTGAACTGCAGTATATAAGCTAAAAAAGAAAAAATATATATTAGCATTATATTTCATAATTTATTACATCATATTTTAGAAATAATACATTAGTAGTTAATGCTGTAAAAAAACATACCACCAATACTACTGTGGAAGCAGCAAAGGTTTTTCCTGGTGACCAATCCTAGATCTCTGATCGAATACAGTAAAAAATATACTCGCACCAATCAAATTGTTGAAATTCTTCCATTCGTTTTACCGATGGTATGAATATTTGATTTGCAGTGCCATCTTTGTTCCCTTCAGCTAGACAAGAGAAGAAAATAACCAAAAAGCCGACTTGGAAAAACCAATCTGTTTCGGTCAAGCTAGCAACATGATCTTCAAGCTTTGAAATATTTATCATGTGTGCATCATCTCCTGCAAAGGGTGTTGTTGCTCTCCAATCTTTAGTTGTCTTATCTTCAGACGTTGTGCTAGGTAGAGAGAACTTTCTTTTCACCCATCAGAACACCCAAAATGTCATAAATTAATTCCTTGGTTACTTTAATTCTTCTTTCATCCTCCATCTTTATAGTGTCCATTTCAAGATCATAGTTTTGTACAATCCAAAATGTCATCTTGGTTGGCACCGACATATACTCAATATTATTGATGAAATGTCCCAAACCCATTTCTTCTATAACCTTAAGCTGTCTTGTTGTGCATGCTTTTAACAGAAGATTCAAATGACGCACTGACATTCTTGGGACGATATTGGGAAATAATGCTTTGCCTTTTTTAGAAACTTCTTTTTCAGCATCTTCTTTTTCATCTACATTCTCTACCACTTTCTTCGATTTAATCCTCCGAATTCTCATCATCTTACCTTTTTCAGCTACCTTCTCTACAACTTCCTTCCCTATCACAGCAGTTGGAGCATCTGTCTTTGATGTCTCAACATTTTCTCATTGAAATTGTTCAGCATCGTCAAGTACCTCAGTTGAAACTGTAATATTGACTGCTTTGCCTTTTTTAGCAATTTCATTTTCAGCAACTTCTTTTTCAGCTACCTTCTCTACCACTTTCTTCGCATTAATCCTCCGGTTTCTGATTATCTTACCTTTTTCAGCTACCTTCTCTACCACTACATTCTCTACCACAGCAGTTGGAGCATATGTCTTTGATGTATAAACATTGTCTGATTGAATTTGTTCAGTGATGACGTATAGTCCCCAGCCGGGTCATGAACCCGGCCCAAGGGTACTACCCGTATCCGGCCCATCACGTATGGGTGGGATGATGTCAGTCAGGCTTATGGGCCTGAATGAATAGTAACCGTACACACGTGTGCGGCCCACGGCCCGGTATGGCCGATACGGCCGACATAGGGTTAGACAGAATAATATCCTGTCTAGGGATATCTTTACCCCAATAAGAGAGGATATTCACTACCAGAATTAGAAGATTACAATCATTCTAATTCTGGTGTTTATCTCTTCCTTGGGGCCGAAGGATCAGTGAAAGCCCACTAGGGTTTCACTGCCTATAAAAGGAACCCCCAAGGGTTCCACAAAGGTATCACAATTCTCTCTAAACTCACATATAACCCTAAATCGATTACTTACTCTCACGCCGGAGTTTAATCGTGGGAAACCTTCCCACGGTAAGCTTAACGCGTGTTGTTTAGTGTGCAGGATCCCAACCAGACGATTCACTTGGTGCAGGAGCCGGTACCCAGCCAACCCGAATTAAGCCTAATTCGGGTCTAGCAAGGATCAACCAACTTTTGCATCAACAAGTTGGCGCCATCCGTGGGACCCTAACACTAAGCTAGAACAAAACCTCATCTCGATTTTTCTTTTTTTTCAATGACGAAGGGGCATCCGCCAGTTAACCCCAGGAACGTGAATCCTGGGAATCGGAAGTCCCCAGGAGAAGGGATTCTTATTCCCAACCAATCACCTAGCCGCCTCGCAGGCGGGCCAGGTAACCGTAGCGGTCTTCAGTCCGCAGGGGTGACGAGCACGATCTCGGTGACACCCCCGCCCACTTCAACCCTGGACAACCCTGATCCGGGAAGTGCGCCAGGCCCTCCTAACAAAGAGCCACGTAGACCCTTAATGGAGGAAGAAGTGGAAGCTCAACCACTCAGCGAGGATGAGCTCACTCGAGTTCTCACTCAGAATTTTGAAAGGATCGTCCCAGGGATCGCATCAAGATTGAGCCTGGGGAGGAACCTCCAAGCCCGACTCAACTTTGGCGACAGTGGACCATCCACTCCTTCCCGAAATCGGAGAAAAAGGAGGACTCAGCCTCGGGAGCAGGGAACCTTTGAGGAAGACCCTCAACCCCGGAATGTGTTTGAACGCATAGGGGATCGCATCATGCAAGAATTAACGCAGCCTCAAGATGGAGAAAGGTCGGATGGCTCACCCGAGCGGCCAGACCGAGAGCTGACCAGAACCACACGCCGCCCAAGTGTGTGGGATAGAATGAACACAGGGAGAAAGGCTCCTGGTTCGTCTCAAAAAAGTGGTCCCTACTCAAAAGGCGGGGCACCACCGCCGTCCCCAGATCCGTCTGGGGAGGACTCAGATGACCATCCGCCCAAACGCCGTCGGCCTAGGCGCACGCCACCACCACCAAACAATGATGAGTATTATGGTGGCCCCTACTATAGGGATACGGAAGCAGAGGACCTCTCGCGTCCGTGGTGTGAACCATGGGATGACCCTAGGCTCACGCGGCCATGGGCTGATCCCAGGGAAGATCCGTTTACCCTCCGTATACGGAACTACTCTGAGGACACCAAACGTCGCATGCCGGCGTGTATCAAGACGTATGATGGGTCCGGTGATCCTGTCGATCACCTCAAAATATTTGATACTCAGGCTAAAATTGAGCGATGGCCCATGCCTATATGGTGCCAAATGTTCAATTCGACCTTAATTGGAAACGCTCGTGACTGGTTCGAGGCACTCCCCCCACGGAGCATTGATAGTTTCACGGAACTACGAACTGCGTTCGAGAACAATTATACTCAAAGGAAGAAGTATAATAGGGATCCGGTTTCATTGGCAACTGTCAAGCAACGGCCGGGGGAGTCCACAGAAGCCTTCACTGAGCGCTTCAATGATGAGTGCACACGCACGAGAACCATGCCAGAGCTCCTGAAAATCTCGGACTACATGCACGCCATAACAGACAGAGAACTGATCAGGCGTCTCAACGACAAGCGTCCAGAGAGATATGATGACCTCATGGAAAGGGTCAGAAATTTCATAGAGGGAGAGACAGCTGTTGCCGCGGCCTACCCATCCCGAGGAAATGGGTACCGCTCAAATGACCAGTCCCGGAGACAGTCGGGTGGCCAAGGCAACCAGAACAATAACAAGAGCTCGGACTATAAGAGCCAAAGCAAAGGCGGACGGTCGGACGACAAGTTCACCCCCTTAAAGATGTCCTACCGGGAGATCTTGTTGACTGAAGGGGCGAATTTTCCAAGACCTCCCCCAATGACCACACCCCCGGAACGTCGGCAGGGAAGTCGCTTCTGCGAATTCCATAATGACAAAGGACACGGCACGGAGGAGTGTATCCAGCTGAAGAAGCATATTGAGTCGCTAATCAAATCAGGCAAACTCAAGCACCTGGTTAAGGATTGGAAAGACGGAAAGGACAACAACAAGAAGTATGATAAGAAGGACCCCCAAAAAGACAAGCCTTCTACCATATACATGATCCAATCCAGACAGCGCCGCACGAGACAGAAAATTGGCCAAAAATTTTCCCGCGGCAAGGAAATCTCATTCCCTCTCATCACAGCAAGTGACGTGGTTGATGCGCCTCTCACCATTGAGATAAGCATTGGAACACACAATGTCCGCCGCATGTATGTGGATGGAGGGTCGTCAGCAGAGGTATTATATGAACACTGCTTTGTGCAGTTATGCCCAGAAATAAGAAGCCAATTAGTACCGGCCACGTCGCCGCTTACTGGCTTTAGTGGAGATACTATCTGGCCAATAGGGCAGTTGCGTCTGCTTGTCACCATTGGGAATGAGGAACATTCCACTACAACGTGGATGAACTTCATGGTGATACGTTCACACTCTCCTTATAATGGAATCATAGGCAGACCAGGCATTTTGGCTATCCGGGCAGTACCCTCTACGGCACACGGAATGATTAAATTCCCCGTTGATGGGGGAATCGTTACTATTTATAACACAGTCGCGCCAACGTCCGAGTGTCACACTGTGACAACACCGGCACCACCTGTACCACCCAAGGACGGAGCACCACCACCCAATTGGAAGGTGGCCATTCACCCTGACTACCCGGAACAGGAGGTATCCATAGGAGGGGCACTCTCAGATAGCGGCAAAAGGGCCATGTGTGCACTTTTAAGTGCAAATTTGGACATATTCGCATGGGAGCCAAAACATATGACGGGTGTACCACGTACGATAGCAGAGCATAAGCTCCAGATCCGCCAAGGGTACCAACCCATCAAGCAAAAGAAGCGCGGCCAGGCGCCCGAGAGAAGCCAAGTTATATTGGAGGAAGTGCGGAAACTGGTGGACGCAGGCATTATGCGCGAGGTATACTACCACGAGTGGTTATCCAATCCAGTCATGGTCAAGAAACATGACGGAAGTTGGCGCATGTGCGTGGATTTCACGGACCTAAACAAGGCCTGCCCACAGGACTGTTACCCGCTACCAGAAATCGACTGGAAAGTAGAATCCTTGTGTGGATACCCTTTCAAATGCTTCTTGGATGCATATAAAGGGTATCACCAAATCCAGATGGCGGAGGAGGATGAAGAAAAAACGGCGTTCCACACAAGCCAGGGCGTATATTGCTATACGAAAATGCCGTTTGGATTAAAGAACGCCGGCGCTACGTATCAGCGGTTGGTGGATAAAGCTTTCGAATCACAAATAGGACGCAACTTGGAAGTATATGTTGATGACTTGGTGATAAAAAGCTACACGGAGGAGGCACTCCTCCGGGATGTCCAGGAGACATTCGACACGCTGAGAAGGATTAATATGAAGTTAAATCCAAAGAAATGTACGTTTGGTGCAACAGAAGGAATGTTCTTGGGATATTTGATTGACCCAAACGGCATAAAACCTTGTCCAGAGAAGACGGACGCAGTGATACGGCTACCGTCCCCGCAGACACGGAAAGAGGTGCAATCCTTGAATGGGAAGTTAGCCGGATTAAATAGATTTCTATCCAAATCCGCAGAGAAGTCATTGCCTTTATTTAAGACGCTCAAGAAGTGTATTAGAAAGGGAGACTTCCGTTGGACGAAGGAAGCTGAGGAAGCCTTTACCCAACTCAAGCAGCATCTCGCATCTCTCCCCATGTTGGTAGCTCCCCGCCCAAAGGAGGAACTTGTTATGTATCTCTCGGCTACTCATGGCGCAATAAGCGCGGTACTTATGACGGATAGAGACACAATACAGACCCCGGTCTACTTTATAAGTAGAACATTACAAGGAGCGGAACTGAATTATTCCCCCATGGAAAAATTGGTGCTAGCACTAGTATTTGCTACAAAGCGGCTGCGCCGGTACTTTCAGGCGCACCCGATTGTCGTGATTACGGATCAGCCAATCAAGCAGGTTATATCTAGACCAGACGTGACAGGGAGACTAGAAAAGTGGAGCATCCTACTGGGAGGGCATAATATATCTTACAGACCAAGGACGGCTGTTAAAGGCCAGATCTTGGCAGATTTCCTGATTGAAAAGCCGGATGAGGAAGAACCAATCATTAAGCAAGAGGAGGTCCCAGCGGAACCTTGGGTGCTATTCACGGACGGATCCTCATGCACAGACGGGTCCGGGGAAGGCCTCATCCTCACAAATCCAGAAGGCATGGAATTCACGTACGCCCTCCGTTTTGAGTTCACGGCCACCAATAACGAAGCGGAATATGAAGCATTAATTGCGGGTTTAAAAATCGCCGCTAGAATGGGAGTCCGCAACCTTGAGGCCTACGTGGACTCACGGCTTGTCGCGAACCATATTCTAGGTGGGTATGTGGCTAAGGAGGACAACATGGTCAAGTATTTGAAAAAAGTCAAGACGTTAATCGCAACTTTCAGTAAGTTTTCCATCAAGCAGGTGCCAAGGGGCGAGAACAAGAAAGCGGACGCCCTCAGTAAAATCGCATCCACAAGCTTCGCCCACTTGTCTAAACAGGTGTTGGTGGAAATACTCAAGGAAAAGTCTATCACGGAAGGGGAAGTGACTGCTATAGTTGAAGAGGAGGGACCTACGTGGATGACCCCAATCATCAACTATCTGGCTAGTGAAACCCTCCCAGACGAGGAAAAAGCAGCAAGGCGCGTTAAAAGGAAGTCACAACATTTCGAACTCCGGGAAGGCATCCTTTACAAACGCTCTTTCCTGCAGCCGTGGCTGCGGTGTGTTGGACCGCGCCAGGCGGCCTATGTGATCAGTGACATACACGAAGGGTTGTGCGGCATGCATGCAGGCCCACGATCCGTGGTAGCCCGAGCCTTACGAACAGGATACTATTGGCCCACTATGCACAGAGACGCGCGCGACATGATTCGCAGGTGCAATGATTGCCAAGTGCATAGGCCAGTACCGCGGCACCCGCAGCAGGAGCTTACACCTATCACGTCCCCATGGCCGTTTTACAAGTGGGGAATTGACATTGTAGGACCATTTCCTGTAGCTGCGGGAGGGGTTAAATTCTTGATTGTTGCAATGGATTACTTTACACGATGGATAGAAGCTAAGGCAGTAAAATCTATCACGGGTAAGCAGGTCAAGAAGTTCGTGTGGGAACACATCGTATGCCGTTTCGGTCTACCTGGAGAAATTATATCGGACAACGGCAAACAGTTCACGGATAACCCATTCAAAGACTGGTGTGCATCATTGAACATCAAGCGGCGCTTCGCGTCTGTTAAGCATCCACAAACAAACGGCCTTGTCGAACGAGCAAATAGGAGCTTGGGGAATGGAATCAAGGCGCGGCTGGATGAACGACAGGGCAAATGGGTTGATGAACTGTCGCACGTGCTATGGGCACATAGAACCATGATAAAAACAGCCAACGGAGATACTCCGTTTGCATTGGCTTACGGCACTGAAGCCGTTATACCAGCAGAAATAGGGATGCCTACCATCCGCACTGCGGAGGTTAATGCCGTCACAAATGATGAACAACTGCGAATCAACCTGGATCTGTTGGAATAAAAAAGGGAAGTAGCAGCCATCAATGAAGCTAAGTCCAAGGCTAAGATGAAGGCTTATTACGACGCCAAGGTCAAGGGTGTTTCTTTTCGACCGGGAGACTACGTCTATCGTGCTAACGAAGCAAGTCGAGTGGAAAACACAGGAAAACTGGGCCCTAAATGGGAAGGACCGTATGAAGTCATTGAAACCTTGGGACGAGGCGCGTACAAGTTACGCGACATGGATGGCCGCGACCTAGAGCGCACATGGAACATCGCCAATCTAAAAAGGTGCTATCTTTGAAAGCTACGGCTTCCGCATGGATACTTCGCTATAAGCGGTTTCCATAAAGACCATGCGGGTTGTTTGTCTTACTTGTTTTTTCTTATGATTGTTTTAGTTTCCCTTATGGACCTTTTTTTTTTAGGACTTGTCGTCATTATCCAAACAAAAATGTAAATGTTCTAATAAAATGCCGTGGTGCCTAGCTAGCTCCACGGCCTGTTTCGTGCAAATTATTGTTCTCCTTGTTAGATTCTTTGTTAGCCGTATGAATTTTACTTGTGTTATAATATGCCATGTTTCTTTCATATGCATTCTCTCGAAATACCGTACATGTACCATACACCTCCAGGTGGGGTAAGAGGATTAAGTGAACCTACTAATTCAACTTGCCGCGTAAGAGGGATGCAACCCCAGCCGCACGGATCACGTACCCTTACTAGACACCTTACTCACAAGACGTTGGGGTAAGTTTCATATGCTATAGCCATACCGTGCTCCGCATAATAAAGACGCACGTCGCACGTCTAGTAAATTATAGACTTGACTGTATTTTCTTTGTGAGTAAGACGTGGTATCATGCAGTATTGAACTACAATGTTTCAAACACAAGCACAAATACACGAGTTTCCAAACAAATCAAAATTGCCGTGGTTACCCACGGACTTATATACAAAACATAAAAATTGTTAGCCGTGTACATACACGGACGAATCGAAACAATACATATTCATAGATTACAAAACAAGTGTTTGATTGTGGACAAAGGAGCATCCTAAATTGAGGGGAGAAACCTACCCATCTCTGCTTGTTCTTCCACCAGACGCGGCAACCATTCATCACGCTCTCCCCGCTTCTGGGCTTGGGCCGCGGTCCTTTCCAACACCACGTCTAGGGGTTCCTCGTCAAGTACGACCCTGGTTACGTCCTCATATACAGGAAGGGTTAGAGGAAAGTTAGCAGTGGAAGGCATGCTAGGACTGAGCTTCTCCATGATTTCAGTGTTCGGGGCATCTTTGGTGGCCTCTAGCTCATCCAGGAACGGGTAATGCAGATCTTGCATCGCGGCCATGGAGGCAGTCATCTTGCTGGCGGCTTCGGGCTTAAAGAAGGTATGACGGGCGATGTCCCCACCTTTGGTGATCAGTTCAGCAGCCTCAACCATTCCTTCATGCCGCCCATGGTCGATACCATCAGATACAAGGTTGGCAAATTGTTGTACAAAGGATGGGGCCTCTAGCACCTTCGTCACGGCCAGGCGTGCTCCATGCCCAACCATCCACCTACGGCCCGCAATGGCTGTTAGTAGTTGGGGGCACAGTACATTGTCACGCTCAGCGGACAGGGCATCCATCACCAATTCTTTTTGGGCGACTGCCTCTTTCAGCTCTTGGGTAATGGCCCTTTCCTCAGCAAGGTCTGTCTGCATCTTTTCCATGTTTTGAACGGCCAAATGCGCGTCCTTTAGCTTCTGGTTCAGATCATCTACTTGGCTAGCGTAAGAATGGGCAGAAGCTTCGGCCGTGGTCACCTATAGTAAAAGACGTGTTAGTACATTCATTGTTTGGTATGTATGGGCGGTGCGGCACGGATATGTACCTTGGTGTTTGCAGCATCTAATTGAGACTCAAGGTGGGCTACTTGCTGATCGTGTTCACTCGCACGGGCCGATTGTGTCTTGATTGTTGCCTCAGCATCCGCCAGTTTGGATTGGAGGTCAGCAATCAGGGCTTCATTATCTTCAATCATTTTTTCCCTCCGTCCAACTTTCCTCTTGAGAGATTCGACGTGCCCAAGGGCAGCTTCAAACCTGACTCTCATCGCGGTTCCCATCGCCATTTGATGTACAAGCGTCCCATTATACTCATCAGCCAAATCCGCATGGTTGAGTGAGTTTACCTCTTGCACCAAGCTTGGTGGTATGCAGTTGTTAAGGTACTCACGACACTCCTCAGCATTCCTCAATCGCGACGCTGTGGTAATAGTCCATATCGGGTTAAAAGGTTGAGGAGCACCGGATGTGGGGAAGTCTTGGGAAAGCAGGGGTGAACCATCTTCAAACACAGGGCCGGACTTTGTGGGGGCCGCAGGATTTTCTTCGACAGCTTTTCCTTTCTCCTTATTCACTTGGGTGTCAGAAGGAGGTGCGGCATCAGCTTGGTTGTCCCTGCGACATGAATATCATGAAATATCTTAAGTATGGCAAAAAAAAAAAGAAAAAAAAAAAGAAGACATTCTTGCATATTGGGATGGTTTCTTACATATGGCTTCTTGCTCCTTCGGAGGCGGTTGGGGCAATTTGGGTGACGGGATCGACATGAGTGACCCGGTTAGCCTCGGAACCCTGGGTGCCACTCTCAACAGATTGATACATAGGGTGGTCTTGTCGAAGCCTCTTGGGGGGAGCATTGTGTTCACCAATCTCGGCCGATGCAGTCTCGCCTGCACGGTTCCCCCTCTTTCGGGTGCGCCTAGTGAGGGGCTGCGCTGAGATTTCAGCAATCTCCTCTTCGGCTTCCTCATCTTCGTCCAAGTTAACATACTGTTGCACTTCATCATCATCATCATCGCCCATCAGACGGCGAATGGTGGAGTCGGTTTCGATATTGTCTCCCTGTTGTTCTCTATGTGGTGAGGAAGGCCCGGCTCCCCCTTGGTTCATCTGGTCATTATCATCACCATGATCTCCATGTTCTTCGTCCGAATGGGGATCAGGCACGGCTTCCAAGGCAACCGTCACTGGTCGGGTGTGCTCAAGGAGGGGCTGTTCATTTTCACGAAGAGGACGGAGTCCTTCCGGCACAAGTCTTGGGTCGCCCTGGCGCAACAGTCCAAAAAAGTTCATCTCTGTCCAGCACAAAACAATAGATGTTAGTTATTATACAAACACATGTATACATTCTTATTGACGTACGGATGATTAGCCTACCTTCGCCCTGCCTTCTCCAAAAAACAGGATACCTATTGGAGGGACCAAAGTAATTGCGGCTAATTCCTAGCAAGCATAAGAATGATTCCGGCAGGTTTCTGTGGAATCCAGTCCTATTTAGATCTAATTCCTGGGAGTGAAGGGGATTGTATGTACTGGCGTGCGGCTTAGGGTCGTGCGGGAATCTGTTCCTAATGATGAAATCACCCGGCCATACCACTGCGTCAATGAAAAAGTAATGGTCATACCAATTTTTCAGTGAATCCATTGGTTTGTTGTGTGATTGTGGGCTGTTGGAGGCTCGTTTTTTGAAAGATACCCAACCGTTCACTAAGTTTGGGGTGTAAAACAACCTAAATAACTCTACGGTTGGGGGGATACTCCTAGCACGGCAAAGGATCTCGAATTGGCTAATTTTACAGGCACCTATGCAGTGGAGCTGACTAATGTGTACATTATAATATCCTAACAGATCTACGAGAAAGTGGGTGAAAGGGATGCGGTAATTAGCCGCATCAAACAGGCGAGTATAGAGGCCTATCTTACCCGCTGGAGCCTCAGTTATGAGGTCCCCGACGCCAGGGAGTGAGGGGTGTAGGTTGGAAGGGATGAAGTAATTTGTACAAAAATGGTTTAACTGGTCTTGGGACATGACATTTAGCACGGATCCGATGGTAGGGCTGTTTCTATTGGCCATTACTAAAAAAGAGTGTAAGGACGTGGTATTCTAACCTGCGTGTGAAGGGATCCGTGCGTACTTGGTTCAAGATAAAAGGAAAGCTTTAATGGCAGAAATGGAGGTTGTGAACTGTGTGTTTCACACAGCCGTAGGGGTGGCTTATTTATAGGGTTACCTTGAGGGTCACAGCCTGTTGGATATGTGACACGTGTTGGCCACTATTCTTAATCGTGTGGCTAGGGGGCAAGTGGCAAGTGAAACGTCAGATGGGACCCACGGGTCATATCTGACCCACACGTTTGCACTGCTCAATGTTCTGACTGTCTGCACTTTTGTCAGTCAAACAAGTCAGATGAACAGTTGTTCATGTCGGGTTATGCGGCTCTAACGTAAGACTTGACATTTAATGATATATTTAATTTGTCTCGGCGACTATGAATCGAGCATCATTGTCCTTTGTTATGAATTCCTTGGTACGTCCGGGAGCATCTTTGTAGTCTAGAGGTTCCACCTACGGTTGTAACAACTAGACTGGGGGGACATGATGACGTATAGTCCCCAGCCGGGTCATGAACCCGGCCCAAGGGTACTACCCGTATCCGGCCCATCACGTATGGGTGGGATGATGTCAGTCAGGCTTATGGGCCTGAATGAATAGTAACCGTACACACGTGTGCGGCGCACGGCCCGGTATGGCCGATACGGCCGACATAGGGTTAGACAGAATAATATCCTGTCTAGGGATATCTTTACCCCAATAAGAGAGGATATTCACTACCAGAATTAGAAGATTACAATCATTCTAATTCTGGTGTTTATCTCTTCCTTGGGGCCGAAGGATCAGTGAAAGCCCACTAGGGTTTCACTGCCTATAAAAGGAACCCCCAAGGGTTCCACAAAGGTATCACAATTCTCTCTAAACTCACATATAACCCTAAATCGATTACTTACTCTCACGCCGGAGTTTAATCGTGGGAAACCTTCCCACGGTAAGCTTAACGCGTGTTGTTTAGTGTGCAGGATCCCAACCAGACGATTCACTTGGTGCAGGAACCGGTACCCAGCCAACCCGAATTAAGCCTAATTCGGGTCTAGCAAGGATCAACCAACTTTTGCATCAACATTCAGCATCCTCAAGTACCTCAGTTGAATCTGGAATATCAACTGCTGCAACCTTTTTCTTTTTTTTGTTTTGGCTTCTTCCTTCATCAGTTGGGATGTCATCAGCAGCTCTTTTACCAGTAACTTTGTTTTTAACACATATTTTTTTTCGTTTGGAAAATACTTCATTTGTATTAAATCCCTCTGGTTCTGAGAGTCTTTCATTGCTTTTACCTGTAAATAATTAATAATGTTATCCAATTTTTAAGAATTTAATGAATCATTACACATCCATTTCATATATTGATACAGTAAAATATTAACACATCGCAGTGATTTTCAAACATTAAAAGTCACATTTAATCAAATATTGGACAACAGCCAACCTTAATAATGCATACAAACGTAACTCGGAATATAGAGCATTAGAGTTCAAATTTTAACACATGACATTGATTTTCAAGCATATAAACAATCATTTAATCAAAATTTGAACAATATCTAACATAATACATTCATATACAACATTAGAGTACAAATTTTAACACATCGTAGTGATTTTCAAGCATGAAATCTCACATTTAATCATAATTTAGACAACGGCTAACTTAAATCATTCATATGCATCTAACTAGCATATTAGAGCATTAGAGTTCAATTTTTAACACATTATAGTGTTTTTCAAGCATGATAACTCACATTTAATCATACTTTAGACAATGGCTAACATAAACCATTCAAATGAACCTAAATCACATTCTAGAGCATTAGAGTATAATTTTAATCACATCAAACTGATTTTCAAGCATATAAACAATCATTTTATCAATATTTATGAACAACTTGTAACCTAATTCATTCATATGTACCTAACTCGGATTTTAGAGCATTAGAGTGCAAATTTTAACACATCACAGTGATTTTCAAGTATGAAATCTCACATTTAATCATACTTTAGACAACGACTAACTTAAATCATTCATATGAATCTAACTAGCATTTTAGAGCATTAGAGTTCAAATTTTAACACATTATAGTGTTTTTCAAGCATCATAACTCACATTTAATCATACTTTAGGCAATGGCTAACATAAACCATTCAAATGAACCTAAATCACATTCTAGAGCATTAGAGTATAATTTTAATCACATCAAACTGATTTTCAAGCATATAAACAATCATTTTATCAATATTTATGAACAATTTGTAACCTAATTCATTCATATGTACCTAACTCGGATTTTAGAACATTATAGTACAAATTTTAACACATCGTAGTGATTTTCAAGCATGAAAACTCACATTTAATCATAATTTAGGCAACAGCTAACCTAAATCATTCATATCAACATAACTTGGATTTTAGAGCATTAGAGTGCAAATTTTAATACATCACAGTAATTTTCAAGTATGAAATCTCACATTTAATCATACTTTAGACAACGACTAACTTAAATTATTCATATGAATCTAACTAGCATTTTAGAGCATTAGAGTTCAAATTTTAACACATTATAGTGTTTTTCAAGCATGATAACTCACATTTAATCATACTTTAGACAATGGCTAACATAAACCATTCAAATGAACCTAAATCACATTCTAGAGCATTAGAGTATAATTTTAATCACATCAAACTGATTTTCAAGCATATAAACAATCATTTTATCAATATTTATGAACAATTTGTACCCTAATTCATTCATATGTACCTAACTCGGATTTTAGAAAATTATAGTACAAATTTTAACACGTCGTAGTGATTTTCAAGCATAAAAACTCACATTTAATCATAATTTAGGCATCAGCTAACCTAAATCATTTATATCAACATAACTTGGATTTTAGAGCATTATATTGCAAATTTTAACACATCACAGTGATTTTCAAGTATGAAATCTCACATTTAATCATACTTTAGACAACGGCTAACTTAAATCATTCGTATGAATCTAACTAGCATTTTAGAGCATTAGACTTCAAATTTTAACACATTATAGTGTTTTTCAAGCATGATAACTCACATTTAATCATACTTTAGACAATGGCTAACATAAACCATTCAAATGAACCTAAATCACATTCTAGAGCATTAGAGTATAATTTTAATCACATCAAACTGATTTTCAAGCATATAAACAATCATTTATACAAAATATTTACAATATGTAACCTAATTCATTCATATGAATCTAACTAGCATTTTAGAGCATTAGAGTTCAAATGTTAACACATTATAGTGTTTTTCAAGCATGATAACTCACATTTAATCATACTTTAGACAATGGCTAACATTAACCATTCATATGAACATAAATCACATTCTAGAGCATTAGAGTATAAATTTAATCACATCAAACTGATTTTCAAGCATATAAACGATCATTTATACAAAATATTTACAATGTGTAACCTAATTCATTAATATCAACCTAAGTCGGATTTTAGAGCATTACAGTACAAATTTTAACAAATTACAGTTATTTTCAAGCATGAAAACTCAAATTTAACACATCGCATTGAAATAAAGATGTAGAATAAATCACTTACTGGTTGATATAGTTATAGATTTTTCCGACGACTTTTTTTTACTGTTTCCATAATCTACTCTTTGTTTTATCATCAGCCTAACACTTTTCCTATTTTCTAGATACATGAAATGATAGTTGGAATCAGATTGTTATAAACATAAATAATATCGAAAATAAATAAATAGAGGTATTAATTCGCTTACGAGGAGGAGTACAGGATTTCAGATTGTTATTCACCATCTTTTTGGATTGATGCATTTCAAATTTTATGCATCAATCTGGTTTTGATCTTGTTTTTATCTACTGTGTAAACTTGGGGAGAGAAAAATATAGGAGATATATTTAGTAAGTGAAGAATATAAGAGATACGTGGGTGTTTGTTCACCATAAATGAGACGCTCTCGGTTGGTTATTTACTAGTTTGCCCCTAAAGTTTGTAATATATACCAAATCAATATACAATTTTGATAGATTTTTCCAAATCAATATTTAATTTTAACAGATTAATAGGTAGGTGGTCGTTTATTCATCATAAATGAGACATTCTAGAAAGGTTATTACTAATATTTACCAAATCAATATACAACTTTATCATATTTTACCAAATCAATATACAACTTTATCATATTTTAGCAAATCAATATATAAATTTATCACATTTTATCAAATCAATATACCATTTTATCAGATTTCTTTAAAAAATATTAAATATAAAGGTATAATGCTTAAAAATCTACTTATTTCCATTAGAAGTTTACCAAATCATAAAGGTTAATTACTGCATTAAGGAGAGGATAACCAAAATAAATATTAGGTAAATAGAGTGGCATTTACAATATACTTAGGCCAAGCTGAAATAAAATTACAACAGAAACAAACTTTATGTTTTGGGTAAACTTTACATAATAAAATTGTTCAAAAGTTTATAAATAATTTCATTAAACTTCATCCAAGGATTTCCTTCTTTATTCTTGCTTCAAACTTTCTCATGAGCCCAATATTAACTTTCACATTGAAACCACTTATAATCTTTTGTTTCTTTTGTTGCTTCTTACAATGTTGGTCCGCCGCTTTGAGTAACTCACTTCTCCAAAGGTTACAAGGCAACATCAGAATCTTTGCTAAGTACTTTGCTCTGAGAGTGTTAATAGTTGATTTTTGATATCTATTTTCATCTGGCATTATCATCAACCATATTTCTTTACCGACGTACATCTCCATATGCCTCATAGCAAATAGACCACAGTCGACAACATTTTTTTTGTCCTCTAAGTCATCTTCAAGACTCTTGGGACGGCCTTCATGAATGCAGCATGTTTTGGATGATTTACACTTTCTAGGTAAGCAATGAATAATTTTATCTGTGAAAAAAATACAAGATTGCTGTTAATGCTGTAAAATAATATGTAATGCAATAAAAAAATTTTACCTGTTATATTTAAAAAAAAAATTTATAACAAAATTTTGAAGGTTATAAAAAACTAGTATTTATTAATACATATCTATTTAGCCAAATGAGATTTATAAATCAAAAAATTACCATTGTCATGGCATAAGGGCCATATCTGTCATCAAGATCCTCAGAATCATCATCAAGGTTGTCCATGATTTCTATTTCAGTAGATATCATATTGAAGCATAATAAATAGTAATGGTTTACAACACCTATCATCTGAATACAAGGAATCATAACCTGTAGATAATTCAATAAAAAATTATTAACTAAAATATAGTAATGCTGTAAAAATTTAACTGTAATGCTGTAAATAATTTTTAAATAGTATTAGTAATAGATGTTATTTATGACTTACCATACTAATGTTATCCAATTTGTTTTCTTTGAATTCTGTAAAACAGACTCAAAGTTATCATCAAAAACTTTTCTCAGGTGTTCTTCATCCATTTTCTGTTCAACCAGAGCGGGATGCTGTATATAATCACAAAAAAATATAAAATATTTCAACCTATAGAAATTCAAATTTTTAAGTATATATAGACAAAAAAACTCACCAGCATTCCTGTACTGCAGTACAAATTTGAGTTAAATGAGACGCTCGATTTGAATGTCTCCTCATACGCCAGAACAAGACTCCATAAGTCAAGAATATTTGATGAAATTAGGATGTTTGGATAAAGACTCAAGAACCATATACATTCAATTATTATGCCCAATCCACTGAATATAAATTCCCTGCGCATTATAAAAATAATTCAGTTTTTTTTACCAATCACAAAAAAAAATATATCTATAATATGCAATTCAGTTACTTTATTAAAGGTTAATGCAGTAAAAACTAACCCTTCAGGACAACTGCCACTCCATACATATTCTATAACCTTTATTTCATCTTCAGTAAATGGTATGGCTGGATGAATTTTCCTCTCGTGATATGCTGACAACTTTTCACTTGAGTCTATCCTATAAACCGCATCTTCTAATACTTCAGCGCCTCTTTTCATACTTCTGATAGGCCTTTTAAAATCACTTTCATTTTAGGGTTCTGGAACTGCAATACTAACCACTTTCTCTTTGCCTTTTTCTGAATTCTTATCTGTAACACTACTTGTGAACATTGGCGTCTTAGTGTCTGTGTTTTGGACTGCATTAACAAGTATTGAAGCCATTCCAGCAATTTCAAGAATTTCAGTTGCTTCAGCCACTTCATTAGCTTCAACAGATGTTTTTAGAGGCAATTCAGCAACTTCATGAGCTTCAACACTTTTTTCTATGGCACTTGTATTTCCTTCATCTATTTTTCTTGCCTCAAAATGTCCTTCATTGTTTCGTACTAGGCTTAATTTCAGATTTCTTGATTTAGGACGAAAGGAAGGAGTGTTGAGATTTTGAAAAACATCTGAGGTACAAGTCCAAACATTATCGGTCATATTGTCAACCAAATCAAATGCATCCAACCCTGGTTGACCTACATCAAAATCAACAACTTTAGCACCCAAGATACCCAAATCATCTTCAACATCAATCTTTCTTCGTTTGTTGATTTGATATCCTTTTTCGTCTTCCTTCGTTTGTGATAAAGGTTCTATTGTGGGAAGTCTAGTGTTTAGATAACTCAACAAACTTTCATCACTATCTTATGAAGGTTCTTCTACGACATAAGCTATCCGAGCATTTTTATTTGTTTCATTTGAAGATTATGTTTCTGGAGGAGTTGTTTGAGTGAAATAAGTATATTAATCAAATGGTACAATGCCCATATTTTGCCCTGCAATCAGATTTTGAGGCCCCTCTCCAGCATTTTTACAATCATGCTTATCTTTCTTTTCCTCATTTACATCGTCACCACCTTTTTTATTCTTTTTTTCATCATCGCCATTATCTGCATATTTTTACATTGTTAGAATTTTTAAATTGCAAACCTTACCAAATTAACGTAATAATGTTATAGCATTGTAGTTATATTATTACCAAAAAAATTTTAGTAGAACATAGAAAAATATAATTTGAAGGTTATAGACATACCATCATGTTGATCCTCAACATTTCCTTTTTCTGCATCATCATGTTGATCATCAACATTTCCCTTTACTGCATCATTATCATCATCTAATGCATCATCATCGTCATCTTCTTCGTCATCATCTAATCCATCATCATTGTCAGTTTCATCATCAATATCATCATCCTCATCTCCATTCCCGTCTTTACTACCATCAATTTCATCATCCTCATCTCCATTCCCCTTTTCACTATCATCATTTTAATCTTCCACATCACCTTGCTTATGTTTATAATAAACTATGAAAACCATATTTCTATGATTTACAAGTTTTTTTAACCTTTCGGACTCGGGATAGTATCTAAAAGCAAGATCCAATTTTCTATCAGAATCTTCCATCAGCTTAATTGCTTGCTGTAGATTAGCTTTTACAGTATCGCACATTCCCTATAATATAAAAAATCATTTAAAGTTTAATGCATTAAATTGTTTTTTTGCCAAATCACTTTCATAACTTTTAAAAAATAACATCATAACTATCATTTTCAAACAACCGAGTTCTCAATCCTCATTACAAAGAAGGAGTCTTCCCAATATGGGGAATCAAAAGGCTCCCACTAGGTTTTCGAGCTTGTTCCTAGTGAGCCACATGCATCAAATATTTTTTGATTGTGTGAGCCTTAAGACCGGAAAATTTACTGAATTTTAGTTAATTTTTTTAACCAAATCATCTTACGTAACATATATTTCATTCAAAATTATTACCTTAAAAGTTTTAGATGAAAAATCTTTAACTTCTTCAAGTTCTTCTTCTGAAAACTCTTCTTCATCTTCTACAACATCAACAAAATAAATTATTATATAATAACAAAATTTCAAGAATATATTTATTTTATATTTTATGTATACCTGATAAATTCACTAATTTCTTTTTTTTGGTATCTTTCTTCTTTGGCTCAATCCATTCTAAACCATCAACGATTTCTAAACGTCCAAAACCTCCTTTCTTAAGTTCAAGAGATTCTCTAGCTTTCATCAATTGATGATTCCATGCTTTGAACGCAGGGACTGTTTTTTCGACCTTTACCTTTTTACACACAGTTGAATTGCAATACACAAGCTGCACCAAAAAAATATTTTTTAGTAGTTAGCTGTTGAAAATTTATGTAAAATTTTATAATCTAAAAAGTAAATTTTTACAGCATTTTAAGTAAAAAATTTACAGCAGTTAAGACTAAAATTTACAGCATTTAAGTTTAAATTAGTACTTACTGTGAGTAAAACCAATGGTCCACTGAAGGTGCTACTTGAATCAAAACTGGTGCATTCCCTCACCAAACATTCTAATACATATGAGCACCAATCCATTTTTTCAATCCTATCAGTGTTATTCCCAATAAATGGAATAAGCCTCTCATTTATCGTTCCATCTTTGTTACCTTCTCCGATTATTGAGAAGAACAGTGATAAGAAACCAACATCAAATACCCAATTGGCTTTTTCGTATTCAGACAAAAATGATTCCAATTTTGATACTCCGATTTTTTTATCATTACCGACAATATGCTTCACCTTTCTTCTCCATCTCTGAGTCGTAGGCTCTAATATATTTTTTTATTTTAGATTTTCAATAGGGATATCACCCATTGGTATCCCAAGCATATCATGCACAAGTTGTTTGGTAAACTTTATCTTCCTACCATCTCCCATTCCTAGAGTGCGTGTTTCTGAATCAAAATTGGTAGCTAAAAACAGACCTAAGGTTGATGGGATATAATATATGTTGAAGTTTTTAGGAAAATCACCAAATCCCATTTCTCGAACACGCTTGTCTTGTTGAGGGCTTAAGTTGTTTAGGACCTTTTGGATATTTCTTGGTGACATTCTGTATTTTATGGTTTCCTGTTCAGCCTTTTTTGGCTTCTTTTGTTGAATTGCTTGTGGATAACAAACGATCATATTATCTTTTGTTTTTGCCTTCTTTTTTGACTGAAAAAATACATCAGAATCTTTTCTTACTGCAAGTCTTTTCCCCTTATCTTCCTTTTTTTCTATCTTATATTTATCGAAAGTATTTTCTTCAAAATCCGAATCACTGTTTTCCGTTGGATTTTTTTTTCTCATTGGTCTTTTTAACTGATGGGGATATACCTGAAAAGATCACACACTCTATTCATTTACAGACAGTCTATATAAATCTTTCATTTGAACCTAACACAGAATCAAGAGCATTAGAATACAAATTTTAACACATCACTCTGATTTTCAAACGTATAAACTCACATTTAATCATACTGTATACAACAGCCAACCTAAACCATTCATATGAACCTAACTTGGATTCTATAGCATTAGAATACAAATTTTAACACATTATAGTGTTTTTTCAAGGATGAAATCTCACATTTAATCATACTTTAGACAACGGCTAACTAATATCATACATATGAACATAACTTGGATATTATAGCATTAGAGTACAAATTTTAACACATCATAGTGATTTTCAAGTATGAAATCTCACATTTAATCATACTTTAGACAACGGCTAACTAAATTCATTCATATGAATCTAACTCGTATTTTAGAGCATTAGAGTTCAAATTTTAACACATTATAGTGTTTTTCAAGCATGATATCTCACATTTAAGCAAACTTTAAACAACATCTAACAGGAAACATTCATAAGAACCTAACTCGGATTTTAGAACATAAGAATATAAATTTTAACACATCATACTGATTTTCAATCATATAAACTTACATTTAATCAAATTTTGAACAACATTGAAACTAAATCATTCATATATACTTAACTCAGATTTTAGAGCATTAGAGTCCAAATTTTAACACATCGCATTGTTTTTCAGGCATGAAAAATCCCATTTAATCATACTTTAGACAACAGATAACCTAAATCATTCATATCAACATAAGTTGGATTTAGAGCATTAGAGTACAAATTTTAACACATCACTCTGATTTTCAAACATATAAACTCACATTTAATGAAACTATAAAAAACAGTTAACATAAATCATTCATATCAACATAACTTGGATTTTAGAGCATTAGGGTGCAAATTTTAACACATCACAGTGATTTTCAAGTATGAAATCTCACATTTAATCATACTTTAGACAACGGCTAACTAAAATCATTCATATGAATCTAACTAGCATTTTAGAGCATTAGAGTTCAAATTTTAACACATTATAGTGTTTTTCAAGCATGATATATCACATTTAATCAAACTTTAAACAACAGCTAACAGAAAACATTCATATGAACCTTACTCTGATTTTAGAACATTAGAATATAAATTTTAACACATCGCATTGACTTTCAAATATGAAAACTCCCATTTAATCATACTTTAGACAACAGCTAACCTAAATCATTCATATCAACATAACTTGGATTTTAGAGCATTAGAGTTCAAATTTTAACACATCACTCTGATTTTCAAACATATAAACTCACATTTAATGAAACTATAAAAAAACAGTTAACATAAATCATTCATATCAACATAACTTGGATTTTAGAGTATTATAGTGCAAATTTTAACACATCACAGTGATTTTCAAGTATGAAATCTCACATTTAATCATACTTTAGACAACGGCTAACTAAAATAATTTATATGAATCTAACTAGCATTTTAGAGCATTAGAGTTCAAATTTTAACACATTATAGTGTTTTTCAAGCATGATATCTCACATTTAATCAAACTTTAAACAACAGCTAACAGAAAACATTCATATGAACCTAACTCGGATTTTAGATCATTAGAATACAAATTTTAACACATCATTCTGATTTTCAATCATATAAACTTACATTTAAACAAATTTTGAATAACATTTAACATAAATCATTCATATGAACCAAATTCTAATTCTAGAGAATTATAGTTAATTTTTAGCACATAGCAATGATTTTGAAGCATTAAAAGCCACTTTTAAACAAATTTTAGTATAACATCTAACCTAAATCATTCATATGAACCTTAGTCTAATTCTAAAGCATTATAGTGCATTTTTAACACATAGCAGTGATTTTGAAGCTTAAAAAGTTACTTTTAAACAAATTTTGAACAACATCTATCCTAAATCATTTATATGAACCTTAGTCTAATTCTAAAGCATTATAGAGCATTTTTAACACATAGCAGTGATTTTGAAGCTTAAAAAGTCACTTTTAATCAAATTTTGAACAACATCTAACCTAATCATTCATATGAACTAAAGTCTAATTCTAGTGCATTAAACTGCATTTTTAACAAATAGCATTTATTTTCAAGCATAAAAAGTATCTTTAAACAAACTTTGAACAATAATTTAAAAATTAACAAATCTATTACCAGATTGAGAAGGCGGAGATAGTCCAATAAAGGTTCGAACCATCTTGATTGCCTGCTTAACTTTCTGATTCAAGATGATTCCAGTGTGAAATGCCAGTTTTTTGATCGGATTCACTGTGAGAAGTGTGTTTTTGATCGTTTTCACTGTGTTAACTGTGTGTTTATGGAGCGGTTTCAGTGCCTTAACTGTGTGTTTAATGAGCGGTTTTTAACTATGTGTATTGTGTGTACTATGTGTTTTGATCAGTTATGGGCGCGTTTAATTTTATTTTTTTCGAGAATTGCCCCTTAAGTTTGTTAGTTTACAAAAATACACCATTTTTTTAATCAAATTTAGTAATTTTGATCTAAGGGCTGAGAATTCACCTCATTTGTTTTATTATAGGATTTGTTTTATAATAACCCCATATATATATATATATATATATATATATATATATATATATATATATAGAATCTGGATCGATTGAGAAGGAAAAAAACCTTCTCAATTGAGAAGGTTTTTCAAAAACCATAGCTTGTTGACTTTGATTCAAGTTTTTCAAGTGTTGATTCATTTTAATATGATAATAATACAAAATGAGTCAAAAACATTTTGAATCAACATTAAAAAAACTCTCGATTTTGCGATATTTGTAAAATATTGAATTTACTACACAAACTTTTTGAATCATTTCATAACTCGATTTTTACAAAGATTTATGAATCAAACTTATGATTTATAGTTTTGATTCACTATTAAATGATGTTAACTAGTGAATCAATGAAAATTTTTTGAATCAATGGCTCAAACGAAGATTTCTCAAATTTCTCAAAATAAAAACCTTCTCAATGGAACCGGAGCCTATATATATATATATATATATATATATATATATATATATATATATATATATATATATATATATATATGTTAAAGGAACATCATAAATACTTATGACTTAACAATGGTAAGGCATAACATAAGGATATCGGCACAAAAGATAATATAGCACATAAGTACAAGTGCTTCATATTTTAGCGATCTAATGAAGCTTGACTAAAATGATACAATGGGAATTTTATTTTACCTCCTCTCAAAAATACCTATAAACTAACCTCACAACGGTTTAGTAACGGTGATCAAGCACAAGTTATGAAGCATACTAAATTATTGGCTTTCACATAAAATAGAGAAATATAAAGGCTTGTTTTTCTCACATATTTGGTGGATGGATTTGTGCTTAGTTATGGTGTCATTAAATGAGATTTTTGCTTTGCTAAAAACTTTATTTATTTACAAACATCTTTTATTTTTACTTTTGAAAAGGTTTTTGAAAATGTGGAGAAAATTGATTTTATTTATTTTTGATTTTTCCTATTTGTCTCCTCCTCCACACTTAAGGTGAACATCATCCTCGATGTGAGAACTGAAAAATTAAAAACAGGGAAAATGCAAAGGGAAACGAGAACTTCTTGGGGCTTACTAAAAAATTGATGGACTTCACATGATGAATCTGACGTATAGCTCCAAATTGTTGTTTTTCCTGCATGACATAATAAAACAAAAACACATGCAAAATATATATACAAGGACGTTTTTATCATTTATGTTGCAAGTCCTCCTCCACACTTAAGGTAAAAAGTGGGGAAATTAACGAATTGCCTTCCGAAAATCGCTAAGTTTAGAGTCTTACAGTTATCCTCCTCGTGGTAGAGCTTAAGTCTATGTCCATTGACAATAAAAGTGGTGTTTTCTCTATCATACAACTCAACATATTCGGATGGATATTGGTATTTCACTATATAATGTCTGGTCCATCTCAAAGTGAGCTTAGGTTGATTGAATTAGTATTTTGAGATAAACACGAGTAATTCATTTCCATGCTTGAATTATTTTCTCATTCATAGCTTGCGATCATGCCAAACTTTCGTTCGTGCTTTGTATAAATGAGAACTCTCATAAGCTTGATGTCAAAATTCATCTAACTCGTGAATTTGGAATATTCGTTTTTCTCTAGCTGAAATAAAATCTGGGTTGCAGTTATTTAGTGCCTAATATGCACAGTGTTCAATTTCAATCGATAAATGGCATGTGTTTCCATACAAAAGCTTGTATGGAGTGGTTCCAGTTAGTGTTTTGAATGCGGTACGAAAGGCCCATAGAGCATCTTCTAATTTCTTAGACCAACAAGCAAGGTTGTTTTTGACAGTTTTTTCAAGTATTCGTTTAAGACTTCTATTATTATTTTCAACTTGGCCACTCGTTTGAGTGTGATAAGATGTGGAAAATTGATGGTTAACTCCATATCTTTTCATGACTTTATCCATGAGTTTGTTACAGAAATGAGTTCCTCTGTCGCTTATGAGTGCGGTTAGAATTCCAAAGCGACAAAATAGTTTCTTTAAGAATGTTATAACAACTCTTACATTATTGGTTTGCAAGGCTTGAGCTTTGGCCTATTTCGATACATAGTCGACGACGATTAAAATGTATTCAAATTTATACGATTTTGGAAATGGTCCTATGAAGTCGATACCCCACACATCAAATTTTTCGCAGACTTGGATGTTATTGAGAGGCATTTATTCTCTTTTGGAAATATTTCCAGTCTTCTGACATGCTTCACAAAGTCAGGCTATGGTTCCTTTAAGGTACCGAAAGATCCTTTTCACAACATGTAAGTGATTTGCGGTAGGCTGAGCTTGATACCGGGCACACATGCATATAGTAAATTGTAAATCAGGCCTGCTAGTAGTGAGATAGAGAAGGGTACCGATCAATCCATGATAAGCTATCCCATCTTTATCCTCATCTAACTTGGATCTCTCCACCATGGGAGTATCCACGGGGTCGCAAGATTCAAATTGGTATTTTTTCAAAGATTCTAGAGAATATTTGGATTGATTATTGAAGATGCCTCTGGGATTTTGAGAAATTTGTAACCATAAGAAAAATGAAAATTTTCCCATCATTAACATCTTAAAACGTGTGGACATTATTTTCTCAAAACGGTCGGACAATTTTTGGGTCGTGGCAACAAATATTATATCATCAACATAAACTTGTACCAGTATCATGTTGTTTCCTTCCTTGAAAATAAACAATGTCGGATCCACCTTGCCTTTGGAGAAGCCCTTTAGGATGAGGTATGATGACAGTAGATCGTACCATGCGCGTAGACCTTGTTTCAACCTGTAAAGAGCCTTCTTTAGCTTGTACACATGAGTAGGATGTTATGAGTTCACAAATCCATTCGGCTGGCTGACATAGACTTCCTCTGTTAATTCAGCATTTAGAAATGCAGTCTTAACATCCATTTGATAGACGATCATGTTCATGTGAGCGACATAAGCACGGAATAGTCTAATTGCTTCCAATCTTGCAACCGTGGCAAAGGATTCCTCAATGTCGATACCTTGTGCTTGTTTATAGCCCTGAGCAACCAATCTTGCTTTGTTCTTCAATATGCAGCTCATCTCATCGAGTTTGATCTTGTAGACCCATAGCAAAGTAAGAACTTGTACATTTTCTAGTAGAGGAACAAGTTCCCATACTTCAAGTCTTTGAAATTCATTGAGTTCTTCTTGCATGGCTTCGATCCAACATGATTGTGTCATAGCTGCTTGCCATGTTTTAGGTTCAACCTCGGTGAGAAAGGCATCAAAGTAACAAAATAATGCATTTTCTTGTAACTGGTGTCGAGTAGAGAATGGTCTTTCAATGACACCAATGATATTTTGGATTGGATGATCCTTTGTCCACTTGGTATTATGTGTTTCAATCCTTTGTGGTCTGGAGTAAACGGTTATAAGAGCTTCCTCTGATGTGGACGATCCGTTAGGGTTTTCAGGAATCGGCACACCAAAATATGGAAGTTTGTGTATATGAGCAAATTCTAAATCATGACTACTTTTATCCTCTTCAACATCATTAGAAACGAGTGGGGGTGATGATTCAGGTGTAGTTTGTGAATTACTGGGTGATGGTGCATCCGGTTCATTTGTGATCGTAGATGCATCAGATTGAGCTCCATTGTCTTGAGCAACAACTTCGGGAAACGGAGCTATTACTGCAGGTGCTAGAGCATCAGCACTTGGGGGATCAAGAAATTCATCAAATATCGGTCAAAATAATTTATCTCACTCGGGCCTTGTAGGTGGTGTAAATGATGGAGAAGTAGGATTGTAGGGTGCCAATCCAGAACTTATAGTATCGGGTCCCATTTCATGAAGCGCGGGTTCAGAGCTATGTTGCTCAGAAGCCATTGATGTGAGCTCATCAAAATCGACATCCATCATTCTATAATCTTACCAAGACGACTGTTATAAATTCGGTATGCTTTCTTTGCCTGTGAATCAATGAAAATTCCTATATCAGCTTTCAGGTGAAGTTTACCCAAATTCTCACTATTAATGGTCGAGTAACAAAGTGCACCAAACACATGAAGAAATGATAAGTCGGGTTGCATTCATGAAGAAGCTCAGACGGTATTTTTCCATGGCGCTTACAAATGATAGAGCGGTTTTGGGTATAACAAGTGGTTGCTACAACTTCTGCTCATAAGAATAATGGAGAGTTCACGTAAATCAACATAATTCTAGCAGCTTCCATAAGAGTTTGATTAACTCTTTCCACGACACCGTTTTGTTGTGGAGTGCGAGCAACTGATGTTTCATGAGAGATGCCATGTAACACCTCATTTTGATAAATGAAATATCATAGGATAAATATGGCGTGTCATGAAAGCATGAAAGGTAAATGTCTAAAATATTAAATAACCATAATGGGAAAAACCAGAATCAAACATCGGTAGTTCAACATAAGGTCACACACATGAATATAAGTACTGAAAGGAAAGGACCAAACAATGTCCAAAGAAATAATGTATGAAAAATGCATAAGGTAACGGAGGCTGGATAGCTTCCGTCCAGATTCACATACTCTTAAGGTCCTAAGTGCGTCCCTGAGTACCTGCCGTTCGGGAACATGAAAAAGGAAACGGCTGAGCAAAACGCCCAGTGAATGTATATATAACATAATATGAATGACATAAGCATAATAAAGACTAATAGTAGTGGAAATGTATAAGTCCTGGAAAACCTGGTACATGTTTATAAAACTGGTTTTATATTTTGAAAAGACTTATGTTTTTATATTAAAACTGTATTTTAATTAGCCAAGAGCCCATATAGGTCATGAGGTATCACCGTGTATGAATACTTAGAGGGGTGACCTCATCATGCAATTAGAGGGGTTGCCTCTAATTATATTGGTCTAGGTAGGATGGATCAACTCCTTGTAAAGGATGCAAGACACACACCACATTCACCATGAAAATCCTGTAAAACATGTAACTAGGATGCACCCACACGCCCCACATGATAATATAAATAAATGGCCAAAACTAAAAGGGACGCCACGAGCAATCACTCCGTCGTGGGGAAGTCATAACACTGGTGCCACCAGTGTTATGGTTATGGTACCTCCATAACTAGATGACGTGGCATGCATGTATATATAGCTTAGGCATTTAAAAAAAATAAGCATTCAAAACATATAAAATAACTGGGGAAAACAGATGGATGCAAACGAGGAATCCTAATAATGGAAGGGAATGTCAATACTGAAGGGCGGAATATCTGTACCTTATGTCCAGTAGTGATGCTAGAAGGGAAGCCGAACGATCTACTCCGACTTCGCGCATACTACATAAATAAGGGACATGTATGAGTTGTCTGATTACTGAGTGTGTTACTGGCTCTGTGTGTTCTTACCTTATTTTACATGTTCTTGTCATGTTTTACTGTTTCTTTTAATAAATAATAAAAAGACTTCTCAGCACATACAGATTTCTGCCGATCCTTCAACCAGTACTGCTTCTCATGATCTTTAAATGTTATCTTGTATTTATTCATGTTTTACATGTATTCTGATTATGTATTTTATGTGTTATTGTATTACTATACTTGTAGTGTCATAATAGCAGGTTTCCAAAAATAAAAAGTTTCCAAAAATAGAAATTTTTCAAAATAGATAATTTCCAAAAATAGTAAGTTTCTAAAAGTAGAAAGTTTCTAAAAATAATAAGTTTCTTGAAATAGAAAGTTTCCATAAATAGAAATAAGCTGGATAAATAAGTCTAAAAATATAAGCTAGTGCTTATTAATCATAAGTTATAAGTCATGATGAATTATTAGTAAAGTCTATTAAATTAAATACTTAGGCTAAAGTTATTATTAATTAATAATGATAAAGTAGGGTTTATTAATTAATAAAATGTCATGATCAATTTAATAAACTTTACCTTATACAATTTAATTAAATTAAATCATGGTTTAATTTAATTAAGTCTAATAAAATACTTAGGTTATACATGTATTATTAATTTTAATAATAAACCTAAGTCGCGGTTAATAATTTAATTAAGCCTTAAGTAAATACTTAGGTTATAACATGTTTTATTTAATTAAATAAGATAACCTATGTCATGATTTTAAATTAATTAATTAATTAAGCATGTAAATTAATTTAACTAATTCAATTAATAAAATATTGCTAACCAAATATACCCGAGCCCTAAACCCGAGAAAACAAAGCCCGACACCACCACACCACCACACAGCCGCGGCTGGTGGTGGTGGCCAGTGGCTGTGCAGCCGGTGGTTGCTGCCCTGGTTGCAGCTGCTGGCCACGGTTCCCACTAGTGGACAAAGGTTCACACCGGCGGAAGTCGGCGTTCCCCCTGCCTCGCCTGCGTAGCCACTGCAGCACCAAGGTTACCTACTGCGTAGCCACTGTTGTCCGAACAGAACTCCCACCAAGCCCCATTAGGGGTCTCGGATGGTGGTGATACAAGGCCACCGAGAGCCTTGTGCTCTTGGTTTAGTGCACCGAATCAAAACAAACACCCCCAAACCCTTTTCTTGATTAATCATTAACATAAACATGTTTTATTTTATGTTTAAGATTCAAGAACATGTAATTAAGATAAAAATGAAAAGATCAATATTATGATTATACCGAATGTGTAGATGAAAAGGGAATTGGAACACGAACACGAATACGTACAAATCAAAGATCAAAACTACAAAATCGTCCTTGTTGTGTGTGGCTGTCGCAGCTCAAGAACACAAGGGGCTAGGGTTTGTTGTTTTTCTAAAACAATGGTATAATGAAATTCCCTGGAGATTAACTTTACTAGTTGGTTTGAAAAATGGGCCGGGCCCCTTTCTTCTTCTCTTGTTGCCGCGGGTACACAAAGCCCAAAAGGCAAAACCAAACGTTTTTCGTGTCTAAAATATTATATGTATACATTCGTGTCTAAATGTTCATGATTTAATTATTATACGTAATTTTAACGTGCATTAATAATATACGTAGTTCTTGTAATTTAATGTTCGTGACACATGTCGTATATTATAAATGGAAAGTATTAATTTAGTCGTGTTTTTACGTAGTGTACTGTTCATGGTATTTTATACGAGTTTTACAACTCTTCCCCTCCAAAAAGAATAATTCGTCCCCGAATTATGGATAACATAAAATGAAAGAGAAACATACCCGAATCAAAACTGGAAATGAGGGTAATAAGTCCGGATAGACTCCTCCGTCTCCTAAGTGGCTTCCCGCTCAGAATGGCCCCTCCAAAGGATTTTGACGAATGGAAACGTCTTCTTCCTCGTGACTCGCTCTTGACGATCAAGAACTCGTTCGGGTTCCTCGATATAAGAAAGATCCTCACGAATCTGCTCGAGTGGATATTGAACCATATGTTGGGGATGATAATTGTATCCTCTGAGTAAGGACACATGGAATACGTTGTGGACATGAGATAGCTGCGGAGGTAGGTAACACTAGACGATACGATACCTCACCGACACGTTCGAGGATGTCAAACGGTCCGATGAATCGAGGACTGAGTTTTCCCTTGATTCCAAAACGCCTAACTCCATGCGCCGGTGATACCTTTAGAAAGACATGATCACCTACGTTGAAGTACAAATCTCTACGATTCTTGTCGGCATAGATCTTTTGACGTGCACGAGCTTCCTGCAGTTTCGCCTTGGCAACGGAAACCTTCTCGTTGGTCACATCTATCATCTCTGGACCCTCAATAATTCGCTCACCAACCTAATCCCAGCAGTTTGGGGCGCGACACTTCCTGCCATACAACATCTAAAACGGTGCACACTTGATACGTGCGTTCCAACTGTTGTTGTATGCAAACTCTACTAAGCAGATGTAGTCGTCCCAACTTCCTGCACATTCTAAAGCACAAGCTCCCAGCATGTCCTCTAGTGTCTGAATGGTACGCTTTGATTGTCCGTCTGTCTGAGGATGAAAGGCCGTGCTAAGCTTAAGCCTAGTTGTAACACCCCCAAATTTATACAATTCAATACAGCGGAAGACTCGTTGGTGTTACAGGATAGCACATTACTCACATCATAGACAACGCTTAAAAATCGCGTCGTTTAATAATAAAGCATTTCCATTCATAAATATCAAATTTACATAGGTCCCAAGTCATTGTATTTCATACAGGTTTTACAAAGCATTTGAATGGAAATTATTATTTAAGTGCGGGCCATGAATTCTTGTTGTCTTCCTGAGAATTACCTTCAAGTACCTGAGATAAAACATGTTAAAAGAAAAGGGTCAGCGATAACGCCGAGTGAATTCATAGAGTTTAATTAAACCATCAATATATCATCGGTATATAATTATTACCAAAAATCATTTTGTACCAATCCTTGTAGTAGGCCATAAAATAGGCCAAAAACATTTTATACAAATCCTTGTCAAAATCATAATATAGGCTTATGCCTTCAAAACCATTATACGAACCAATGTCGTAAAAACATCATACAATACGTTTTATAACGTTGTATAAAGTTAAATAAAAACCGTTATATGAATATGGTTATATAAAACCAAAACACGAACATAATATCAATGACAAGACCCTGTATTGCTAGTCAGGCAATATATCGTAATTTAATGCATAAAGCAGTATTTCGTTAATTGGATTATTATAAGCCGCATGACATTGTTACCTTACTACAACAAACAACGGGTAGCTAGCCCGAAATTCAATTTTCCCATCTAAATTAGCGTGTCGTCACAATAATCACGCTTGTTTAAATCTTCTCATACATAAATTCGCTTACCAATCAATGTGGCACGACGGGGATCAACCGTCAAGGCGCGAACTGGGGTGATCGTCCCCAAATAGTACTATTATATACATAAGCGTCTACCAAATCCCGGTAGTTCACAATTCATGCTAATGGGACTTTTAGTGACATAACCTAACTTTAATGATCCATTTCATTTCATCTATCGGGTCATTTAATCATTCATCGGGTCATACAATCATTCGGGTCCAAATCAATAAACAGACAATCGGGACAAATGGTGTCCTATTTTATAAAAACTAACATGTTATCTCCCTAGCGGGTTTATAAAAAATTTCATAAAAACATTTAAAAGAGTGCGAGGCTATGAACTCACGTTGATGTGGGAAGGCGATTATCGGCGATTTGGATGTACGGTACGTGCTTCAATCACGGAAACCTAGACAAATAATACTCGTCTTAGACTTTTGTCCAATGACTTTATCAAAATAATAATTATGTATACATATGATGATTTTATATATATGATGATGATCAAGTGGGTTTATACATCTTTACTCATTCATTATAGTGTTTATGTGTTGGTAATTTTCAAGACTAGTTACACTAGTTCAACTTGTTTACATTTTAAAGCCCAATGGGCCTATTACAAGCCCAATACTATTCATTAGCCCAATTATACTTTTATTATCAGTACTATACTTTATATGTTGGGCCCAAATGGGTTAAGCCCAATAAATAAGTTTATAAGTGTTTTACCAAATTAGTCGGGTTTATTGTCCATTAAGGCTACTTTGGCCCGTTAATGTCTATATGTTGTAAAGCTCGGGTTTTATCGGTTTTTACTTGTTATATATGTTTATATATATCAGTATGTGAGTTTATAAAATTTTACATTAGACGGGTCCAACCGTCTAAGTTTTATTTAACAATAACGTTAATATTTCGGTTTTAGCCGAAAAGACGTAAAACTTAGTATATAGTTTTTATAACTTATAAAACTTACCAAACTACCATTTTTATATAATGTCCATTTATTTATCCTTGTGCATTTTTATATAAATGAAATATATAAGTTAGTGGGTTTTAATTCACATTTTATACTATATTTATTTGAGTGCTTATATAATAATGTTAAACTTTAATTTCACAAAATCAGTCCTAAAAATCTAGTTTACTAAAATGATCATATCTAGAATTCTACACTGAGATAGAACCCCAAATGTTTATCACAGAAACTACATGATATGTGCTTTATTTTATTCCTTTATAGCTACTGATGAATCAACCTCTAAGTATGTTATAAAATTCATCCAAAACAGTGTAGTCAGATTTGCACTCTAAACTTGTTTTGATCATATCTCACTCATTTTATGATTCCATTGCATGGCCAACTCTTACATGTGTATAACACCTAATACTTACTGTATATTATTTTATCCAAGCCATTTTATTAGTTTAACATTTAGTTACTTACTGTTTTTATACAGCCATCACATTAAGCAAGATTTTAACCATTTTACATGTGGTTTTCCATCTTTTTACCCATGTTTATCAACACCAGATCCCCACATAATATTTTTATCATCATTCATCATCATATACATATACATAAATAAAGAAATTACAAGATTACATAATCAAAATAACAAGAGGATGGGAAGAACAATCTTTATACCACCAAGGTTGTGTAGTTTATGATCAAGGCTTGGATTTTGATGGAAGAACTTGTGATAGATCAACACCAATCTTCATGGCCACCAATACTTCTAAACTTCATGTAGAAATCAGCCCTTGAACATCACCAAATCTTCTCCTTGGATGTTAAAATCACCACCAATCAATAGAGCTTGAAGAGGGCTTCATCATATGTGTGAATAACACATGATTTCATGGTTAATATTGATCAAATGATGGTGTTTTTGGTGAGAATGGGACGGAAATAAGAGAGCCAAGAGAGAGAGAGATTGTGAGTTTGAGAGGTTTTGCATGAATGAGAAATGGTTTTGGCTTTTGCTAGTATTGTGTTAAGTGGCTTGGGAGGATAAATGGACAAGTGTCTATCTAGCTTATATAAAAATGACACCAAATGTGGTGTGTTGTATACTTGTTGCCGTCCAAGAGTGGGGGTGGGGCAAGTTTATTCTTGTCTCATCCCCATTTAATTACGGGTACTCCTCATTTCTAGTTTCCTTGATTTGCGTTCCCTCGGGTCGTTTTACGAAAAACGTTTTTATAAATTATGAATCAACGGCACAAAACGAATCTAATAAAACATGTCTCATCAAAAACGAAGTTCGAAAACGTAAATACGTAATCCTAAGGTTTCCGGTTTAGTCGTAAAGGACGTTAAATTATAATCGTAAGTCTTAATCTCTTCTCGTAAATTTGTGAGTTTAGGAACCAACACAAATTTAAAATTCCAAAATAATATTCACGGATAAATTTATTTCCTGAAATGTCGGACTGTCACCAAAACGGTGTATGTAAACGTAAGCACGTAACGTAGAATCATCCGGTTTAGACGTAGTCGATGCTACTTCAAGACGTAAATCCAAATTTCTTCCCAAAAATAAGTGAGTTTATAATATAACATTAAAATAATGTTTTTATAATATTTGAGAATAAAATATCAACCATAAATTGACGGATTGTCACAGCATTTACCCCTAAACAAGATCTTTGTCCTCAAAGATCATCTTATCTTACTACTCGCTTCTTATAGAGTTAAAGCCAGTGGGTATTTCCTCCACATTCGGTCTTTCCTCACAAGTATAATTCATTACCATACGTGAGTTTCAACAAACATAACTACGGGAATAAGATCAAGTTTAATGTTGACTTACTTTCTCTATCCATGATGTTCATGGGTTTTTGATGAATGCAACTTTTTGCCGATCTAAACTTTACTAGGAGACAATCAGATTTTCGCTTGATAGACATTTTATCAAGTTCGATATACGATACATAATTCACGCAACCCTTGAAGTCCTAGGGTAGATCTAGCTTATATGCCTTTCAAACCAACTTTTTACATCATCTCAATGGTCCCATACAACGGGGACTTATTTCCCATGATCTTTTAGATCAACCATTCATTTTTCCATGGTGAAATTTTTTGGCATACTTTGCTACCCATCTTGCACTTCAAGATCTACATCTCATATTCACATAACCTCCTGCCCACTATCGGCAGTCAATAATCAGATCCTAATTTCAACAATCATTTCAGGTTTCACGGGTCGGGTAATTTGTAAGGTTAGGTTTGTCATCATAGTCAACCTTAAACCTAAAAGACATGTCCAACTCACAATGGGTGTATGTCGGATGTCTTCATCCCAACTCCTGCTTACAGATGCTCTAATATTTAGATCCTAACAAGATTCGATCCTGATACTAACATGATAATTATCAATGATAATCTTTCCAAAGGAAAGCGATTATACAGTTTATTACCAAAGGTCAATCATTCAAGCATAAATTAGCACTTATAGTATTTTGTATCGTTACTTTACCTCGTCCCTTCGATTGGGGTGGTACACAGTACTCTCATCATGATTCATTCTCAATGACTTCTGAGCAAATCTCTAGAAATTCGATGCGAAGCGAGGATCTTGATAGAGATGATCGATACAGGCACACCATGTTTACACAACTCCTTTAAATACAAAAGAGTCAATTTCTTCATCAAGAATCTATCATTAACAAGAATGATATTAGCAGATTTGGTCAGTCTGTCGACGATGACCCAAAACGAATCAAATTCAGATGATGACCTTTGCAATAGTTAGACGTTTACTAATGTATGAGGCGATGTCTGCCTTCATAATTTGCCATCAGTACAACTTCTTCAGATAAAGATACACTAAATCAGAAATGGCATGAATAGAATACTTAATCTTACGAGATTTCAATATGACTAAATCTCAAAATCCTCTATATTCAGGCAACCACAAGTGGCCTTTTATACAATTAACACCATCGGCTTCTAAATTCTAATGATTCATATTAGTCGCAAATCCCTTTTTATTATCTATATTATCCTTGTTACAAGCATTGTTTATTTTTATATTGTTCGGCAATTTATTTTGCACAATCATTATTAAGAAACACATCCTAATTAATTCTTTATCCTTTCTATATAATGTGTCAGTATCTATATTCACCTTTCCTGGTGAAATAATTATCATAACCAAAATTCACTCAGAATTTCTTTCTTCATATTTTCTAAGTTTTAGTTTCGTCTCAACTATCATTTTTATTAGTTTTGCTCAATCCGACGTCTAAAGCGTCGATAATTATTACAAGTAATTAAATAATAAATATTAAATTTCATGAAACGTAAGCGTAAAAAGTTTTAAATTTTCTCAGTTCGACCAATTATAGAGAAATGTTCAAAATAAATTTGATTTTAGTTAACACGATTTTTGTTGATTTATTGAAAATAATTAATAAGATTCGTAAATGTTCGAAAAATCTTTCGTTATACTTTGGTCAAAATTTTCTTAGTTGAAAAGCAAAAATTGTCGTTTCAAATTTCAAGTCATGGTTTAAACGGTTTCCTCAATCCCTCTTAAGTTGTCTTGAGGTATGCACAAACATTTACCCCTAAACAGGAGTTTAGTTAAATGATTTGGGTATAAGGGAATGATCCCTTAAAAGTTCTTTTTGATAAAACATTTGTCAAAACATATTTGCACTTTTTTTTGGTAAAACCCAAAGTCTTAAATGACTTCTAATTTTTGAAGAGTCAATATATATATATCTTACCATCATTAATCAAACGGTCATTTTATGTAAAGGATCAAGCCTTAAATCACTTGTTAAATACTCAAGGTACAAGTTTTCATTGTTCGGCCAATTTAGGGCAGTCTTTAACTAATTATTAACTCATTCTTATTCTTATAAACAAACAGATGGTTCTTAATGATCACGAGCATGAATTTATCAAATTAAAGCCTACACACGTGATTCACCAATTTATGAATGCTACATGTGCATTGGTCAATCCAAACAACATCACGTGAAACTCATAGTGTTCATTACAAGTTCTGGATGTAGTGATTGGAATATATAATCTTCTTCGCGGACGCGAAGTTGATGATAACCATGTCGTGGATTAAATTTCCTGAATATACGCTAGAACCTTGTAAATGATCAAACAATCTATCATCTTGGGTAGTGGATATAGATTTTAATCGTCAATTTACCTAGTTCACGGTAATTAAAAAAATATACGAAATAATAACACCATAGCTCTTCATGATGACGAGCTTGGTAGAATAAAAGCTTTCTCCGACAACTCTCTCAGTTGTACGGTAACACTTTCGATTCAAATGGTGCTGAAGTACAGTGCACATTCCACAGGTGCAGCACCAGGAATATAATCAATACCAAATTCAACTTGCCTTAATGGCGAAAGTCTAGGTAATTCACCAACAAATACTTCCTAAAGTTTTAGATAACAGAAACATCTTTTTAATAAATTCATATTAGGTTCTTTCTAGATTATAATATCTATGACTAATTCACAACCATTCACGGTATAATTTCAAGTCTAAATGTAGGATATGGTCATCCATCAAGAATTATTTAGATCACTTTTGATAATCAACATCTTATCATTTAGGGGAATTCTACTCGAGTTCCCATCAATTAAGACAATGTCGTCATGTCATAATCAATCAATCCATTCTACTGGCACTATTAACTTTCCAGTTTCATTGTCGTCGATAAGATGTGAACTTCTCAAAAGACTAATAATAATTCATAATCCTTCACAAATTCAAAAAAATCTGGAGACATAACTAACCTTAAAAGAGTAAGGTCAACGCATAATCTACGCGAGAGAATTTCAAATCAGATACAGACGAAAACATTTAATGAATATGAATATATCCCATGTTTTCATAATTTGAGTACGCAACTGAAAGATCCTCGGATCGTTACCCAGGTCATTTAAATGAAATCATATCAAAAGAAATGATAGGAACGTCGATACATCCAGTAGGGTATCAACACTCGATAATCAGATACTTTTCCTAAGAATCTCACTACGGGAGAATTGGACAAAAAAGAATTGTCAATTGTTAAATAAGACAATTTCCACAGATGAGTAAATTCGACTCAGAAGAATAGATGCTACAGGCACATATGTAGGTGTTCCTAACACTATGTCCCTATTTTTTTCACTTCTTGCAGATCTCATAAAATTTATTCTTTCACAATCTTCAAAGAAAATGTAGTGTTTATTCATTAGTTTTATGGTGACTACTAATCAGCCTTGCATGGTCCATTCCAAATTGTATGTAGGCGCGCAACTATAAACAATTTCAAGATTAATGATGCAATACTCAGTTCGTCAAAATTTTATCATCATGTTTATAATAAAAACATTTTCATGCTTAATTCATAAATAAGAATCAAAAATAAATTTACAAAGATTTTCTTTGTTATGAAAACAAATAAGTTTTCCAAGGTATTTCATAATCAACTTTATTTCAATAATGATTATTTATAAGTCTCACTTTAAATAATCCATATAGTGATGAAAATTCAATTTTCTAAAAACAGTGAGTGATCTGCAAAAGAGTGATGAAAAGTTGTTTACCAATAACTAACCACAATATAATAGGAAATGAGCTTAGCCAATTAATCATGAGGTGCATGACCTCGATGGCACTCAAAAAGAATAATCCACAACGTAACTCAATTCGAGATGAGTACTTGTTCAATGGTTGCATCACTAATGCGAACATTAGGATGAAGCAATAAAGGATAGATAACATCGATACATGTAGAATTTAGCAATCAAAGGTAGTCTTTTCATTAATCACAAACAAGTCAAAATTGTACCGTAACACATTACGTGTCACTATGTCAAACAATTCCAAGAACTCATCCTACTAACTGATGTCTCAGTTAAGTTAGGGATTTTTAAAAGATACCACAATGAATACTAATCTACAAGAGTCATTAGGTGTTCCACATGTCCCGAAAGATCCATCGGTCCCAATTTAGAAGAAGATTTCTTCAATTTATTTCTTGGACACTGGGCATCCTCATCATTAGACAATGGCCTAGGAACAACACTTAACACAAACTAACAATCATTTAAAACCTTATAATTCAATCAATGAACTTAACGAATTCCTCTTAACAATTTCATATTCCATACGAGTTAAATTTTTACTTTATTCAGTTTCAATCAACTTATACTCAATGCGACATCCTACCTCATTTTCCAATACTTTCAACCTTACTCTTAGACCTTGAAAGGGCAATAAAAGCTCGATATAATCAACACTTAATTTCCAATCCTATAGCTCTTACAACAATAGTTATCAAAGGAGTCACTAGTATGAAATGACTCGCACATTCAGTTAGACTTCTCGGAAAGGTACTAGTGGCATGAGGCTTTTGGGTAATGGTTCCAATTACAGCCTCAAGTGCAACATTCACCCTTTCGATTTCAATTTAAGAATTGGGTGACAACGAATCAGATGACATCTTTCCAGGTGGTAACGTTTTGTCAAACTCCACTCAATAAGGAAAGATCGTCATGGCATCGATATCAAACTTAATCTCGCCAATTCTTCTTTAATATCACAATCAACTATTATCAACATTCCTACGAATATCAACCATTTCGTTGGGATCATAAACATCCACAACTTAGTTTAGATCTAGGATAGCTAGAATTCCTACGGGAATAGCTTCAATTGATTTGCTAGGGGAGTTAGGGTTTCTAGTGACAATCTACGTCGTATAAATACTTCGTATATGTATTAAAATAATCATCAACAATCATGTATTCAAATTACAACATATATATATATATATATATATATATATATATATATATATATATATATATATATATATATATATATATATATATATATATATATATATATATATATATATATATATATATATATAAATAATCCAAGTTATATATATATTAAAATAACACTTCTCAGTCTGGCCTTGTCGGTAACTCGGGAATTCTTCGGCACCGTTATAGTCAAAAGATTTTTAGACATTTTGAGAAAAATGTTTATAGTTAAAAGATTTTGAAATGTTTTATTCAAAACCTTAGTTTTAAAAATATTTCGTTCTCTATAACGAGAGCTCTGGTACCAAACTGTAACACCCCCAAATTTATACAATTCAATACAGCGGAAGACTCGTTGGTGTTACGGGATAACGCATTACTCACATCATAGACAACGCTTAAAAATCGCATCGTTTAATAATAAAGCATTTCCATTCATAAATATCAGATTTACATAGGTCCCAAGTCATTGTATTTCATACAGGTTTTACAAAGCATTTGAATGGAAATTATTATTTAAGTGCGGGCCATGAATTCTTGTTGTCTTCCCGAGAATTACCTTCAAGTACCTGAGACAAAACATGTTAAAAGAAAAGGGTCAGCGATAACGCCGAGTGAATTCATATAGTTTAATTAAACCATCAATATATCATCGGTATATAATTATTAACGAAATTCATTTTGTACCAATCCTTGTAGTAGGCCATAAAATAGGCCAAAAACATTTTATACAAATCCTTGTCAAAATCATAATACAGGCTTATGCCTTCAAAACCATTATACGAACCAATGTCGTAAAAACATCATACAATACGTTTTATAACGTTGTATAAAGTTAAATAAAAACCGTTATATGAATATGGTTATATAAAACCAAAACACGAACATAATATCAATGACAAGACCTTGTATTGCTAGTCAGGCAATATATCGTAATTCAATGCATAAAGCAGTATTTCGTTAATTGGATTATTATAAGCCGCATGACATTGTTACCTTACTACAACAAACAACGGTTAGCTAGCCCGAAACTCAATTTTCCCATCTAAATTAGCGTGTCGTCACAATAATCACGCTTGTGTAAATCTTCTCATACATAAATTCGCTTACCAATCAATGTGGAACGACGGGGATCAACCGTCAAGGCGCGAACTGGGGTGATCGTCCCCAAATAGTACTATTATATGCATAAGCGTCTACCAAATCCCGGTAGTTCACAAATCATGCTAATGGGACTTTTAGTGACATAACCTAACATTAATAATCCGTTTCATTTCATCTATCGGGTCATTTAATCATTCATCTGGTCATACAATCATTCGGGTCCAAATCAATAAACAGACAATCGGGACAAATGGTGTCCTATTTTATAAAAACTAACATGTTATCTCCCTAGCGGGTTTATAAAAAATTTCATAAAAACATTTAAAAGAGTGCGAGGCTATGAACTCACGTTGATGTGGGAAGGCGATTATCGGCGATTTGGATGTACGGTACGTGCTTCAATCACGGAAACCTAGACAAATAATACTCGTCTTAGACTTTTGTCCAATGACTTTATCAAAATAATAATTATGTATACATATGATGATTTTATATATATGATGATGAACAAGTGGGTTTATACATCTTTACTCATTCATTATAGAGTTTATGTGTTGGTAATATTCAAGACTAGTTACACTAGTTCAACTTGTTTACATTTTAAAGCCCAATGGGCCTATTACAAGCCCAATACTATTCATTAGCCCAATTATACTTTTATTATCAATATTATACTTTATATGTTGGGCGCAAATGGGTTAAGCGCAATAAATAAGTTTATAGGTGTTTTACCAAATTAGTCGGGTTTATTGTCCATTAAGGCTACTTTGGCCCGTTAATGTCTATATGTTTTAAAGCTCGGGTTTTATCGGTTTTTTACTTGTTATATATGTTTATATATCAGTATGTGAGTTTATAAAAGTTTACATTAGACGGGTCCAACCGTCTAAGTTTATTTAACAAAAACGTTAATCTTTTGGTTTTAGCCGAAAAGACGTAAAACTTAGTATATAGTTTTTATAACTTATAAAACTTACCTAACTACCATTTTTATATAATGTCCATTTATTTATCCTTGTGCATTTTTATATAAATGAAATATATAAGTTAGTGAGTTTTAATTCACATTTTATACTATATTTATTTGAGTGCTTATATAATAATATTTACTTTAATTTCACAAAATCAGTCCTAAAAATCTAGTTTACTAAAATGATCATATCTAGAGTTCTACACTGAGATAGAACCCCAAATTTTTATCACAGAAACTACATGATATGTGCTTCATTTTATTCGTTATAGATACTGATGAATCAACCTCTAAGTATTTTATAAAATTCGTCCAAAACAGTGTAGTCAGATTTGCACTCTAAACTTGTTTTAATCATATCTCACTCATTTTTATGATTCCATTGCATGGCCAACTCTTACATGTGTATAAAACCTAATACTTACTGTATATTATTTTATCCAAGCCATTTTATTAGTTTAACATTTGGTTACTTACTGTTTTTATACAGCCATCACATTAAGCAAGATTTTAACCATTTTACATGTGGTTTTCCATCTTTTTACCCATGTTTATCAACACCAAATCCCCACATAATATTTTTATCATCATTCATCATCATATACATATACATAAATAAAGAAATTACAAGATTACATAATCAAAATAACAAGAGGATGGGAATAACAATCTTTATACCACCAAGGTTGTGTAGTTTATGATCAAGGCTTGGATTTTGATGGAAGAACTTGTGATAGATCAACACCAATCTTCATGGCCACCAATACTTGTAAACTTCATGTAAAAATCAGCCCTTGAACATCACCAAATATTCTCCTTGGATGTTAAAATCACCACCAATCAATAGAGCTTGAAGAGGGCTTCATCATATGTGTGAATAACACATGATTTCATGGTTAATATTGATCAAATGATGGTGTTTTTGGTGAGAGTGGGACGGAAATAAGAGAGCCAAGAGAGAGAGATTGTGAGTTTGAGAGGTTTTGCATGAATAAGAAATGCTTTTGGTTTTTGCTAGTTTTGTGTTAAGTGGTTTGGAAGGATAGATGGACAAGTGTCTATCTAGCTTATATAAAAATGACACCAAATGTGGTGTGTTGTATACTTGTTGCCGTCCAAGAGTGGGGGTGGGGCAAGTTTATTCTTGTCTCATCCCCATTTAATTACGGGTACTCCTCAATTCTAGTTTCCTCGATTTGCGTTCCCTCGGGTCGTTTTACGAAAAAAGTTTTTATAAATTATGAATCAACGGCACAAAACGAATCTAATAAAATTTGTCTCATCAAAAACGGAGTTCGAAAACGTAAATACGTAATCCTAAGGTTTCCGGTTTAGTCGTAAAGGACGTTAAATTATAATCGTAAGTCTTAATCTCTTCTCGTAAATTTGTGAGTTTAGGAACCAACACAAATTTAAAATTCCAAAATAATATTCACGGATAAATTTATTTCCTGAAATGTCGGACTGTCACCAAAACGGTGTATGTAAACGTAAGCACGTAACGTAGAATCATCCGGTTTAGACGTAGTCGATGCTACTTTAAGACGTAAATCCAAATTTCTTCCCAAAAATAAGTGAGTTCATAATATAACATTAAAATAATGTTTTTAAATAATATTTGAGAATAAAATATCAACCATAAAATGACGGATTGTCACACTAGTGCCCCAAGCTTTCTATAGACTCTTCCATAACCGAGATGTAAAACGAGGATCTCTGTCAGAGATGATACTAGATGGAGTACCATGTAGTCTTATGATCTCCTTCTGGTAGATATATCTGCCAATTTGCTAACTTTATCGCCCTTGCGGATTGGCAGAAAATGGGCTGATTTGGTCAGTCGATCGACAATAACCGAAATGGCATCGTGTTTCCTCTTGGTCTACAGAAGTCTGGTGACAAAGTCCATGGAGATGTTGTCCCACTTCCACTCTAGAATGTCTAATGGTTGTAGTAAACCACTAGATCGCTGATGCTCAATCTTAACCTACTGGCAGGTAAGACATTTAGAGACAAAGGTAGCAACATCCTGCTTCATAACACTTCACCAGAAATGCTGCTTGATGTGGTGGTACATCTTGGTGGAACCAGGATGAATAGAGAATAGAGAGTTGTGATCTTCAGTCAGCAAAACCCCCCTGAGTGTAAGATCACCAGGAACACATAGTCTAGTGCCATGCCATAAGATACCATCGTCATTTACCCGAAGCTCCGTCTGTTTGTCGATGTTCTTAATAATCACCCAGATTTCCCCATCATCTTTCTGAGGGGATCCTAGAGAGTAAGTCTCGCTCAACTCTAAGATTAGCCCAGTAGCCATGTTGTCCACGTACCATAAACTCGATGTCCATTCTTTCTAAGTCATGTATGATTTCCTCTTCTATCTTAATGTCGCTGATCATGCCTGACTTCCTGCTGAGAGCGTATGCCACTACATTCGCCTTGTCGGGGTGATACTGCAGATTGATTTCGTAACCCTTCAGCAGCTCTAACCACCTTCTTTGCCTCATGTTCAGTTCACGCTGGATGAAGACATATTTCAGGCTCTTGTGATCTGTGAAGATATCACATGATTCGCCATACAAGTAATGCCTCTAAATCTTCAGTGCAAACACAACTGCTGCAAGCTCTAAGTCATGGGTAGGATAGTTCTCCTCGTAAGGCTTAAGCTGCCGTGATGCGTAAGCCATCACTTTCCCCTGTTGCATGAGAACACAACCAAGACCCTTTCCTGAAGCATCACTATAGATATGAATTCCACCTGTGCTAGATGGGATAGTAAGAATAGGTGTAGATACCAACTTTTGCTTGAGTTCTTAAAAGCTCTTCTCTCGTTCATCTGTCCAGACGAATTTCTCCCATTTTCGCATCAACTTAGTCAAGGGAAAGGCCAAACGTGAAAAGTTCTCCACGAACCTGCGGTAGTAACCAGCTAAGCCCAGAAAACTACGAACCTCAGTCGCCGACGTCGGCCTTGGCCATTTTGTGATAGCCTCAACCTTCGCAGGATCCATTGTTATTCTGTCTGTGGATACGATGTGGCCCAAAAATGGCACTTTGCTCAACCAGAATTCGCACTTGGAGAACTAGGCATACAACTGCTTCTGGCGAAGTATCTGTCGTACTGTACGATGATTGTCTTCGTGTTCCTCCTTGGATTTAGAGAAAATCAGGATATCATCAATGAAGACGATAACAAACTTGTCCAGAAAATCATAGAAGACACGGTTCATGCAATCCATGAAGACTGCTGGAGCAATAGTAAGTCCAAAAGGCATGGCTACAAATTCGTAGTGACCATAGCGTGTACGGAAAGTAGTCTTGGAGATATCCTGCTCTTTCACCCGTAGCTGATGGTAGCCAGACCTCAGATCGATCTTAGAGAAATGTTTGGCGCCTTTGTAGTTGGTCAAACAGATCGTCTATACGTGGCAAAGGATATCAGTTTCTGATTGTGATCTTATTAAGCTCACGGTAATCAATGCATAGACGCATACAACCATCCTTCTTCTTCACGAAAAACACCGGTGCACCCCATGGAGATACACTAGGGCTGATGAAACCTCGCTCCAAAAGTTCCTGCAGCTGCTCCTTTAACTACTTGAGCTCGATGGGAGCCATGCGGTAAGGAGCCTTGGAGATTGGTTCAGCTCCTGGGATCAGCTCAATACCAAACTCTACTTCACGAGCAGGTGGTATGCCCGGAACTTCTTCAGGAAAAACTTCTGGGAATTCTGACACGATAGGCTGATCCTGAATGGATGGAGATTCAACCTCAATATCATGAACAACATCAAAGAAACCCTCAAAACCATGTGACAGTAAGGCACGTGCCTACAAGGCTGAAATAATTTGTACATACTTTCCTGGTATAAAACCATTGTGAATGTACTCTGACATCACCGAAATAACCCGATATGAATGGCAATCTACGGTGGCGTGGTGTTTGGATAACCAATCCATGCCTAATATCATGTCAAACTCGCACATGTCTAACGGAAGTGCGTCAACTTCACGAGTTCTATCGTCAAACTCAAGGGAAGTTCTCTGTACCCATGTGTGATACGCATAGAGTCTCTCAGGGGCGTGGATAAGTTTAAGACATTATCAAGTGGCATAGGTGATATCCTAACACGATTAGCATAAGCAGTAGATATGACTGAATGAGTCGCACCCGTGTCAAACAAAACGCAAGTAGCTTGACCATACATAAACAAGATTCCAGTGATGGTACCTGACGACTTGTTTGCTTGGTCATGCGTGGTAGTATACACACGTCTAGTAGCCGAAGGTGGCTTGGAATCAGCTTGCCCAGAAATACCCTCAATCTCACCCTTCTTGCAATCTTTCATCATGTGGCCCTGCTAGCCATATTTAAAGCAGGTGCCACTACCACGATGACATGGCCCTGGGTATCTGCGATTGTACGTGGTGCAAAAAGGATGAGTGTACCCTCCAACAGGTGCTTTATCTGGTTGGGAGCCTGTTTCAGAAGATATGTGTGAGACATGATTATTGGGGTACAAACATGACTACACATAAATTTTAGATTGTAATACTAGATGAAGCTGCACGGTTGGGCTGTGAACCTCTGCGGTCCTGATCCCATCCGTTGCCAGTGTTCTTAGTAATAGATGCTTAAGTGTCAGAATTTATGATACATAAAGCAACATAACATAGAAATGGAAAATAGGGACCTGTTGTTGCTGGAGTTGTTGGTGGTGTTATGGTAGTTGTCACTACCGCCACGCCTATCAGATGTAGATCGGTCCTAAGTCTGATAGTTTCCCTTAGGCTGGTACTGTTGGGTGGCTGGTTGGGACCGGTACCCAGTCTTTTGCCTGAAAGATGCAATTGTATAGAGAATGATATAAAATGGAAAGTATTGAATTGAATGAATTGATTAACGTTTGATGACTGAGATATACATCTTCTCAGATCTGTCTGCTTCACCAACTCGTCTCTCTTCTACAGCTTCTCTAGCTTGCGAGCTGCATCTGCCACCTGCGCCACAGTAGTAAATGTAGCACACACCAAGTTGTTGGCGACAGAAGTACGAAGAGCCCAAAGAAAATTGTTGTCCCTAATAATATGATGATAGATTAAAGAAATGAGATGGAAAAGATATGAATTTTAGAGAGAGGAAGTAGAGAGAGAAAGTAGAGAGAGAGAGAGATGATTAACTTGTGAAATTAGATTAAGAATAATGAGATCATCCACCCTCCTAACATGCTAGGAGGGTGCTTATATAGTCCACCCACATGCGGGCTCTCTAATGGACTATATTGTTTTGGGCCGGGCTTGAATAAATGCTTAGTACCTTGAAAGAGGCCTTTTAAGCTAACCATCAAGCCCGTAATGTCACGACTATTTTAACTTACTACTACAACGTTCTAATAAATATTTCAATATAAACCTATGACCGAATATTCTTGTTTGACTCAATATTTTGAGACTAACAATCTCCCCCAATGTGAGGTCATTCCTCTTCTATATTTGGAGTCCAATGGAGATTTATGAATTTCGTCATAAATGAGTCTTGAACGTGTAATAGTAGTGTTGTTCCTTCATGTTGTGATCTTTGAGCCTTTGTCGTTGTCTTTCGACTTTGTCTTTTATCTTGAGATCTTCAAATTATCTAGACTTGTCTTTGCCATCTTGCGATCTTGTGTCTTCATCCACATGCTCATACTTTGCACAATCTTGAAAGCTTGCTAACAATCTCCTTTGAAGAGAGGTCATTCCTCTACATTAATTGATAAGGAAGATTTTGATCATTAGAGTTGTGGAAGTCTTTAGATTTCTTGATTGTTGAATATCTTTGGGCATGAGAGTGTGGTTTTGAATCTTTGACTTTGCTGTGTATACCGTAACGCCACCTTCTAGAGACAAAACATAGACACGGACTGAATGGCTTTGACATTCATCCTAAATCGGCAGCGTTTTACCTCCGGTTGGTGAAGACCGTTACACGATATTAAATATCGTACATGTGGTTAAGTAGTTTCAATTAAGAACCTCCTTGCCAGGGTTTCGCGGCTGTACTAGCCGTTCTCTTTACTCGACCGTCTCAAAGCAAGACTGCGAACATAAAGAGTGAATCAATTGGATAAATATCCTCTTGATTAAAGTCGTCAATTCAAATTCCTGGAACAAGTTTGATTCATTAAAAATCTTATCATTGTTGCTTTCCAGTTGACACAAGCTTGATTCATAATAATCTCACAAGTTACCTACCGTAGCGCTGTTTGATGTTGACGCTAGAAGAATTTCCATTCGTCACTATGAATACTAATAAATATCACTCTGAATGTTCTGGCAAGACCATAAAGATATTGCGTAGAAACCTGAAACGAGTTTGAATCGATTAAGAAACAAACCACTGTTGCTTTTCAGTTTTACATGTGTTCAATTCATAAAGAATCTTACACATGACCTACCACAGTGCTGTTTGATGTTAACACTGGAAGGATTTCCACTCATCATTGTGAATACTAAGTAGTATCACTCTGAGTGTTCTAGCAATATCACAAGGATATAGCGTAAGACTCTCTTGATCTTCATCCGTGTGTCCTAACGAGATTTGATTGATCTCTTGGCTCTAGACTCGATTTGTGCACTTTTAGTGATCGAAGGCTGGAGCAGATGCCACCTATTCAATATCAACTATCTCGGAGTGAGAAAGTCAATAGAATTCGTGTTGATCTCCGTGACAAATAAACAAGCTTCTTTTGAGAGAAGCCTGAGTTAGCTGGGGAGGGGTTGGCATTGCATTACTGGGTCCATGATGTGTTGTCTTCATGATGTGTTGACCCGGTTTCTGCCTAAGTTGTATGGAGGGCTAATTTCTTTACACCCTTTATCCTTACATTTCTTTTTCATTCTTCAACCCCTTCAATGCTTACCAAGACATCATTAATAGCACCTTGTTGTGATTGTTCTAGTGCTATCATCAGTACTTAGTCGACATTCAGCTTCATTCTCATTCTACTCCATCTTTCCTAAGGACTTCTAATAATCTATTGGATTATCCCTGGGAAGATCCCTCCGGTTCTGGTTGGATCATAGGACTTAAACCTAACCACCCTTTTGACACCAATAACGTCGTGAATTAAAGATGTTGAGGGTATTTGATCGTAACCATGAGTGCTTGAGTCTTTAGATCACGTTTAATCACATTTTCTCCCCTATCTCTAATATATAAAATTGTTTGATATTAGAGATACCAAATCTGATTAAAATATATATTGTGTAGAAGAGTCTTGAAAAACTTTTGGGAGAAAAATGTGTCAAACTTAGCATGAATTTGGAACGCTCCCCCTCAAAAATTGATCCAATGGAATTGTCATTACGAGGATATGATCCACATTAAACTTTTGAGGATAGGAGTTGTTGAACACACAATTTTTGAAAGATTTTGAATATCATTGCGAAATTCTTGAAAAAATTGTGTTCAACGCTTTTTGAAAAATCAATTTTTTTAGCGAAAAGGTTTTTCTAAAGCATAAACTTGAATTCATAGACTTTGAATGTCTTGACGAATCCACTCAAGTGTAAGAATATTTAACTTCTTTTGCTAAGGGTAAGGGCACGAAAGCGTACACTCCCCCGTGAATTTAGATCCAGGTTGCAATCTGAAAGTGATTACAAGCCATTGTGTTGAGCTCAAAACGTGGAAGGTTTTGTGACAAGCTGAACCCAAGATAGATTGCTCTACCCGTTGTTGAAAATATTGTCCAAAAGAGACAATTTCCGTTATAAAAGATAGAAATGACATGTTTTGAAAAATATTTACAACTTTCATTCGAGCTTTATGTACACACCCGTGTCGTTATTGAGCAACATTTCTAGGCTCGTTCATATCATCGATACTGAAAGACATGTCGAGAAGAATCTTTTTGGTATTTTGAAAGATTTTTTTAATTTTGTATTTTGGTTTTTCATTAATATTTACAAGTAGATGTTTGATAGATGAATCAAGCAGGCTTCTTTGCCAGAACTCCAGTTCTGCTGGAGTCAAACATCTCATACCAATTTGCCTAACAAGATACGCAAACCTCTCTTTCGAAAGAGCTTTTGTAAACAAGTCAGCTAATTGGTAATCGGTTCCAACAAAGTATAATTCAACAATACCCCTTTCAACTTGTTCCTTAATGAAGTGATATCTGACATCAATGTGCTTCGTGCGGGAATGATGTACCGGATTGCAGGAGATGGATATGGCGGACTTTGAGTCACAATACATAGGTACTTTATCAAAGTGGAAGCCATAATCCGTGAGTTCTGTTCTCATCCATAGAACTTGAGCACAACCCGCAGATAGAGACAAATACTCCGCTTCGGCTGATGACAGTGACGTGCAATCCTGCTTCTTGGAAGACCATCCCACAAGTTTATCTTGACCTAGAAATTGTGCACCACTAGAAGTACTTTTACGTGTATTAAGACACCCTGCATGATCAGAATCTGAATAGGCCGTTAGAAACAAACCAGTTTCCCTCGGATACCAGAGTGGCATGTGAATGGTATTCTTAGGGTACCGAAAGATCCGTTTAACCTCCTTGAGGTGATTTTTAGTGGGTCGTGCTTGATATCGTGCACAATAACACGTAGCATGTGATATATCTGGTCAGCTTGCTGTTAAGTACATGAGGGAGCCGATCATGGAATGATATCTCGTTTGATCTATGGCATCTCCCTCCAAATCAGCATCTAGGGATGTGGCTGATAATGGTGTCCCAACGGGGTCACATGAAGTCATACCATGCTTTTTGATTATCTCTTGACAATACTTAGCTTGGTTAATAAATATACCACATGGGGATTGGTGAACTTGAATTCCTAGATAGAATTTTAGTTCGCCCATCATTGACATTTCAAATTTGTTGTGCGTTACTTTTTCAAACCATTTTGAAAGTTTTGGGTTTGTAGACCCGAAAATAATGTCATCAACATAAATCTACAAAAGAAAAATGTCATCCCCATATTTATAAGTGAACAAAGTTAGATCAATGGAACCTTTTGAGAAACCTTTGGAGACCAGAAATTTCGAGAGCTCGTCGTACCACGCCCTTGGAGCTTGCTTGAGTCCATAAAGTGCTTTGTGGAGACGATACACCTTGTCAGGATAATGAGGATTGACGAATCCTTCCGGCTGCGTGACATAGACTTCTTCCTTTAAAGGACCGTTAAGAAACGCCGTCTTTACGTCCATCTGATAAACGATGAATCCCTTATGTGCAGCATAAGCAAGAAAAATCCTGACCGCTTCCATTTGAGCAACTGGTGCAAATGATTCTTCAAAATCAATACCCTCTTGCTGTCTATACCCTTAAGCCACTAGCCTAGATTTATTCTTGATGATCATGTTTTCTTCATCCATCTTGTTTTTCAAGATCCATCGTAGATTTAATGGTATTATATCGTATGGTCTGTCAACAAGTTCCCAGACTTTAAGTCTTTCAAATTGTTGAAGTTCATCCGTCATCAATTCAATCCAAGCATGATCAGCCATGGCTTATTTGATGTTTTTTGGTTCAGCTGAACTCACGACGAGTGCGAACATACAAACATCGCCATCGGTGTTAAGCTATCGTCTTGTGTGAACAGGCTGTGAAGGGTTTCCAATTACTTGAACCAAAGGATGATCTCGGGTCCAATGATGTGTTGAAGGATTTTGTTGATAGAACGTATGCATATTCGACGGATCAACATGGCGAGTAGAAGACTCTCCAGTTTCGTGTACCGGTGTACCGAATGGGTTAAAGTCGTCTTCGTCAGATAATGCATTGTCTGCTTGATTTGTGTTCTCTGGAGCAATGATAGTAGTGTGGATGTTGTAGGAGCATTTGTTGATGTGATATTCTGAGGAAGTGAATCTGTAGCAACCCGTGTTGAAGTAGATAGAGTTGTATCTTTTTGTTGATGATGATCGGTATCATTATTCTTATCATGAGTGACAGCGGAAGACTTCGATACAACTTGTTTCTCCCCCATGAAATATTCATCATACATTGGTCCATATAACATTTCCAACTCTTCAATTGTCGTGTTGACTGTCATATCTGCTCTTGGAACATTTTGTGGAACCAGCTTTGAACTTGACGGTTCATTGTTGTGGTCTTGAGTTTCGAGTTTCGTGCGGTTGTGAACGGAAGTCGTTTTTCGTTGTGGGTCGGGACTTAAACTGTTTTGTTCAAGTGCCATTTCTTGTAATTCATCAAATCGGATGTGAATAGTCTCGACTATCAAGTTTGTTCTCTTGTTGTATACTCTATACCCCTTAGACCGAGTTGCATATCCCACAAGAATACATGCATCACCTTTCTCTTTCATCTTATCCAAATTTTCACCATCTCGTATTATGTAACAAGTACATCCAAAAACGTGAAGGTGTTTGAGTGAAGGTTTTCGATCATGAATTTTGTGATATGGTGTATTTTCGTGTCTTGGGATAATTAAGGAGCGGTTTTGTGTGTAGCATGCGGTTGCCACGGCTTCGGCCCAAAAGTATAGTGGAAGTTTTGAAGCTGATAATAATGATCGAGCAGCCTCAGCTAAAGTACGGTTTCGTCTTTCAACAACGCCGTTTTGTTCGGGTGTTCTAGAAATAGATGTTTCATGTTCAATTCCTTCGGCTTCAAAATAGTATCTCAGATTCGAATTCAAAAATTTTGTACCTCTGTCAGTATGAACCACTTTAACTTGAGCTTGAAGACCATGTTGTATCAGTTTAAGGAAGCTGATGAGAACTTCAGGTTTTTCATCCTTGGACCTCAAGAAGTGAGTCCATGTGTACCTTGAGTAATCATCGACAATTACCAGAATATATTTCTTCCCATTCATACTATGAACATGCATGGGACCACACAGATCCATATGGAGAAGATCTAACCGTCCTTTAGAGCTTGGTGTAGTCTTTGTTTTGAAGCTACTTCGTTTAGCTTTACAAAGCTCACACGAAGAACAAAGATGATCTTTGATGAATTTCAAACTTGGGAGGCCTCTCACAATATCTTTTTTGGAAAGCAAGTTGATGGTATCAAAATCGTTGATGCCATAACCATGCCTGAGTCGTTGAAGCTTTAGCCATGAACCAAATTGGAGTTGATGAAGTTGTATCTTGAAGTGAAATAGTGTAGAGATCAGTACCCCGTGTACCGGTAAGTAAATCATTCCCATCATAATCACGAACAAAACATGTCTTCTTCCTGAACGCAACCTCCAAATCCGCATCACATAATTGACCAACCGAGAAAAGATTGTGATTGAGCCCTTCGACGTAGTATACCCTTTTGATCGTGATATTCCCCTGAACCAAATCTCCATATCCTAGGATCGGTGCAAATTGATCATTTCCGAATCGAACCGTACCCAGAAACTTCTCCACGAAGTTAATTAGAAGCTTGAGATTCTCCGTCATGTGCTTCGTGCATCCGGAGTCCAGTATGAATAGAATTATTTGTATCACCTGCAGAAGAGTTAGAACACGATGGAGAAATTGCTAAATTGGATACCACATTAGTTGTGATTATAGAATCATTAGTGTCCTTAGCAACATTTAAAGGCATACTAACACTCGTTGTCACATTTTCTGTCCTAACTTTAGGCATCCATTTATATCCTAGAGGACATTGATTAGCAAACCACCATTTCCAAGACTTGCTAGCAGACTCATATAATTCCTTAATTCTGCTTCTAGGGTTCTTAGTGGTGGAGTCGGATGCATTTCTTTTCTTAGTGGGGGTTGCACTAGAATGGTTCACTTTGTGTTTGGGTTTACTAGCACTAATAGGCATCGCAACTTGCTTCTTAGTTCTAGTTTCTACGCCTTTGACATTATTCATAGCACACATAGAATGATTAGCATTAGCACACTTTCCACATTTGACACAAACAAATTTCACATTCATAGCATTCAAATCACACTTTCCACACTTTCCACATGCGATTACAGACTTTTTATTCTTAAAACCATTCAAATTCCTAGGGTGTTCTTCTACTTCCTTCATCTTCCCTTGACTCTTGTGTTTCCAGACCTTATCATTCACTTGAGTGCTCTTAAGCTGAGGCCGACTAACACTAGCAGTAGAGACAACTCCTGTAGTAGAAGACACACGAATGTTAGTGTTTCTAGGAGTCTGAGGTGAGTGACTAACTTTGTTTGTGGGTTTAGTGGTCATTCTATACATCCCTGGTTTAATCACATTATTGTGCTTAACGCTTGGTGCTATATCATTCCTTATGGGTTGAGTATGTGGTAACCTTTCCTTTCCATCCATCTTGGGGGCAAACACAAGTTTTGCAAACGAAGAATTTGAGAAAGCAGATGGTTTTCCCAAGATAGAGGATCTATTCACTCTAGAGGCATTGGGTTGTCTAACAACAGGTTGCTTAACGCTAGGTTCCATAACTTTCCCACCCATTTTAGCAACGAGTTTCTTCAACTCTGCTATTGCTATGTCTTTTTCTTGTAACTGAGCTTTCAAATCCGAAATATCAAGACTTTTTTCGTTTAATAATCGACATGACTCAGATAATTTTACTTCCAAAGGTGTATCATTTGAAAAACTGCCAACTTTCTTTTGCAAAGCAAGTTCAAGTGAGTGACAATGTTTTTGAAGATAATCATATCTATGTTGAAGTAACGAAAACTCTTTTTGGTCAACTTTATTCGAAAGCTCAGTTTCAAGACGTTCACATTCATTAACTTGATCAAGATTTTTGCATGCAACATCAGAATATTCATCAATATCAGCACAAGATGTAACATAAGCACACATAATATCTTTTGAGAGACATTCATGTAAGAGTAGATCATATGCTGTAGAAAACTCGTCTCTTTCAGGTTGATGGTCGTTCACTTCTTGTTCAAGAGATTCCACATATTTCAAATCATCAAACATTTCTTGCTTAATTAGCGTTTCAAATTCCAAAATATGTTTTTGCGTTCGTTCCGCAAGCGGAATCAAAATACTTATCACAAGCACAGTTATATCGTGAGGAATTTCTTTGTCTCCTTTCGAAAGTTTACGTTTTTTTCAGTCATCATCAACAACCTTTTTGAAATTTTCAATGTTACTCTTGAGAATACTAAGTTCTTGTTTACTCTTGATTACAGAAGCTTTAAATGGCAAGTATTAAATAAATTTTGAAACATTAGTTTTCTTAGTGGCAAAAGCTTGTCTCCATCTAATTCTTATTTGTTCACATTCAAAAAATATTTGCTCACGACTTTTCTGTGTTTGCGGTGTGAAGAGACCATAAAGACTGTTTTCATAAGCATAATTATATGGTTTAACGAATTCTTTATTAACTTTTGGTCTACTCTCTTCTTCCAAATCATTTGTCTCTTCACTATCGGGCCTAACAACAAGACAATCAAGATCGGTCCATTGGGAGTCATCAAGATATAAGTGCTGATTCGCAGATTGAGCTTGCTCAAGGTACTTAGGATTTGCAAAAATAGGTCTATCTTTGAAAAACGAACGAGGTGCTAACATTATCATGGTTTGAATTGATTGATTAGTTTTGTAAACAATTTTCTTGTAAAAATCAAGTTGAGTTTCAAGTTCAACCATTTTATCGATGTCATTCGCTTGTTTAGTTTTGAAATCCTTTTCCATCTTTTCAACCACAACTTTCTTTTCATTGACAAGTTTTGTTTTATCCTCTTGAAGAAAACCATTTACTTGAGTTAGCTCATTAACTTTAGTAGTAGCAAGATATGTTTTGTGACGTTCAGTACTCAAAGAGGTGTTATAATTACGTTTCTCTTGTTCAAGAAGCTTAAGAGTTTCGTTATATTTCTCTTGAAAATCACGTTTCTCTTGTTCAAGAAGCTTAGGAGTTTCGTTATATTTCTCTTGAAAATCGTCCTTTTAACATTAATTAAACACCCTTTGTATCCCTCAACCTCATTGGTCTTTTGAAGAAGCTGAGCTCTATAGCTATCAATGGTCTCACTAGATTTAATTAGAGAAGCTTTGCATTCTTCAAATTTTGAGTGAGCGTAGCGTTTTCCTTCTTTAATTGCTTTTGACTCTTTATAGTTTCTTTGACATCTTTTTGTAAAGAAGCAATTAAGTTAGCAAGCGCAATACGCTCCTCGTCATCATCATACTCATTTGCTTGTTGATCATCCTCAGACTCATTATTGCACATGTCTGATGAATCGAGTGTGGTATTGCTATCAACCGTTTCCATCATACAAGTGTCATTAATGGCTTTGGGTAGCTCAGAATGCTCATGAATATTACCAAACACATTATATTCCTCTTCAGTGTGTACCTTATCGATTGGCTCAGTGTCAAAGATAGGACCATTTTCATCTTCAGTGACGTTGAGAACTTCTTCAACATTTTCCATGTACGAGTAATGTGCTTCAAGTTCTTGATCGGAGGCTTCATAATTAGTATCATCAAGCATTGCTGCTTCCTCAACCGACAATTTAACCCCAGCTTCCATCTTCTTGGAAAGCAGCATCTTTTCCTTATGATAACCAAAGTCTCTAACCCGTTTTGGCTTCCTACATTCCTTTGCCATATGCCCATAGCCTTGACAATTAAAGCATTAAATCCCACTTTGCTGAACCACTTGAGTACCAACAGTGTCCCTATTCCCAGCAGCAGTAGCAATCCTCTGAGCATCATACTTAGCAGTTTTTCGATCATACCGAGCAGAACCCTCAACATGTGTTAGATTACGTCGATCATACCTTGGAGGACTTTCATCACGTTGACGTGTGTCATACCTTCGAGGAGTCTCAACATATTGATTTCGTGTATTTGATGATGTTCGAAGATTGTTGTTGGTGGGTTTGAAGATTTTCTTGTAGGTCTTCATAATGAAAGCAATTTGTTGCTTCATCTCCCTATCCTTCTGAGCTAGTTCTTCATCACTGTCCTCTTCAGATGATGGCTCAGGTGATGGTGATGGTGCTCTTGGTTCTTTGTCTCGTGATCGTGTGGGAGCAGAATACTTAGATGAAGTGGAGTATCTTGGTGAGGAGGATGTAGTGGAGTACCTTGGTGAGGATGCTGTTGTGGAGTATGACTTGGGAGCACGAGAGCGGTGATCTTGAGTGTGTTGAGTGGTAGACACCAAAGCAAGTGGATTAGCAGTCTTTGCTATCCTTTCAGCTCGAAGTTCATTTGCCACATTCTGAAATTGTTTCAAAATGTCAAAGAGCGTGTGATAGTTGACCTCGCCTAACTTACTTTGTTGTTTCACCAAAGTTACAAATCGTGTCCACTCAGGTTGAAGTTGCTGTAAAAATTGCACATTGACTTGCATGGTGGAGACTTGTAAATTATTTCTTGTCATGTCATTCATCATCTTGTAGAACCTTGAGTAATATGAATCAATTGATTCCCCATCCAATGAAGTAAACTTACCAAAGTTCCAGAACAAGTTAGTTTTGACAACTTGCTTGTTAAGTGATTCACCTTGTTGCAAGCGTTCAATGGCAAACCACATCTCTTTAGCAGTAGAACATGCATCAACCGTTGAGTAAATATCATCCCCAATCCCACTTAAAATCAAATAGATTGCCTCTTTTTCTGCATCAATCCAAGCACGTTTCTCTTTCGAAGTGTTCTCATATGTTTCATCAATTGTTTGCTCATCGGAACCGGTCGTCGAGTCGGTTGCTGGAATTGAAGGAATGGTGATTGTAGTGGGAGTATAAGGTCCTTCTTTGATGCAACGTCTAAGAACATCACCATTGGGTTTGGTGTCAAGATATCTAAGGAATCGTGATTGCCATTGTGCATATCTACCAGTCACAAGCATTGGTGGTCTCTCTTTGTTACCCGCCACCATGATGTTGTTATTAGTAACACGATATCCAGCAGTAGAATCCATCTCAAGAATGAAGTGAAGTGAATAGGATCTTAAGTAGATGTTGTTGTGAGTAGATTGTGGTTGAAACTTCAAAAAAAAATGGTGTGAAAACCCCAAACAATGTCTTCGTATGAAACCAAAAATTCTTAAGCGAGAAATCACACGAACTCAACCTAATTCAGAATAAATCTTCAAAAAAAAAACAATTCGGAATCCAATGAACTTATATATAATTCGGAATGACTGAACTTGAACTAATTCGGAATACTTGATGTAATTCGGAATGTGAATCAAAGACCTAGTTCGGAATCTGTGTGACAATGATCTAGTTCGGAATATGAATCAAGGACCTAGTTCGGAATCTGTTAAACCATGACCTAATTCGAAATCTGTGAGTCTCAGACCTAGTTCAGAATCTGTGAATATCAGACCTAGTTCGGAATCTGTTAAACCATGACCTAATTCGGAATCTGTGAGCCTGATCTAACTCGGAATCAGTGAAATTCTGATCTAATTCGGAAATGATGGAATTCTGAGCTAGTTCGGAATCGATAGTGTTCTGACCTAATTAGGAAATGATGGAATTCTGAGCTAGTTCGGAATCGATAGTGTTCTGACCTAATTCGGAATATGCAGAAACACACTCAATCCTGAAACCAAATCTGGTACTAATTCGGAATACACGCTTCTCACCTAGTTCGGAATACAAATTCTCACCTAGTTCGGAAAACGAGTTCTCACGTAGTTCGGAAAACGAGTTCTCACGTAGTTTGGAATACGTGATCACTGACCTAGTTCGGAATACCCCTTTCTCACCTAATTCGGAATATTTCTAAACCCTTGTTTCACGAGTTAAAAAGCTTCAAAATCCGAATAGATTAACCAAAGACTCCAAATGACGAATTTTTACCCAAAAATCAAGCCAAAACTTCCAATTTTTTCGTGGAAATCCCAAAAATTGAGGAATACAAATTCCTACCACAACTTTGTAGGCAATTTGTATGAAGATTTTGAGCTCAAAAACACAATTTTTTTTATACGAGATGATTTTAAGATGAAAATCACACGAAATCAAAAATGATAACCACAAACTAAACACGAATCTATCCTATGCGATTGATACCAATTGTTGTCCCTAATAATATGATGATAGATTAAAGAAATGAGATGGAAAAGATATGAATTTTAGAGAGAGAAAGTAGAGAGAGAGAGATGATTAACTTGTGAAATTAGATTAAGAATAATGAGATCATCCACCCTCCTAACATGCTAAGAGGGTGCTTATATAGTCCACCCACATGCGGGCTCTCTAATGGACTATATTGTTTTAGGCCGGGCTTGAATAAATGCTTAGTACCTTGAAAGAGGCCTTTTACGCTAACCATCAAGCCCGTAATGTCACGACTATTTTAACTAACTACTACAACGTTCTAATAAATATTACAATATAAACCTATGACCGAACATTCTTGTTTGACTCAATATTTTGAGACTAACAAAAGTGATATGCCTACTTTTCTACAGTCCCGGCTGCTGCGCCAAGGAAACCAACAAGTCTAAGGAATCTCTGCATAAATTCCATACTATTCTCTCCAGCTCTTTGTCGAATGCCATGATACTCCCTTTTGAGATGATCCTGCTCAGCTTTCTGAAAGAACTGACCCAGAACCGACTCCTTAAACTGGGCCCAAGTTAAACCAGTAACCCAGTCGTCACCTCCATTCGATTGCTTAAGTGCTTTCCACCATGCCAACACGTCTCCCTCAAATTTTAACAAGCAAGTCTCGCCTTAAAGACATGATCACACCCCATGGCGTCGAAAATCTTCTCAACGTGTGCAACCAGCTATCAGTCTCAGATGGATTTTCAGTCGGCTCAAAATATTTAGGTTGCTACTTATGGAACCTTTCCAGCCAAGTGATGAGAGTAGCTGGTGGAGGAGGAGGAGGAGGGTTGTTCCGATTCTGGTGCTGATTATAAGTGGCTTGAACCTCAACACGAATCTCATTTCTGAGTTGGGGAAGTAAAGCTTGCAGAGCAGCTTGGATGGCTGCCTGCATATCTTGCTCACGTGTGTTAACCATCTGACAGTTTAAAACAAAAATGCAATGATTAATCTGATTCAAACATAAGATAGTCATAACAAAATGATGCATGAAACAGTTTATGAAGGCATAGCCAACAAAAATGACATAAATTTGGGTGAACGCCTATGGGTCGGTTCACCAAAACAAAATTGACATGACAAGAGTGAACGCCTATGAGTCGGTTCACTAAAACAAAATTGACATAGAGAGGGTGAACGCCTATGGGTCGGTTCACCAAAACAAAATAGTTCGAATAAAATCACATGCGACTAAATATGGCCAGTCTTATACCAACCATTACTTAGTCAAAATACCTTCAACAATGATACATGAAACAAATGTATGAAAACAAACTGTCAGTTTTAAGAAGACACTGATGACTACCCACTAGTCACAAGTCAAGGTTTTAGAGCCTACAGGTCGAAACCTTGGGCTCTGATATCATAATTGTAACACCCCATTTTGATAAATGGAATATCATAGGATAATTATGGCGTGTCATCAAAGCATGCAAGATAAATGTATAAAACATTAAATGGCCATAAAGGAAAATACCGGAATCAAACATCGGTAGTCCAACGTAAGCTCACACACATGAATATAAGTACTGAAAGGAAAGGACCAAACAACGTCCAAAAGAAATAATGTATGACAAATGCATAAGGTAAAATAGGCTGGATAGCTTCCGGCCTGAAGCACATACTCTCAAGGTCCTAAGTGCGTCCCTGAGTACCTGCCGTTTGGGAACATGAAAAAGGAAACGGCTGAGCAAAACGCCCAGTGAACATATAACATAGTATGAATGACATAAGCATAATAAAGACTAATAGCAGTGGAAATGTATTAGTCCTGGAAAACCTGGTACATGTTTATATAACTGGTTTTATAGTTTGAAAAGATTTATGTTTTTATATGAAAACTGTATTTTAATTAGCCAAGAGCCCATATAGGTCATGAGGTATCACCGTGCATGAATACGTAGAGGGGTGACTTCATCATGCGATTAGAGGGGTTGCCTCTACTTATACGGGTCTGGGTAGGAGGGATAAACTCCTTGTGAAGGATGCAAAGCACACACCACATTCACCATGAAAATCCTGTAAAACATGTAACTAGGATGCACCCACACGCCTACATGATAATATAAATAAATGGCCAAAACTGAAAGGGACGCCATGAGCAATCACTCCGTCGAGGGGAAGTCATAACACTGGTGCCTCAAGTGTTATGGTTATGGTACCTCCATAACTAGATGACGTGGCATGCATGTATATATAGCTCAGGCATTTTAAACAAAACATATAAAATAACTCGAGAAAATAGTTGGCTGCAAACGGGGAATCCAGATAAAGGAAGGGAATGTCCATACTGAAGGACGGAATATCGGTACCTTACGTCCAGTAGTGAAGCTAGAAGGAAAGCCGAACGATCTACTCTGACTTTGCGGATACTACATAAATAAGGGACATGTATGAGTTGTCTGATTACTGAGTGTTTTACTGGTTCTGTGTGTTCTTAACTTATTTTATATGTTCTTGTCATGTTTTACTGTTTTTAAATGTTATCTTGTATTTATTCATGGTTTACATGTATTCTGATTATGTATTTCATGTGTTATTGTATTACTATACTTGTAGTGTCATAATAGCAGGTTTCCAAAAATAGAAAGTTTCCAAAAATAGAAAGTTTCCAAACATAGTAAGTTTCTAAAAATACAAAGTTTCCAAATATAATAAGTTTCCTGAAATAGAAACTTTTCATAAATAAAAATAAGCTGGATTAATAAGTCTTAAAATATAAGCTAGTGCTTATTAATCATAAGTTATAAGTCATGATGAATTATTAGTAAAGTCTATTAAATTAAATACTTAGGCTAAAGTTAATATTAATTAATAATGACAAAGCAGGGTTTATTAATTAATAAAATGTCAGGATCAATTTAATAAACTTTACCTTATACAATTTAATTAAATTAAGTCATGGTTTAATTTAATTAAGTCTAATAAAATACTTAGGTTATACATTTATTATTAATTTTAATAATAAACCTAAGTCACGGTTTTTATTTTAATTAACCCTTAAGTAAATACTTAGGTTATAACATATTTTATTTAATTAAATAAAATAACCTAAGTCATGATTTTAAATGAATTAATTAATTAAGCATGTAAATTAATTTAATTAATTCAGTTAATAAAATATTTCTAACCAAATATACCCGAGCCCTAAACCCGAGAACATAAAACCTGACACCAACACACCACCACACAGCCGCGGTTGGTGGTGGTGGCTAGTGGTTGTGCAGCCAGCGGCTGCTGCCCTGGTTGCCGCTGCTGGCCATGGTTCCCACTGGTGGACAAAGGTTCACACCGGCCGAAGCCAGCGTTCCCCTTGCCTCGCTTGTGTAGCCTCTGCAGCACCAAGGTTACCCACTGCGGGGCCTTGTTTGCTGTTGTCCCAACAAAACCCACACCGAGCCCTATTAGGGGTCTCGGATGGTGGTGATACAAGGCCACCGAGAGCCTTGTGCTCTCGATTTGGTGCACCGAATCAAAACAAACACCCACAAACCCTTTTCTTGATTAATCATTAACATAAACATGTTTTATTGTATGTTATAAGATTCAAGAACATGTAATTAAAATTAAAATGAAAAGATCAAGATTATGATTATACCGAATGTGTAGATGAAAAGGGAATTGGAAAACGAACACGAATACGTACAAATCAAAGATCAAAACCACAAAATCTTCCTTGTTGTGTGTGGCTGCCGCGGCTCAAGAACACAATGGGCTAGGGTTTGTTGTTTTTCTAAAAAAAAATGGTATAATGAATTTCCTTGGAGATCAACTTTACTAGTTGCTATCAAAAATAGGTCGGACCCCTTTCTCCTTCTCTTGTTGCCGCGGGTACACAAAGCCCAAAAGGCAAAACAAACGTTTTTCGGGTCTAAAACATTATACGTATGCATTCATGTTTAAATGTTCATGATTTAATTATTATACGTAATTTTTAACGTGCATTAATAATATACGCAGTTCTTGTAATTTAATGTTCGTGACACGTGTCGTATATTATAAATGGAAAGATTTAATTTATTCGTGTTTTTACGTAGTGTACTGTTCATGGTATTTTATGTTGGTTTTACAACTCTTCCCCTCTAAAAAGAATAATTCGTCCCCGAATTATGGATAACATAATCTAAAAAATAAACATACCCGAATCAAAACTGGAAATGAGGGTAATAAGTCCGGATATAATCCTCCATCTCCCAATTTGCTTCCCGCTTGGAATGGTCCCTCCAAAGGATTTTGACGAATGGAATCGTCTTCTTTCTCATGACTCGCTCTTGACGATCAAGAACTCGTTCGGGTTCCTCGACATAAGAAATATCCCCACGAATCTACTCGAGTGGATATTGAACCATATGTTGGGGATGATAAATGTAACCTCTGAGTAAGGACACATGGAATACGTTATGGACGTGAGTTAACTACGGAGGTAACGCCAGATGATACGATACCTCACCGACACGTTCGAGGATGTCAAACGGTCCGATGAATCGAGGACTGAGTTTTCCCTTGATTCCAAAACACCTAACTCCACGCGCCGATGATACCTTGAGAAAGACATGATCACCTATGTTGAAGTACAAATCTCTACGGTTCTTGTCGGCATAGCTCTTTTGACGTGCACAAGCTTCCTGCAGTTTCGCCTTCGCGACGACAACCTTCTCGTTGGTCACCTTTTTCATCTCCGGACCCTCAAGAATTCGCTCACCAACCTGATCCCAGCAGAATGGGGCGCGACACTTCCTGCCATACAACATCTCAAACGGTGCACACTTGATACTTGCGTGCCAACTGTTGTTGTATGCAAACTCTACTAAGCAGATATAGTCGTCCCAACTTCCTGTCCATTCTAAATCACAAGCTCGCAACATGTCCTCTCGTATCTGAATGGTACGCTATGATTTTCCGTCTATCTGAGGATGAAAGGCCGTGCTAAGCTTAAGCCTGGTGCCCCAAGCTTTATGCAGACTCTTCTAGAACCGAGATGTAAAACGAGGATCTCTGTTAGAGATGATACTAGATGGAGTACCATGTAGTCTCATGATCTCCTTCTGATAGATATCTTCCAATTTGCTAACTGGATCGTCCTTGAGGATTGGCAGAAAATGAGCTGATTTGGTCAGTCGATCGACAATACCCCAAATGGTATCGTGTTTCCTCTTGGTTTGCGGAAGTCCGATGACAAAGTCCATGGAGATCTTGTCCTACTTCCACTCTAGAATGTCTAATGGTTGTAGTAAACCACTAGATCGTTGATGCTCAATCTTAACCTGCTGGCAGGTAAGACATTTAGAGAAAAAGGTAGCAACATCCTGCTTCATACCACTCCACCAGAAATGTTGCTTGATGTGGTGGTACATCTTGGTATAACCAGGATTAACAGAAAATGGAGAGCTGTGAGCATCATTCAGCAAAGCCTCCCTGAGTGTAAGATCATCAGGAACACATAGTCTAGTGCCCTACCATAAGATACCATCGTCATCTACCCGAAACTCCGTCTGTTGGTCGATGTTCTGAATAATCGCCCAGATTTCCCCATCATCTTTCTGAGCTTCCTTGATCCTAGAGAGTAAGTCTGACTCAACTCTAAGATTAGCCCAGTAGCCATGCTGTCCACGTACCATAAACTCGATGTCCATTCGTTCTAAGTCACGTATGATTTCTTCTTCTATCTTAATACCATTGATCATGCCCGACTTCTTGCTGAGAGCGATGGCCACTACATCCGCCTTGCCGGGGTGATACTGCAGATTGATGTCGTAATCCTTCAGCAGCTCTAACCACCTTCTTTGCCTCATGTTCAGTTCACGTTGGGTGAAGATATATTTCAGGCTCTTGTGATCTGTGAAGATATCAAATGATTCACCATACAAGTAATGCCTCCAAATCTTCAGTGCAAACACAACTGCTGCAAGCTCCAAGTCATGGGTAGGATAGTTCTCCTTGTAAGGCTTAAGCTGCCATGATGCGTAAGCAATCACTTTCCCCTGTTGCATGAGAACACAACCAAGACCCTTTCCTGAAGCATCACTATATATCTGAAATCCACCTGTGCCAGATGGGAGAGTAAGAATAGGTACAGATACCAATTTCTGATTGAGTTCTTCAAAACTCTTCTCTCGTTCATCAGTCCAGACGAATTTCTCCCCTTTTCGGATCAACTTAGTCAAGGGCAAGGCCAAACGTGAAAAATTCTCCACGAACCTATAGTAGTAACCAACTAAGCCCAGAAAACTAAGAACCTCAGTTGGCGACGTCGGTCTTGTCCATTTTGTGATAGCCTCAACCTTCGCATGATCCATGTTTATTCCTTTTGCGGATACGATGTGGCCTCGAAACGCCACTTTGCTCAACCAGAATTCGCACTTGGAGAACTTGGCATACAACTGCTTCTAGCGAAGTATCTGTAGTACTGTACGAAGATGGTCTTCGTGTTCCTCCTTGGATTTAGAGAAAATCATGATATCATCAATGAAGACGATAACAAACTTGTCCAGAAACTTATGGAAGACACGGTTCATTACATCCATGAAGACTTTTGGAGCAATAGTAAGTCCAAAAGGCATAACTACAAATTCGTAGTGACCATAGCGTGTACGGAAAGTAGTCTTGGAGATATCCTGCTCTTTCACTCGTAGTTGATGGTAGCCAGACCTCAGACCGATCTTAGAGAAATGTTTGGCGCCTTGCAGTTGGTCAAACAGATCGTCTATACGTGGCAAAGGATATCAGTTTCTGATTGTGATCTTATTAAGCTCACGGTAATCAATGCACAGACGCATACTACCATCCTTCTTCTTCATGAACAACACAGGTGCACCCCATGAATATACATTAGGGCGGATGAAACCTCGCTCCAAAAGTTCCTATAACTGCTCCTTTAACTACTTGAGCTCAATGGGAGCCATGTTGTAAGGAGCCTTGGAGATTGGTTCAGCTCCTGGGATCAGCTCAATACCAAACTCTACTTCACGAGCAGGTGGTATGCCCGGAAGATCTTCAGGAAAAACTTGGGGGAATTCTGACACGATAGGCTGATCCTGAATGGATGGAGATTCAACCTTAATATCATGAACAACAACAAAGAAACCCTCACAACCATGTGACAGTAAGTCTCGTGCCTACAAGGCTGAAATAATTTGTGCAAACTTTCCTGGTATGAAACCATTATGAATGTACTCTGGTGCGTTAACATCATCAAAAATAACCCGATATGAATGGAAATCTATGGTGGCGTCCAGTTTGGATAACCAGTCCATGCCTAATATCATTTCAAACTCGCACATGTCTAACAGAAGTGCGTCAACTTCATGAATTATGTCGTCAAACTTAAGGGGAAGATCTATGTACCCATGTGTGATGCGCACAGAGTCTCTCAGGGGCGTGGATATGTTTAGATATTATAAAAAGGCATAGGGGATATCCTAACACGATTAGCATAAGCAGTAGATATGACTGAATGAGTCGCACCTGTGTCAAACAAAACGCAAGCAACTTGACCATACATAAACAAGATTCTATTGATGGTACTTGACGACTTGTTTGGTTGGTCCCATGTGGTAGTATACACACGTCCAGTAGTCGGAGGTGGCTTGGAATCAGCATGCCTAGAAGTACCCTCAATCTCACCTTTCTTGCAATCTTAAATCATGTGGCCCTGCTGGCCATATTTGAAGCAGGTGCCACTACCACAGCGGCATGGCCCTGGGTGTCTGTGATTGCACGTGGTGCAAAGAGGGTGAGTGTACCCTCCAACAGGTGCTCTAGCTGGTTGGGATACTGTTTCAAAGATATGCGTGAGATACGATTATTGGGGTACAAACATGACTACACAGAAATTTTAGATTTGTTGTCCCTAGTATGTGATGATTCTATACTATTAATGAAGAAAGAAAGGTAGAAATGAGATGAATTTTAGAGAGAGAAACTAGAGAGAGAAAAGAGAGAGAAGTGTGTGAATTTGTGAAATATTAGATTAAGGAGAAAATGAAATGACCAACACCCTTCCCAACATGCTAGGAAGGGTTTATATAGCCTTTGCTTACATGTAGCTTAATGGGCTATATGATCATGGGTCGGGCTTTCCTTTTGAGCTTTGGTTACTTATTAATGAACCTTAGCTTAAAGTTAAGCCCGTAATAACACGACTAATATACTACCTATTACAACGTTCTAAAATACGATACATAATAAACATATGACCGAGCATTCTTGTTTGGCTCAATATTTTGAGGCTAACAATCTCCCCCAATGAGAGGTCATAAACCTTAGTCATTTAGGAAATTTGTAGAGATTAATAATCTCACCATAAATGAGTCTTGAACGTGTAATAGTAGTCTTGTTACTTCATGCTGTGATCTTTGAGCCTTTGTCGTTGTCTTTCGACTTTGTCTTTAAGCTTGAGATCTTCAAATCATCCTTGACTTGTCTTTGCCATCTTGCGATCTTATGTCTTCATCCACATGCTCACACTATTAATTGTTGAATATGTCTTTAGGCATGAGTATGTGGTTTCTGAATCATTGACTTTGCTGTGTACACCGTGACGCCACCTTCTCGAGACAAAACATAGACACGGACTGAATGGCTTTGACATTCGTCCTAAACCGGTAGCGTTTTACCTCCGGTCGGTGAAGACCGTTATACGATATTAAATATCGTACCTGTGATCAGGTAGATTCAATTAAGAATCTCCTTGACAGGGTTTCGCGGCTGTACTAGCCGTTCTCTTTACTCGACCGTCTCAAAGCAAGACTGTGAACATAAAGAGTGAATCAATTGGATAGATATCCGTTTGATCAAAGTCGTCAATTCAAATTACTGGAACAAGTTTGATTCTTAACGAATCTTACCATTGTTGCTTTCCAGTTGACACAAGTTTGATTCATAAGAATCTCACAAGTCACCTATCGTAGCGCTGTTTGAGGTTGACGCTAGAAGGATTTTCATTCGTCACTGTGAATATTAATGAATATCACTCTGAATGTTCTGGCAAGACCATAAAGATATTGCGTAGAAACCTGAAACGAGTTTGAATCAATTCAGAATCAAACCACTGTTGCTTTTCAGTTTTGCACATGTTCAATTCATAAAGAATCTTGCATATGACCTACCGCAGTGCTATTTGATGTTAACACTGGAAGGATTTCCACTCATCATTGTGAATACTAAGTAGTATCACTCTGAGTGTTCTAGCAATATCACAAGGATATATCGTAGGATTATCTTGATCTTCATCCGTGTGTCCTAACGAGATTTGATTGATCTCTTGGCTCTAGACTCTATTTGTGCACTTTTAGTGGTCGGAGGCTGGAGCAGATGCCACCTATTCAATATCAACTATCTCGGAGTGAGAAAGTCAATAGAAGTCATGTTGATCTCCGTGACAATAAAACAAACTTCTTTTGAGAGAAGCCTGAGTAGCTAGGAAAGGGTTGTGCTTCACATCACTGGGTCCATGATGAGTTTGTCTTCATGATGAGTTGACCCGGTTTCTGCCTAAGTTGTATGGAGGGCTTCTTTCTTTACACCCTTTATCCTTACATTTCTTTTTCATTCTTCAACCCCTTCAATGCTTACCAAGACATCATTAATAGCACCTTGTTGTGATTGTTCCAGTGCTAGCATCAGTACTTAGTCGGCATTCAGCTACGTTCACATTCTACTCCATCTTTCCTAAGGACTTCTAATAATCTATTGGATTGTCCCTGGGAAGATCCCTCCGGTTCTGGTTGGATCATAGGACTTAAACCTAACCACCCTTTTGACACCAATAACGTCGTGAATTAAATATGTTGTGGGTATTTGATCGTAACCATGAAAACCACTTTAAATTTTAACAAAGTGTTTGAAAAACATTTAACACCTTGCTAGTTTTGTCGTTTTAGAAATGCTCCCCCTTCACATGTGCATCGATAATCGAAAGTGTTTCGCACATGTAGGTAAGAGTTAAAGTGCATGAGTCTTCTATTAGATCACATTTTAATCACATTTTCTCCCCCTATCTCTAATATATAAAATCTTTTGATATTAGAGATACAAAATTTGATTAAAATATATTTTAAAAAAATAGACTTGAAATCTCTGGGAGAAAGATGTGTTAATCTTTTGCATGAAGTTAAAATGCTCCCCCTCAAAAATTGATCAATATCATTGAAAAATTCTTGAAAAAATTGTGTTCAACGCTTTTTGAAAAATCAATTCTTTTTGTCGAAAGGTTTTTCTAAAGCATAAACTTGAGTTCATAGACTTTGAATGTCTTGACGAATCCACTCAAGTGTAAGAAGATTTCTCTTCTTTTGCTGAGGGTAAGGGTACTAAATCGTACACTCCCCCGTGAATATCGATCCGGGTTGCAATCTGAAAGTGATTCAAGCCATTGTGTTGAGCTCAAAACGTTGAATGTTTTGTGACAAGCTCAACCCGTGATAGATTGCTCTACCCGTTGTTTGGAAATGTTGTCCAAAATAGACAATTTCCTTTATTAAAAGAAGAAATGACATGTTTTGAAAAATATTTACAACTTTCATTCGAGCTTTATGTACACACCCGTGTCGTTATTGAGCGACATTTCTAGGTACGTCCATATTATCGATGCTGAAAGACATGTCGAGAAGAATATTTTTGGATTTTGAAAGATTTTTAATTTTATGTTTTTCTTTTATGTGTTTTATATTTTTGTATTTTGCTTTTTCAAAGATATTTACAAGTTGATGTTTGATAGATAAATTAAGCATGCACCTTTGCCAGAATCTCCAGGTCTGCTGGAGTCAAACATCTCATACCAATTTGCCTAACGAGGTACTCAAACCTATCTTTCGACAGAGCTTTCGTAAACAAGTCGGCTAATTGGTAATCCGTTCCAACAAAGTATAATTCAACGATACCTCTTTCAACTTGTTCCTTTATGAAGTGGTATCTGAAATCGATGTGCTTTGTGCGGGAATGTTGTACCGGATTGCAGGAGATGGCTATGGCCGACTTTGAGTCACAGTACATAGGTACTTTATCAAAGTGGAAGCCATAATCCGTGAGTTGTGTTCTCATCCATAGAACTTGAGCACAACACGCAGATAGAGACACATACTCCGCTTCTGCTGATGAGAGTGACGTGCAATCCTGCTTCTTGGAAGACCATCCCACAAGCTTATCTTGACCTAGAAATTGTGCACCACTAGAAGTACTTTTTCGTGTATCAAGACACCCTGCATGATCAGAATCTGAATAGGCCGTTAGAAAGAAACCGGTTTCCCTCGGATACCAGAGTCCCAAATGAATGGTATTCTTGAGGTACCGAAAGATCCGTTTAACCTCCTTGAGGTGCTTTTCAGTGGGTCGTGCTTGATAACGTGCACAATAACACGTAGCATGTGAAATATCAGGTCTGCTTGCTGTCAAGTACATGAGGGACCCGATCATGGAACGATATCTCGTTTGATCTATGGGTAATCCCTCCAAGTCAGCATCTAGCGATGTGGTTGATAATGGTGTCCCAACGGGGTCAAATGAAGTCATACCATGCTTTTTGATTATCTCTTGACAATACTTAGCTTGGTTTATAAAGATACCACTTGCGGATTCGTGAACTTGAATTCCTAGAAAGAATTTTAGTTCGCCCATCATTGACATTTCAAATTTGCTGTGCATTACTTTTTCAAACCATTTTGAAAGTTTTGGGTTTGTAGACCCGAAAATAATGTCATCAACATAAATTTGCACAAGCAAAATGTCATCCCCATATTTATAAGTGAACAAAGTTAGATCAATGGAACCTTTTGAGAAACCTTTGGATACCAGAAATTTCGAGAGCTCATCGTACCACGCCCTTGGAGCTTGCTTGAGTCCATATAGTGCCTTGTGGAGACGATACACCTTGTCAGGATAATGAGGATTGACAAATCCTTCCGGTTGCGTGACATAGACTTCTTCCTTCAAAGGACCGTTAAGAAACGCCGTCTTTGCGTCCATTTGATAGACAGTGAATCCCCTATGTGCAACATAAGCAAGGAAAATCCTGACCGCTTCCATGCGAGCAACTGGTGCAAATGATTCATCAAAATCAATTCCCTCTTTCTGGCCATACCCCTTAGCCACTAGCATAGCTTTGTTCTTGATGATCGTATTCTCTTCATCCACCTTGTTTTTCCAGATCCAACGAAGATTTAATGGAGTCACGTCGTGTGGTCTGTCAACAAGTTCCCAGACTTTAAGTCTTTCAAATTGTTGAAGTTCATCCGTCATCGATTCAATCCAAGCATGATCAGCCATGGCTTCTTTGATGTTTTTCGGTTCAGCAGTACTCACGGCGAGTGCGAACATACAAACATCGCCGTCGGTGGCTAGTTGTCGTCTTGTACGAACAGGCTGTGAAGGGTTTCCAATTACGTGAACCAAAGGATGTTCTCGGGTCCAATGATGTGTTGAAGGATGTCGTTGATAAAACGTATGCATATTTGACGGATCAACATGGCGAGTAGAAGACTCTCCAGTTTCGTGTACCGGTGTACCGAATGGGTTGTGAAAATCGTCATCGTCAGATAATGCACCGTCTGCTTGATTTGTGTTCTCTGGAGCAATGACAGTAGTTGTGCATGTTGTAGGATCGATTGTTAATGTGATATTCTGAGGAAGTAAATCTGCAGCAACCCGTGTTGAAGTAGATGAAGTTGTATCCTTTTGTTGATGATGATAGGTATCATCATTCTTATCATGAGTGACAGCGGAAGACTTTGATGCAACTTGTTTCTCCCCCGTGAAATATTCATCATACATTGGTCCATATAACATTTCCAACTCTTCAAGTGTCGTGTCCACTGTCATATCTGCTCTAGGAACATGTTCAGGAACTAGCTTTGAACTTGACGGATCATTGTTGTGGTCTTGAGTTCCGAGTTCCGTGCGGTTGTGAACGAAAGTCGTTTGTCGTTGTGGATCGGGACTTAAACTGTTTTGTTCAAGTGCCATTTCTTATAATTCATCGAATCTGATATGAATAGTCTCGACTATCAATTTTGTTCTCTTGTTGTATACTCTGTATCCCTTAGACTGAGTTGCATATCCCACTAAAATGCATGCATCACCTTTCTCTTTCATCTTGTCCAGATTTTCACCATCTCGAATAATGTAACACGTACATCCAAAAACATGAAGGTGTTTGAGTGAAGGTTTGCGATCATTAATTATGTGATATGGTGTCTTTTCGTGTCTTGGGATAACTAAGGAGCGGTTTTGTGTGTAGCATGCGGTTGACACGGCTTCGGCCCAAAAGTATAGTGGAAGTTTTGAAGCGGATAATAATGTTCGAGCAGCCACAACTAAAGTACGGTTTTGTCTTTCAACAACGCCGTTTTGTTCGGGTGTTCGAGCAATAGATGTTTCATGTTCAATTCCTTCGGCTTCAAAATAATTTCTCAGTTTTGAATTCAAAAATTCTGTACCTCTGTCAGTACGAACCACTTTAACTTGAGCTTAAAGACCACGTTGTATCACTTTAAGGAAGCTGATGAGAACATCGGGTGTTTCATCCTTGGATCTCAAGAAGTGAGTCCATGTGTACCTTGAGTAGTCATCGACAATTACCATAACGTATTTCTTCCCATTGATACTTTGAACACGCATGGGACCACACAAATCTATATGAAGAAGATCTAACCGTCCTTTAGAGCTCGGTGTAGTCTTTGTCTTGAAACTACTCCGTTTAGCTTTACAAAGCTCACAAGAAGAACAAAGATGATCTTTGATGAATTTCAAGTTAGGAAGGCCTCGCACAATATCTTTCTTGGAAAGCAAGTTGATGGTGTCAAAGTTAAGATGAGATAAACGTTGATGCCATAACCAAGCTTGAGTCGTTGAAGCTTTAGCCATGAAACAGATTGGAGTTGAAGATGTGGAGTCTTGTAGTGAAATAGTGTAGAGATCATTACCCCGTGTTCCGGTAAGTAAGTCATTCCCATCATAATCACGAACAAAACATGTCTTCTTTCTAAAAGCAACCTCCAAATCCGCATCACAGAATTGACCAACCGAGAAAAGATTGTGATTGAGCCCTTCGACGTAGTAAACCCTTTTGATAGTGATATTCCCCTGAACCAAGTCTCCATATCCTAGGATCGGTGCAAATTGACCATTTTCGAATCGTACCGTACCCAGGAACTTTTCCACGAAGTTAATTAGAAGCTTGAGATTCCTCGTCATGTGCTTCGTGCATCCGGAGTCCAGTATGAAGAGAATTATTTCGATTACCTGCAGAAGAATTAGAACACGATGGAGCATTTGCTAAATTGGATTCCATGTTAGTTGTGATTTCCGATTCATTAGTTTCCCTAGTTTCATCACTTAGGGGCACACTAACGCTCGTAGTCACATTTTCTTTCCTAACCTTAGGTATCCATTTATATCCTGGAGGACATTGATTAGCAAACCACCATTTCCAAGGCTTGCTAGCAGATTCATATAATTCCCTAATTCTGCTTCTAGGGTTCTTAGTGGTGGAGTCTGATGCAATACTTTTCTTAGGGGGGGTTGCACTAGAATGGTTCACTTTGCGTTTGGGTTTTCTACCACTAATAGGCATCACAGTTTGCTTCTTAGTTCTAGTTTCTACGCCTTTGACATTATTCGAAACACACATAGCATGATTAGCATTAGCACACTTTCCACATTTCACACAAACAAACGTAACTTTCATAGCATTCAAAGTCGAATCATTCAAATCGTCATTACACGCGATTACAGACGTTTTATTCTTAGAAACATTGAAAATCCTAGGGTGGTCTTCTACTTCCTTCATCTTCCTTTGACTTTTGTTTTGCCAGACCTTTTCATTCATGCGAGTGCTCTTAAGCTGGGGCCGGCTAACACTAGCAGTGGGGACTACTCCTGTAGTAAAAGACACACGTCTATTAGTGTTTCTAGAAGTCTAAGGTGATTGACTTTCTTTGTTTTGTGTGGGTTTAGTGGCCAATCTATACATCCCTGGTTTAACCACATTTGTGTTCTTAATGCTTTGTGATCGAATATGTGTTTTGGGAGTGTTTTGTGGTAACCTATCCTTCCCATCCGTCTTGGGGGCAAACGCAGGTTTTGCAAATGCAGAATTAGAGAAAACAGATGGTTTTCCCAAGACAGAGGGTCTAGTCACTTTTTGAGCATTGGGTTGTCTTACAACAGGTTTCTTAACACTAGGTTCCACAATCTTCCCACCCATCTTAGCAACGAGTTTCTGCAACTCTGCTATCGCTCTGTCCCTGTCTTGTACCTGAGCTTTCAACTCTTTAATTTCCAAATTCTGTTCGTTCATTTCTCGAAACGTTTGGGAAAGTTTTTCTTGTAATTTATTATCATGTGGAAAACTACCAACGTCTTTTTGCAAAGCAAGTTCAAGAGAATGACAATGTTTTTGAAAGAAATCAGTTTTGTGTTGAAGTAACTCCAAAGCCTTTTTATCAACATTTTCTTTATGTTTCGAAAGCTCATGTTCAAGACGCTCACACTCTTTGATTTTATCAAGATATTTGCATGCAACATCAGAATATTCATCGATATCAGCACAAGATTGAAGAGTAACACACAAAATATCTTTGGAGAGACATTATTCTAAGAGTAGATCGTATTCGTTTGAAAATTCTAATTTGTCATTTTGAAGGTCATCAATTTCTTTTTCAACAGACTCAACATATTTCAAATCATCAAACATTTCAGACTGAATTAAATTTTCAAACTCAAGAACATGTTCTTTTATTATCTTTGTATTTGGCATTAAAAGTTCTTTCACAAGCACAGTTATGTTGTGAGGAATCTCGGTTTTCCACTTATCCTTTTGACGTTTCTCCCAATCGCTTTCAACAATTGATTGAACATTATTAACGTGGTGTTTAAGAAAACCAAGTATTTTTCTACTTTTGCTTTTAGAAGCATCTAGAGGCAAATAGTTAATATATTTAAAAACATTAGTTTTCCTCTTAGTGGCAAAAGCTTTTTTCCATTGAATTCTTTTTTGTTTGCATTCTAAAAATAATTCCTCACGAGACTTCTGTTTTTGTGGAGTGAAAAGACCATAACGACTGTTTTCATAAGCATAGTTATATGGTTTCACAAAATCTTTATTGACCGGTGATCTACTCTCCTCATCCCAAAGGGACGTCTCTTCACTATCGAGGTTAGCTACAGGGCAATCATGATTGGTCCATTCGGACTCGTCAAGATATAAATGGGGGTCTACAGCTTGAGCTTGTTCGAGGTACTTGGGGGTGGCAAAGCTAGGTTGACCATTGAAAAACGACCGAGGTGCTATCATTCTTACGGTTTGAATAGAGTCATGTGTATTATAAACAACTTTTTTCAAAAAATCGACTTGTTCTTCGAGATCCTTTACTTTTTCAGTATCTTTGCTTTGTCTATTTTTGAAATCTTGTTTTAATGTTTCAACCTCTTGTTTCTTCTCGTCAAGAATTTTAGCAGAATCGGTGGTGTTCATAGAAATCCTCTGTTCAAGTTCATTAACTTTTGTTGTGGCAAGGTACGTTTTTTGACGTTCATCACTTAATAAAACATTAAATTGACGTTTTTCTTTAGTTAACAAAGCAAGAGCTTCATTGTATTTATTTTCAAAATCGTCCTTTTTAACGTTGATGACACGACTTTTGTACCCCTCAAGCTCATTGGTCTTTTGAAGAAGCTCAGCCCTATAACTATCAATAGTCTCACTAGATTTTATAAGAGCGGCTTTGCATTCTTCAAAGTTTTGAGTGAGCACTGCGTTTGCCTTCTTTAATTGCTTTTAATTCTTTCTATTTTCATTGACATCTTTTTGTAAACTAGCAATTAAATTAGCAAGCGCGACACGCTCCTCGTCATCATACTCATTTGCATGTTGATCATCCGCAAACTCATTATTGCACATGTCTGATGAATCGGGTGTGGTATTTCTATCAACCGTTTCCATCATACACGTATCAGTAATTGTTGTTGGAAGATCACTATGCTCATGTGTATCACCAAACACATTATATTCAGCATCATCTTGTACCTTATCAATTGGCTCGGTATCAAAGATAGGACCATTGTCATCTTCAGTGACGTTAAGGACCTCATGAATCTTTGCCATGTATGAATAATGTGCCTCGAGTTCTTGGTCGGAGATTTCATCATCTGTGTCGTCAAGCATTTCTCCTTCCTCAGCTGATAACTTGATTCCAGCTTCCATTTTCTTGCACAGCAGCATCTTTTCCTTATGATAACCATAATCTTTAACCCTCTTTGGCTGCCTGCATTCCTTAGCCAAATGCCCAAAACCTCTGCAGTTAAAACACTGAATCCCACTTTGTTGCACAACTTGAGTACCAACAGTTTCCCTATTTCCAACAACAGTAGCCACCCTCTGATTATCATACTTAGGTTGTCGATCATACTTTTGAGGACTCTCAACACGTCTTCGTGTGTCATACCTTGGAGGACTTTGTGCATGGGTGTTCCTCGAGTTTGAAGATGTTCGAAGGTTGTTGTTGGTGGGTTTGTAGACTTTCTTATATTGCTTCATAACGAAAGCCATTTGTTGCTTGAATTCCCTATCCTTTTGAGCTATTTCTTCATCACTATCTTCTTCGGATGATTGCTCATGTGTGGGTGATGGTGCTCTTGCAACTTCTTTGCCTCGGGATCGTGTTGGAACATGTGACTTGGAGAAAATGGATGATCGTGGTGATGATGATTGAGTAGAGTAGGTCTTTGAAGTACGGGAGTGATATTCTGGGTAATGTTGAGTGGTAGACACCAAAGCAAGTGGATTGGAAATCTTTGCAACTCGTTCAGCTCGAAGTTCATTTGCCTCATTTTGAAATTGTTTCAAGATGTCAAAGAGCTTGTGATATGAAACTTCGTCTAACTTTTGTTGTTGTTTCACCAAGGTGACAAACCGTGTCCACTCTGGTTGAAGTTGCTGTAGAAATTGGACATTGACTTGCATGGTGGAAACTTGCAAGTTGTTTCGGGTCATATCATTCATCATCTTGTAGAATCGAGAGTAATAAGAATCAATTGATTCCCCATCCTTTGATGTAAACTTGCCAAAGTTCCAAAACATCTTAGTTTTCACATCTTGTTTGTTAAATGATTCACCTTGTTGCAATCTTTCAATGGCCGTTCACATTTCTTGAGCAGTAGGACATGCGTCAACCGTAGAGTAAATTTCATCTCCAATGCCACTGAGAATTAAGTAGATTGCTTCCTTCTCTGCATCAAACCACGCACGGTTCTCTGGGGTGAGGTCGGTCCTCTTTTCATCACGTTCATATGTGGGTTGTGCGTCACTTGTGTCTGTGGCTGGTACTGCAGGAACTTGAATCCTTGAGAGTTTATAGGGTCCTTCCAAGATACATTGCCTTAAAGCATCACCGTTAGGTTTTGTGTCAAGGTAACGTATAAAACGGGATTGCCATTGATCATATCGACCCGACACTAGCATTGGTGGTCTTTCCTTGTTACCTGCCACCATTATGTTGTTGTTCGTCACACGGTATTCGGCAGTAGAATCCATCTCAATATTCTCTGAAATGATGAATCGAATGTGGATCTTAAGTAGTTGTGTTGTGATTGCTTGGTTGTTAAAATTCCGAAAATTGCGATTTTTTCTCAGTCCGACAATAAATTCCTCAGTCCGACAAAATGGTAGACCTAAAAAATTTGTAATCACCAAAATTTGAAATCGAGCTAGAAATAGCCTAAAACTAGTATGGAAAAAATTTGATTTTACTTGACCTAAAAAAATTTTAACTCTTTTTTTTTTTTTTTTTTTTTTTTAATCTTCGTGTAAACTACGTTCTGAGACTAGTCTAGATAGTGGCTAAATCTAAAAAATACTAGAACAAAATTTAGATGTCCATCGCAATGAGACCCATCGCACTCTGATCGCACTATGATCGTACTCCTAGATCGTAGTCTGATCGCACTTTGATCGTACTCTTTGATCGCAGTTGGATCGTACTCTTAGATCACAGTCGGATCGTAAATCGTACTCTTTGATCGCAGTTGGATCGTACTCTTAGATCGCAGTCGGATCGTACTCACCTATCGTACTCTTTGATCGCAGTTGGATCGCAGTCTTGGATCGTAACAAGGGATCATACTCTTGGATCGTAACAAGGGAACCTACTCTTGGATCGTACTCACTTGATCGTACTCTCCGATCGTACTGAGTGATCGTACTCACGGATCGTAGTGAGTGATCGTAGTATTAGATCGTGACTATGGATCGCAAGTAGAAACCCCCAGGGTTTATGCAATCACAAAATCAGATCGTACCACAAAAATTAAGCCGAGACTTAGAACAAAAGGAAAGTAGTGATTTTTACCTTGGATTTCGTGTTTCAATCCAAACCAAAGTAACCAAAATCTTACCACACGTATGAAAGATGTAGAGATTAAAGGAGGAAGATTTAGAGCACAAAAAACATAAGAAAAAAACTTGAATCCGAGTAGATTTTATGGTAAAATCACATGAATTAAGTAGTAAATCAAAAACGAATCACAAAAACTATCCCATGGCTCTGATACCAATTGTTGTCCCTAGTATGTGATGATTCTATACTATTAATGAAGACAGAAAGGTAGAAATGAGATGAATTTTAGAGAGAGAAACTAGAGAGAGAAAAGAGAGAGAAGTGTGTGAATTTGTGAAATATTAGATTAAGGAGAAAATGAAATGACCAACACCCTTCCTAACATGCTAGGAAGGGTTTATATAGCCTTTGCTTACATGTAGCTTAATGGGCTATGTGATCATGGGTCGGGCTATCCTTTTGGGCTTTGGTTACTTATTAATGAACCTTAGCTTAAAGTTAAGCCCGTAATAACACGACTAATATACTACCTATTACAACATTCTAAAATACGATACATAATAAACATATGACCGAGCATTCTTGTTTGGCTCAATATTTTGAGGCTAACAAGATTGTAATACCAGATGAAGCTGCACGGTTTGGCTGTGAACATCTATGATCCTGTTCCTGTCCGTTGCCTGTATTCCTGGTAATAGATGTTGAAGAGTCATAATTTATGATTCATAAAGCAACAGAACACAGAAATGGAAAATTATAGGGACCTGTTGTTGCTGGAGTTGTTGGAGGTGTTACTGTAGTTGTCACTACCGCCACGCCTATCAGATGTAGAACGTTCCTAAGTCTGACTGTTTCCCTTAGGCTGGTACTGCTGTGTGGCCGGTTGGTATCGGTCTCTAGTCTTTTGCCTGAAAGATGCAATTGTTTAGAGAATGATATAAAATGGAAAGTACTAAATTGAATGAATTGATTAACGTTTGATGACTGAGATATACCTCTTCTCAGATCTGTCTGCTTCACCAAACTCGTCTCTCTCTTGCAGCATCTCTAGCTTGCGAGCTACATCTGCCACCTACGCCATAGTAGTATATGTAGCACACACCAAGTTGTTGGCGACAGAAGTACGAAGAGCCCAACGAAACTGATATGCCTGCTCTTCTGCAGTCCCGACTGCTGCGCCAAGGAAACCAGCAAGTCTAAGGAATCTATGCATAAATTCCGTACTATTCTCTCCAGCTCTTTGTCGAATGCCATGATACTCCCTTTTGAGCTGATCCTGCTTAGCTTTCGGAAAGAACTGACCCATAACCAACTCCTTAAACTGCGCGCAAGTCAAACTAGTAACCCAGTCGTCACCTCCATTCGACTTCTTAAGTGCTTTCCACCATGCCAGCACGTCTCCCTCAAATTTGTAGCAAGCAAGTTTCGCCTTAAAGATAGGATCACACCCCATGGCGTCGAAAATCTTCTCAACGTGTGCAATCCAGCTCTCAGCCTTAGATGGACTGTCAGTCTGCTCAAAAGATTTAGGTCGCTGCTTATTAAACCTTTCCAGCCAAGTGATGAGAGTACCTGGTGGACGAAGAGGAGGGTTGTTCTGATTCTGGTGCTGATTATGAGTGGCTTGAACCTCAGCACTAATCTCATTTCTGAGTTGGGGAAGTAATGCTTGCAGAGCAGCTTGGATGGTTGCCTTCATATCTTAAGTGTTAACCATTTGACACTTTAAAAAAATGCAATGATTAATCTTATTAGAACATAAGATAAACATAAGAAAATGACGCATGAAACATTTTATGAAGGCATAGCCGATGAAAATGACATGAGTTTGGGTGAACGCCTATGGGACACCAAAATAAAATTGACATGACAAGAGTGAACGCCTATGGGTCGGTTCACTAAAACAAAATTGACATAGCGAGGGTGAACGCCTATGGGTCGGTTCACCAAAACAAAATAGTTTAAATAAAAGCACATGTGACTAAATATGGCCAGTCCTATGGCCATTACTTAGTCAAAATACCTTTTTTGTAAAAGGGACAATGTCCCTGGTAAATATATTACACCAAAAAGCGTTTAAGTACAAGGAATATGGCTGAAGTACCACATTAACCGCAAGCTAAAAGCTTGTAACCAAGTGTGTATGACATGCCATAACCACACAAACAAAACTAAAACTACACTGATCTAAGTAACTTTAAAGTAAGTAACATCAGCTCTTCTAGCTCTCCAGCAACAACATAGAGGAAGCAGACGACCCAAATAAGGTTGCCTCCTTAAAAAACTTTCCCAAGAAAAACCCACAGGGAAAAACCTTGGAGAAGGAAAAAAAGAGTACAAACCTTACCTAAAGCTCCCTCCATGATTCAAAAAATATTGGGAATCTTCCATTTATCAAGTAGAGTACGCGAATAATGAGAAACCTTCCTGAATTTAAATGTAACAAGCTTCAGCCGCACCATAGATAGAATGACATCAAAAATTTGAGGCACTGTAGAAGTCTGTTTGTTAAACAATCTAGCATATTTCTCACGCCATAAGTAATAAGACGTAGCTCCAACAAGCAAGCGCGCGATAATACTAGTAACAGTCTTTCTTTGAGATAACAGAATAAGATGATTAGAGACATCACCAAGATGATGAGACACACCCTCCATACGAGCCATATCACGAACATGACACCAAACCTGTGTAGAAATAGGACATTCAAAAAATAAATGTGAATGTGAGTCACGAACCATACTACACATAGGGAAAACAAGGAGGTCTAAATCAACATTCGGACCAACATCCCATTGACGAAGACGATCTTGCGTTTTCATCTTCTGATTAACAACTAACCACATATGAAACGCAAACCTTGGGATACATTAAGGAAACCAAACAATATCATACCAATCCACCTCAGCAGCTCTAACGCGAATTGAGTTCCAAACACCCGTAACCAAGAAATTCCCTATATTCCCCAAATTATCACACCATAACAACACATCAATATTTTAATTAAGCATAGGGATAGGAACATTAACTAGTTGCAGAAATTTGATTGACCAGTCATCAGGCCAACACCAGATACCGTCAAGAATAAGATCACTAACCTTAGAGTGTAAATTAAAACCAGCGCGATGAACTTCTCTAGGGGTAATGAAATTCTGTAACGGGCATATATCGTGCCATTTATCAAACCATGTAGACGTTGTAGCACCATTATTAACCTTACTCCAAACAAAAGCACGAATAGAGGGTCGAATCTGCAACAACTTCCGCCGACACCAACTCATATTTCCAAGACATGGCACGTCCCAGAAACCTCCTCCCTTTGAGCTTATAAGAATGGATCCATTGCACCCAAAGAGAATTTTTAGACCTTAAAATACTCCAAACATGCGTAACCGTAAGGGAAATATTAAACTCCTCAAGACTTCAAATACCAAGTCCACCCTCAGGTTGAGGTTTACAAACCACTTCCCAAGCAACACTAGCCTTTACCCTTGTCGTCCCACCAGAGCACCATAGAAACCGTCGCATAAGTTTTTCTAAATCATATATAATCCTCTTGGGGAGGATAAAGACAGAAGCCCAGTAGATATGCATAGATGAAAGAACAGACCTAATAAGCTGAAGACGACCTGCAATTGATAAAGATTTATTCCGCCAGTCCATAATACGAGCTTCAATTTTTTCAATAAGAACCTTGCAATCCCTATATCAAAGCCCAGATGAGATAAGAGGAACACCAAGGTACTTCACAAGAAGGGTACCTTAAGCAAATGGTAAAGTACTCAAAATAGATAACTTAATAGCATTAGGGACATTACAGAAAAAAGCAGTGCTCTTCTGTATACTCGGAACAAGCCCATAAACATGCTGAAAATCAACCAAACCCTACATAATAACATTAACTAAGGATTGATTGCCTCTAGTAAACAGAAAAAGATCATCAGCAAAGCGTAGGTTAATAATTTCATGTTTATCACATAAGTGATGAAACTGAAACGAATCAGTCTCAACAAGTTTCCTCTTAAGAATTAATGTGAGAACTTCCATAACCATTGTAAAGAGATAAGGAGTTAAAGGATCGCCTTGTCTTAAACCACGATTTCCTTCAAACCAGCCATGAAGATCCCCATTAATACAAACAGAGAATGAAGCAGTAGATAAACACATCATAATCCAATGCCCATTTTTCCATAGAACGCAAAACCCACAAGAATAGATCGAAGAAAACCCCAATTAACTGTATCATACGCATTTTGGATATCCACCTTAAATGCACACCTTAGGGGACAATTATTACTATGATAATTACGTATCAACTCCTGAGTAAGCAAAATATTATCCGAGATACGCCGACCCGGAACAAAAGCAATTTGATTAATTCTAATAATATCATCCAGATGCCCCTTAATACGATTAGCAATAATCTTGCTAATACATTTAAACAACACATTGCAACATGATATCGGTCTATAATCATTTATCTTTGCTGGAGTAGAGACTTTAGAGACAAGAGCAATAATGGTATGATTAATTTCTTTAAGAATCTTACCTGTTGTAAAAAGTTCCCGAACTGCAGCAATCACATCTAAACCCACCACATCCCATGCTTTCTTAAAGAAAGCAGTAGTATACCCATCTGGTCCGGGAGCTTTATCCTCTCCCATTGAAAACATAGCATCCTTAACCTCCAAATCCGAAATACTTCAAACCATTGAAGGTCTACATTTTCTTAGGATTTGGTAAACTATGATTAATCTATTGAAATGGAATGGAGAAGGAGGAGGAAGAAGATGAGGGTGTAGAGAGAGAAAGGAGAGAAAAGAAAAGTAGAGAGAGAAAGTGTTTTTATTGAAATGAAAAATATGAAATGAAAGAACCACCCCTCCTAACATGCTAGGAGGGGATATATATAGCCCACCCTACATGTGGGCTATATGGGCTATACTGTTTACAGCTGGATCACGAGCCTAATACATTAATATATCGTTGGAGCGACCGATCCTTCATAAATACGTAAAAACGTATTTCCAACAATCTCCCCCTAAGGGAGGTCGCTCCAAGTTACAAAGTTCTAAATATTCTATATCTCGTGATCTATGCTAACTAAGATGTGACCGAGACTTTATTGGGAAAAACGTATTTCCAACAATCTCCCCCTAAGGGAGGTCACTCCAAGTTACAATGTCCTAAATAGTCTATAGCTCGTGATCTATGCTAATAATGATGTGACCGAGACTTTATTTGGAAAAACATATTTCCAACAATCTCCCCCTAAGGGAGGTCACACCATTTTACAAAATCTTAAACCTAGCATACTATGCTTGAGTCTTCGATCTTGTTCTTGTGAATATGCTTGATGTGATCTTTGACTTTAGTCTTGAGCATGTTTCCTTGCCTTGACCTCGTGCATTCATCACTTGTGAAATTTACCTCTTCGTGACTTCATGTTCCACATACTTATACCTTTAAATTCTTGAAAGCTTCAGAGTTTGATACAGCGGAAGACTTGACCTTCAGACTTTCTTGAATTTGTTGAAGTACTAATTGTATGTAGTATAAGCATGTGGTGACGACTTCTTCTGGATTGTACACCGCAATGCCACCTTCTTGTTACGCTGCATAAGACAGTTAGTAACAAACAATATACACGGATGAAATGGCCTTGAACATTTCATTCTAATTCGGTAGCATTTTACCTCCGGTCGGTGAAGACCGTTGGACGATATTAAATATCGTACTTGTGGCAGGTAGTTTCAATAAAGAACCTCCTTGACAAGATTTCGCGGGTAAACCCGTTCTCTTTACTCGACCGTCCAAAGCTGACTGCGAACGTAAAGAGTGAATCATTTGGATAATATTATCCGCATGATTTGAAGCCGTCAATTCATGTTCCTGGAACAAGTGAAGTTCAATTAAGAACCGCACCATCGTTGCTTTCCAGTTGTCACTAGCTTGATTCAAATAGAATCTTGCAAGTTACCTACCAAGTGCTGTTTGATGTTAACACTAGAAGGATTTCCATTCGTCACTGTAAATACTTAATAGTATTACTCTGAATGTTCTGGCAAGATCACTAAGATATTGCGTAGAGGCCTGGAACGTGTTTAAATTCATTTAAGAATTAAACCACTGTTGCTTTCCAGTTATCACAAGTTTGATTCATAAAGAATCGCACAAGTCACCTACCATGAGCTTTTTGATATTCGCTCAAGAAGGATTTCCATCTTCATTGTAAATACTTTCGTATTACTCGGATGTTCAGGCAAGATCATGAAGATTTTGCGTAGGACTCTTAAGAACTTTCTTACTTTTCACAGTGTGTGAAGAAGCAAGGAAATATGAAAGTGTGTCCTAATGAGATATTTGATGATCTCAAATGGCTCTAGACTCGATCGTGCATTTTAGATTTTAGTGATCGGAGGCTGGAGAGGAGTGCCACCTTTCCATACCAATTTATTCGGAGTGAATAAATCAATAGATAATGTGTTGTCTCCGTGTGATTAAAACAAATATCTTTTGAGAGATATCTGAGTTAGCTGGGATGGGTTGTGCCTTGCATCACTGGGTCCTTGATGTCTATCTTCAATATCGAGAATCATAAATGATCTCAATAGCATATGAATTGACCCGGTTTCTGCCTAAGTTGTAAGGAGGGCTACTTTCTTTACACCCTTTATCTTTACAATTCTTTTTCATTCTTCAACCCCTTCAATGCTTACCAATACGTCATAACTAGCACCTGGTTGTGATTGTTCCAGTTCTAACTTAAGTACTTGGTCGGCATTCAGTTACATTCACAATCTTTCTCCATCTTTCCTAAGGACTACTATTTCTAGCTATGGAATGTCCTTGGGAAGATTCCTCCGGTTCTAGAGAAATCATTGGACTTTAACCTATCCTACCATCCTTATGTCACCATAATCTTCACCGTCGTGAATAAAGATGTTTTGGGTAAGTGTATGTCACCATGAAATCCATTTTGAAGTTGATAGGTGTGTAAACACCCATCCTTTCTACCACTTAATTACAATAATAACCGAGCCAAAACGTGTATTTTATGTCTTTTATGTCGGAATTATGCGTGGTTTGTGTTTTTGTTGTGATTTAGGACGAAAAGGTGAAAATTGGAGAAAACACGGGCATTCACGGGCATTTACGGGCTTTTATTGAAGAAAAAGATGAAAGACGAAGTCAAGAAGTCAAGAGTGCAAAAAGAACGGAAGTCCAAGACCAATTCTGAAGATTTATCGAAGAAAAAGTCAAAAGACGGAAGTTTATCAAAAGCCGAAAAACTCAAGTCTATTTCATTGAAGAATTTAAAGACGAGTTCAAAGAAATCCCGAAGCCAAAAGTCCTTAAAGTTCAAGTTTAAAGAAGATTAGAAGAATAAAGGACTAATGGTGCAATTAATGAAGATTAAAGAAGGAAGGACTTAATCTCACAATTAAGAGAAAAGGAAGGAGGGGAGGAAGCTTCCTAATCCTCCCCTATATATAGTTTAGTTGTTAATCATTTTTAGTTGTTGGCTAAGTGTGACAATTAGTCTTCCACATTTCTTTTCTTGCACATTTAAATACTTGTCAATTTAATTACCTTGTCTTGCACCTTAAATTCCTTTAATTTCAAGTAAGTTTTCATTTAATTCTTGTCAATCTTTACTTTATCTTGTTAATCTCTCATCTACCTTTCTTAATCTTTGATTTTTATGTTTATGTTGTGTTCATGTTCATGTTTTTATTTTGATCAAGTGGGTTTTGATTATTGTGGTTAAATTTGTTTGTTTTGTTGATTTAAACTGTTTGTTTATGATTAACTGTTGTTCTGTTAATAGTTTAGTTAAATCGTTTGCTTAATTTTGGTTAAATCTGTGGTATATTCTTGTTATTTTGATCCCTTGTTCTTCGGGGGAGTTTGTTTCTGTGTCTTGTGATTCCCAGGAAAGCTTCAGACCAGGTCTTTGTTCATTCGGAAGAGTTCCGAGCCAAGAGAAGGAGTTAGTTCATTCGGAACTTTCAAAGTTCCGAACCAGTGGCTTCATCCGGAACATTAAAAGTTCCGGACGAGAACTTCCGAAAGAACTTCCGAAGGAAAGTTCCGGACGAAAAGTTCCGGATCAACACTTCAGAACCAAAGTTCTGACTCAAGCTAGGTTCATCCGGAAGTCTAAAAGTTCCGGATCAACAAGGTTTCATTCGGAAGTCTCAAAAGTTCCGGATCAACTCAAAAGTTCCGAACCAAGGACAAAGTTCCGGATCAAGGGGGGCTTCATTCGGAAGTCTAAAAGTTCCGGATAAAGAAGGCTTCATCCGGAAGTCTTCTGAATCAAGGACTTCCGACTCAGACTATTTCATTCGGAACTCAAAAAGTTCCGAGTCAAGCCAGTTCATTCGGAAGTTTTGAACTTCCGAATCAAGGTTTCTTTCAGTTCTATTTTAGTCTTTCTTTTTAAATTTCAGTCTTTTATTTTTAAGCTTATTTTTCCCGCCTTTTTATTTAATTGCACTTTAAGATTACTTGTCTTAGCCTTATTTTAGCCTTGCCTTAGTTTAAGTTTTAGTTGCGTTTTAAGTTTGCCTTAGTTAGATTTAAGTTTGCGTCATTTATTCTTAGTGCCTTTAATTTCAGTCACGTTTTAAATACTCGCCCATTATTTTAATTAGACTTAGATTTACTTTAATTGCACCTTTACTTTAATTGTTTTGTACCTTTATTTAAAAACAACCAAAAATATTCGTTTCACCAAGATCAACTGAGTCACATAGAGAACCTAGATCAATTCGTTAAGATATCGAGACTTGAACTTTAATTTTCTTACTAGGTAAAAGCCTAAATATCAAATGGCGCCGCTGCCGGCTCTTTTCGTAAAGATTAACGGTTTTCTGTGAGAGACGCGTTGTTTTTTAGGATCCGTTCACTTGTGAGCGTTATTTTTCTTGCATAAATTTTTTTTAAAAATCATAAAAATTAAAAATTGATAAAAAATACATAAAAATTAAAAATTTCAAAAATCCAAAAAGATTTTATCTTTATTGTGTATATATATTGTCTTTGTGTTTGGTTTTGTTTTCTTTTGCATTTTCAGGTGTATGCGTACTAGATCTTCTAATTATCAAGAGCCCGAGACTCAAGAAGATTTAAGTATGTCAGGTGTTAACAACAACAATAATCCACCGCACCCTAATAATAATAACAACAATGTTCTTCCACAGCCCGATCTTCGGACAATGGAGGAACTTTGTCAACCAACCATGTTTGGACGAGGAGGACCGATTGCGCCGATGCAAATCAACGCTCCTGAGTTTTCGTTGAAGCACCACATGATTCAGCAAGTGCAAACTAACCCATTCCGTGGATTGCCTGATGATGATGCCAACAAACACCTCGACAAGTTCATTACAATCACCCAAAGCATGAAGTTGGCTGGTGCCACAATGGATGAACTTCGCCTACAACTCTTTCCACATACCTTATTACATCATGCCGAGAAATGGTTTGATCTTCTCCCGAAGAATTCTATTCACACTTGGGATGACATGACTCAACGCTTTTTATCGCGCTACTTTCCACCATCCATGGTCACAAGCCTTCGCAATCAAATCAGCGGTTTCATGCAAGACCCTGATGAATCTCTTTTTGATGCTTGGGAGCGATATAATGTCTTGATCGATAGATGTCCAAACCACAATATGCTCCCTGTAACCTTAATCGATACTTTCTACAACGGTTTGACTTTTCGCGATCATGATACGATCAATGCAGCCGCCGGTGGCACATTCATGAAAAGGAGACCCGAGGAGTGTAGAGAGCTAATTGAGAACATGACTACTCACCACAAAAACTGGGATTCCTCAGCTTCTTCTAGGAACAACCCGAGAGTCAATGTTTCCTCCACCTCAGCAAACCCTGATATGACCGAACTCACCCGTGTGCTGACTGAAATGAACAGAAGTATGCAACTCTTGGCTTCAAACCAACAACAACAACAAGTTAAAGCTGTTGCTGCTCCTTGTGAAACATGCGGCGGTCCTCACTCATACACCGATTGTCCTTCAACACAAGGAAATCCGGAAAATGTGTATCCAGCTTACGGTAATTATTCACCGGAAAATTACCAAGCTCGACCTTAAGGGGATAGAAATCTGCTGAGCTACCGGTCCAACACTTACCTTTCACCCGGTATTTCTCCTCAAAACCAAAACCCCGCCAACAACTACAATAGAAGCAACCAAATCCCACCCAGAGCTTCTAATCCTTATCACCAACCCGCCCAACAAACCCCACCCATTAACTCCGATGTTGAAGCCATTATGAGAACCCAAGGTGAGCAAATCAAGAATCGACAGAGCCAAATAATCAATTTGAAAGGAGATATCGCGAAGCAAGGAAATGAGATAAGGTCCGAGGTTCGCGATAATATTCAATCCTCCTTCAGCACTCAAACGAATGAATTAAAGAATATGTTGGCTAGTTTCTTGCCCTCGACTCAACCTTCTACTTCAAGTTCTCTACCTTCAAACATCGTCACTAATCCGCGAGCTAATGTGAGTGCTATTACTACTCGTAGTGGAGTTACCATCGTAGGACCACCAATCCCACCCTCATCATCTACACCTCCTCCACCACCATGTATCCCTACTCCTCCTACACCTAGTATTAGTGCACCATTACCGTCTCCGCCTCTTCATGACGATGTTTCCCGGAAGGACCCTTCAACATCCCAACCTTTACCTACACCTGCACCTTCACCACCCAAACCCAATATCCCATACCCTTCTCGCTTAGGCAAGACCAACGATCTAACAAAGGAGGACTCTCAAGTGACAAACTATATCAAGATGATTTCTCAAATGAACTTCAGCATTAGTTTTCTTGAAGCACTTGTCCACATGCCCAAATTTGTTAAAGCATTTAAGGAATTGCTTAACAAGAAGGAGAAGCTGATTGAACTCGCCAACACACGCTTAAATGAAAATTGCTCTGCAGTTCTTCTTAGAGAACTTCCGGAAAAGCTTGGAGATCCCGGTCATTTTGTGTTGCCTTGCGTGTTCAACAAAACTGAAGAATTTACTGCCCTTGCTGATCTCGGGGCTAGTATTAATCTTATGCCTTTGAGTGTTTGGAAAACACTATCATTACCCGACCTCACTCCAACAAAGATGACTCTTGAACTTGCAAATCGCACTCTCGCTTACCCCGTTGGTATAGCCGAAGATGTGTTCATTAAAGTTGGCACATTTACTTTCCCGGTCGATTTTATCGTAGTTGATTATGAAATGGACCCTCGTATTCCTGTAATACTTGGTCGGCCATTCTTGAGAACCGGACGTGCTTTAGTGGATGTTGCCGAAGGTTTAAGAGTCGGGAATGACTCACAAATTTTCAAAATGGGGAAGCTTACAGGCAAATACTATGGACGAGAATCAGTGAATATGATTAATGTGCTCGATGATTTTGTCGTCTACAACAATCCTCTATTCGAGTCTTGCAATGATAATCCACTCTTTCAAGATGATATGGATGATTCTCACTCCACTTTGGAAGCTTCTCCCATTTATGATTCTCCACCGGTCTTTGATGCTTATGATGATGATTCTAGCTCAGATTTGGATGATTTTGATTGTACTTCTGAGTATCCCGAGCTGCCCACATATGATGATTTCGATGAGGCTGATACTCTTTCGAGCGATTCTTCACATGATGAAGATCCTCCACCTACATCACTCGATCCTACTTTGGACGATTACTCATTTGAGGAATATTTCTCTGAATTTCTCAACACTTACTTCCCTCATGAGAGTGATGCTCCTCCTTATGACTTTGAAGATTATCATCTTGATCCTACTTTGGATTTGAAGCACATTCTTTCTAAGGAGAAGAAACCGGTCGACACCGAAATCCGCAGCACATATGACTTAACACCTCTTTGTCCCACTTCTGAGGACGAGGTTGTGCTTCTTCGCGGATCTTCTTCACATTCTGCTGAGCCTGAGTGCTATTTTCCCCTAAAGGAAAAGGTGTTCAACCCTGGTATTGACATTCTGCAGCCATCTCAGTATCCACCTGATGCAATAAAAGGAAATATCTTTGGAACTTATGGAAATCTGCTTGCATCACTTCACCCTTGCTTCCACCGTGCTCCATCTTTGCTTAAGGGAACCTTGCCACTTCTTCTTTGGCTTACCTTGTTCGCCTTAAGCTTGTGCTTATTGATGGACGAAAACTATGTCTTTGATCCTGGTGGATATGTTTCATGCTTCTTCCGTTGATGATCAAGGTCGAGTCAGGCTAATGACTCGATTAACAAAAATCAAGCGCTTCTTGGGAGGCAACCCATGCATCTATCTTTTCGCTTTCTTTATCATAAGTTTAGGGGAGACCCATTGGTTTGCTTTCCTCTCCTCACTTCTTAATCAGGGATTCGAGCTCAATGATCCACTCTTGATGATTCTTGACGACCCGTGATTCCGTGTTCCACTTCTTCCCGGTTCTATCCTAAACTCTTTTCGATTCACTATTTTATATTTTCTCAATATTAAAATAGGAATCTCTTTAGTTGTCCTTTCCTTAGCAAGATTTAAACAACGTGCACAATGTCCTAAGTGTAGGGGAGTTTACTCCCACATGCTTAAACATTGAGGACAATGTTTATGTTAAGTGTAGGGGGGACTTCTATCGAAGTTAAGTGGCCTTTTCCTTGTATTTGTCCTCATTTTAACCGGAAAATCAATTTTTCGACATTTTTTCAAAATTTTTGATCTATTTTGGCCTATTAGTTTTTCCTTTTGTATAGTTATTTTCTTTCATTATTAGAATAAATCTTTAATAAAGTGGTTTTAATTTTCAAACGTTGTGAATCTTTTGACTCAACCCGAGTTACTTATCTAAGTTACTCTAGCTAGTATCCTTAACGTGTTTAAATCAAGTTTTGCTAGGCTTTTATATAGGGAGCTATAAAACGCGAAAGTCTTAACTCTCACGGGTTAAGAACAAGAACTTTTCGCAAGTTCCTATAATTGATCCTAGAGAGTCGTTTATCAAGGGAACTTTAAAATGCGATTTCTAAACTTGAAAAAGTCTAAGAATTTGCAAGATCCTATAGGCGACTCGAAAACCCAAAACGTTGACTTAATAGGCTAAGTATCCACGAGTCTCATTACTTGAGATTTTAAACTGTGGAGAACGAGAAATGATAGAGTCAATTATAAGTTTGGTATTCTTTCGTGAATTTATGTGAGTTAATTATAAGCCTATTCTCCCATCGCTTGCTAATAAATTTATCTGCTAATAAATAAGGTTGTACGATTTGAAAAGTTACTTAGCTTCTAGCCCAAGATCGTTTAAAAGTTGCTCGGTATGGATTAGAGTTCATAGCCAAGGCATAACTTATTGAAGAGGGATGCGAAGATTGGCGAGTCCAAAAAGGCCCTAACAAGGCATGAGGGCTATATTTTGTTGCTAAAGATCCAAAGTGATGTGAAGAATCATTTATCGAAAATCAATATGAAGGATCGAGACACACGACGAAAAGCAAATACTCCCCAAAAGTCATGGAGAAGTGTATCCGAAAAGACCCTAACAAGGTATGAGGATAAATAGATCCAAGTCATAAAAGGAGGCGGATCGTTGTATATCAAAGTCCAAAATAAAGATTGGATAAAAATGAAGAAGTCGTGGTCCAAGTACGAATCTCTCAAAACTTCAAGTGAAGAAATTTCATTATGAAGAGAAGACCATAATTTCATGAACGTCTCTCAAGGTTTGAAGTATGAAGTCGCTGCCAAATATCGGTCCGAGAAGGGTCTCAAATCGCGAAGCGAGTTATGCCAAGATATGAACTTTATGAGGTCCCGAGAAGCAGTTTTAAAAGATTTTGTCCTTTAGCTAACTATTGATTAAACCGTTCACTTTATTTTCAGACTTAATAACTATCGAAATAAGTCAAAAATGCATCCTCGTGATCATTCAAGACAATAATAAAATATAAGAGATACACCTAGGAATAAGGGAGTCTAAGTGAATAATTGGCCCACATGAGTTCGTGATAGTTTACTAACTTATAATAACAATGATCTCGTTTTTAAGCTTGGTTTGGAGAAAGTGAAAACTTGAGGATGATGATTATTCATGATATTTCCAAAACCCAAGGTATGCTTTTGATTTCTTTACTTTGAATGTTTATAGTTTTTATCTCTTTAATAAAGGCCAACGTGGATTGATTGTGATGAAAAATGTAAACTTGCTTTGTAACTAATGCATTGCATGAGGACATTGCAATGGTCAAGTGTAGGGGATTTGATAGGTGTGTAAACACCCATCCTTTCTACCACTTAATTACAATAATAACCGAGCCAAAACGTGTATTTTATGTCTTTTATGTCGAAATTATGCGTGGTTTGTGTTTTTGTTGTGATTTAGGACGAAAAGGTGAAAAGTGGAGAAAACACGGGCATTCACGGGTATTTACGGGCTTTTATTGAAGAAAAAGATGAAAGACGAAGTCAAGAAGTCAAGAGTGCAAAAAGAACGGAAGTCCAAGACCAATTCTGAAGATTTATCGAAGAAAAAGTCAAAAGACGGAAGTTTATCAAAAGCCGAAAAACTCAAGTCTATTTCATTGAAGAATTTAAAGACGAGTTCAAAGAAATCCCGAAGCCAAAAGTCCTTAAAGTTCAAGTTTAAAGAAGATTAGAAGAATAAAGGACTAATGGTGCAATTAATGAAGATTAAAGAAGGAAGGACTTAATCTCGCAATTAAGAGAAAATGAAGGAGGGGAGGAAGCTTCCTAATCCTCCCCTATATATAGTTTAGTTGTTAATCATTTTTAGTTGTTGGCTAAGTGTGACAATTAATCTTCCGCATTTCTTTTCTTGCACATTTAAATACTTGTCAATTTAATTACCTTGTCTTGCACCTTAAATTCCTTTAATTTCAAGTAAGTTTTCATTTAATTCTTGTCAATCTTTACTTTATCTTGTTAATCTCTCATCTACCTTTCTTAATCTTTGATTTTTATGTTTATGTTGTGTTCATGTTCATGTTTTTATTTTGATCAAGTGGGTTTCGATTATTGTGGTTAAATTTGTTTGTTCTGTTGATTTAAACTGTTTGTTTATGATTAACTGTTGTTCTGTTAATAGTTTAGTTAAATCGTTTGCTTAATTTTGGTTAAATCTGTGGTATATTCTTGTTATTTTGATCCCTTGTTCTTCGGGGGAGTTTGTTTCTGTGTCTTGTGATTCCCAGGAAAGCTTCAGACCAGGTCTTTGTTCATTCGGAAGAGTTCCGAGCCAAGAGAAGGAGTTAGTTCATTCGGAACTTTCAAAGTTCCGAACCAGTGGCTTCATCCGGAACATTAAAAGTTCCGGACGAGAACTTCCGAAAGAACTTCCGAAGGAAAGTTCCGGACGAAAAGTTCCGGATCAACACTTCAGAACCAAAGTTCCGACTCAAGCTAGGTTCATCCGGAAGTCTAAAAGTTCCGGATCAGCAAGGTTTCATTCGGAAGTCTCAAAAGTTCCGGATCAACTCAAAAGTTCCGAACCAAGGACAAAGTTCCGGATCAAGGGGGGCTTCATTCGGAAGTCTAAAAGTTCCGGATAAAGAAGGCTTCATCCGGAAGTCTTCCGAATCAAGGACTTCCGACTCAAACTGTTTCATTCGGAACTCAAAAAGTTCCGAGTCAAGCCAGTTCATTCGGAAGTTTTGAACTTCCGAATCAAGGTTTCTTTCAGTTCTTTTTTAGTCTTTCTTTTTAAATTTCAGTCTTTTTTTAAGCTTATTTTTTCCGCCTTTTTATTTAATTGCACTTTAAGATTACTTGTCTTAGCCTTATTTTAGCCTTGCCTTAGTTTAATTTTTAGTTGCGTTTTAAGTTTGCCTTAGTTAGATTTAAGTTTGCGTCATTTATTCTTAGTGCCTTTAATTTCAGTCACGTTTTAAATACTCGCCCATTATTTTAATTAGACTTAGATTTACTTTAATTGCACCTTTACTTTAATTGTTTTTCACCTTTATTTAAAAAAAACCAAAAATATTCGTTTCACCAAGATCAACTGAGTCACATAGAGAACCTAGATCAATTCATTAAGATATCGAGACTTGAACTTTAATTTTCTTACTAGGTAAAAGCCTAAATATCAGAAGTGCAAATCCATTTTGCTCCCCCTTAACATATGCCACGATATCCGAAAACATTTCGCACATGTCGGGATGAGCTAACACGTTAAGTCAAACCATTTGTGATTGATCATTTCCCATATTAAATCACATTTTCTCCCCCATATTAAAAATATTAACCCAATCGATGTTTTTAATATCAATTGATTTAATAGCATTTTAAGAAAATTTGGGAAGAAAAATGCAAAGCCAAGTATCTTCATGAGTTACACAAGCTCCCCCTCAAATTAATGAGGGTCTACTTGAAACGTAAATTAAATACCTTTTAAACACAAGTGTAAGGTATTTATCACGTGCGAAGATCATATATGATAATGAATTCACAATATTAGCAATTTACGAGGTTGGACCTGAATGATGGAGAACATCATATGAAAGAAGCACATGGTTCTTGTTCACGAATGTTGGTCTTCCTCGTAACTTCTGAAATTATCTTCCCCTTTACACCACATGGACAATTGATATCGTTGTCTTGACACCAACTTGTGAACTATGGCACTTTCGGCATCAAAGATTCTGAATGCTGGACGATTGCTCCCCCTCAATTGTTGACCCGTGTTCTACTTAAAGAGCTGTAGTCGTCGTTTGAGCAGTCGCATCGTCTAGTATGTAGATATCAATTGCAACGAACTTCGGATTGTGGAGTTGATAACTTCGGATTCTGAAGTCAAAGCTTTCCGGTGAAATGCTTGACTTCAAAGTGAAAAGCGGGTTACTATCAGAAATAATAGCAAACCATATGGAGCATGTTTTAAATCTTTTAAACTTCTGCTCGAACTTTATTTACAACCCCGTGTCATTATTGAATGACATTTCTAGGTTCGTAAATATTATCGATTCCAGAAGACATGCTCGTTTTATCAAAACGTTTTTGAACACACAATTTTGAAATATTTAGAAAAACCTTTTGAGAAATTTTTGAAAAATTGTGTTCAAAGTTTTGAAAACCAATTACTTGAGCTTAAGATTTGGAATATCTTAGGAAAGCTCAAGTCCGAGAAGTTGTAAACTTCTCGTTGTAAGGATAAGTTACCATCGGCGATAAACTTTCCTTTTATCTGAAGGACGAGTCCTAAGCTGACATTTACTTAGAAGTCGTTTTCATGAGCTTGAAAACTTTGATTGTTTTAACGGAAAGCTCATGACCGAGAAAGGTTAATTTCTCGTTATGAGGAAAAGTTCTCTTATTTAAAAGATACACTTTCCTTTCTGAGCTTAAAACTTCGAATGTTTTAATACAAGCTCATGACCGAGAAAGGTTAATTTCTCGTTATGAGGATAAGTTATCATAAAAGATAATCTTTCCTTTATTTGAAGTTCGAGTTACAGTCTGACATTTAACTGTAAGTCATTGTGCATGAGCTTAAAAACTTCGAATGTTTTTAATATTAGCTCATGCCCGAGAAAAATTAATTTCTCGTTGTAAGGCTAAGTTTATCATCGGCGATAAACTTTCCTGCCTTTGAAGAGCGGGTTATAGACTGTCATTTATCTATAAGACTTATACATTAAGCTTAACCATGAATCCCCTGAGACACTTGTTTCTCTGATATCTGCTTCTTCAGCAACCAAACTCTGAGAGTATCCTTTGTTGAACGGTATACAACGATTGGACCGCTTCGTTCTTTTGGAACATCAACTTTGGGACCTACATTCTCCTTAGAAATTTGCATGCTTTTACATGGGTTAGCGATATCAAATAAAGAAGCACGCGGGGGTTCACAGTTGGCTTTACTTGTGTCAGAGGTGACCTGAGTAGATGATTCACTTATCTTAGCTGGCAAACGTTTCCTTTTATAGAAAACCTTAAGTTTAGGCTTAAGTGAAGTATCATCTTTATCAATTTTCTCCCTAGTAATCTTAGTAGAATTGGAGGCTATCCTAGTTAAAGGGCACTCGTTTCCTACAAGAGTGAAAGTTCTACCAGTGGGGCGCCAAACTTTACCAAAGGGTTTGATTTTAGCTATCCACTGGGACTTAATTCTAGCACGGGAGTCCACCTCATCAAGTAATTTCTTGATACAAGAGTCATGATTTGCCGTAAAGACACATTTTCTACATGTTTTACAAGTAGCATATTTAATGTCCGAGTAATTCCTAGATGATTGATCGATGCTCCTAGGAGATGACATGCTACGGTTAGCAGTGTTGGGTAATCTAGAAGGCATCTGACTAGGTTGGACATTGCTATCTCTTGCATGTGTCTTTTGCATAGCTTCCCCAAGACCAGATTTATGGCAAACGTCATTTGAACTAGTTCTAGACGTGGTCTTGGTATTTTTAGGGAGACTAGAGGCAATCATGTTATTAGGTCTTGCTAAGGCTGTTTTGGTCACATAGGGCCTAGTTGCTGGAGTGACTGGTCTAGAAAGATGAACCAAATCAACTTGGGAGGCAAACCGCGGTCTCGAGGATTGTGGTCGCTCGGATCTAAATGCAGTAGGTTGTCTGACAATCGGTTGTCTGACGAACTGATTTGTAGGCGGTTTCCCCAAGATTGATGGTTTTTCAAGCTTAGTGTCCACACTAGGTCCTCTATTTTTCCTTAATTCGTTTTTCAACGCAGCTATAACAAAAACCTTTTCCTGAAGTTGAGCTTTTAAGGTTTCATTTTCTTGGAGCAATCTATCTTGGGATGCCAATTTAGACTCTAGTAACTGAATTTGTTTCAAAAGATTATCCTTTTCAGCTTTCGAATCTAAAACTTTTTGATTTAATTTTTTTTCAAGAACAACGTTTGACTTTTCAAGTTTTTCAAAGTATGTTTCAGATTTGTCCGTTTTCTTAGAAAATACAAGTTTGGCATTGATGAGACTGTATTTATACATAGTCTCATCGTCCAAATCGGGCTTAAAACGCTTAAAATATCATCAAAATACCCATATATGTGCCTATGTTTGTTCATTGTGTATTTTAGGTATGGATATCGTGAATTCACCAAAAGATCAAAGGAATCAAGCAAAAATGAACACGGGAAATGAAGCCGCACAAAGAACCGGGCCCAAGTTTTGAATTTCCAAAAATAGTCCTTGAAGTTCTGAAGATTGGCAAGTATAGTCCCTCTACTTTTGAAGACTTGACATTTTACACCCTTGCAAAACTCATAATTGCATTTGGGTCCCTAAAATGTTGATTATATACAAGATTGGCCCTTGAAGATCTCAAAATTCACAAGATAAGTCCTTGTTTTCATGATTAATACTTGGAAGGACTAATTTTGCCAACTGCCTAAACATTTAACAAAGGGGAAAGAGTTTGAAGCTATTTATTACAAAATGAAGAAAACTTGCAAGACTGGGGACTATTGTTGCCCAGACACAAAACCTTTCCCCACCAATTGGCTGCTGCCACCTCACGTCTGCTGCCTTGTCACCCTCCCACATCAGCATCCACTAACCCCAAATATTAATTAATAAAACGATTTAAACTCGTTTTATATATTATAATTTGGTGGGAAACGAGTACTGTTCAAGATTAAACCCCTTAATCCCCTTTGTTCTTAACCAAATAAGCCCAGATTTTTAATCTTCAATTCAAAGGGTTTATCAAAATTAATCACCCAGAAGTTTAATTTAACCTTAAAGCTTGACATCCCATGTGATAACTGAGATCCAGCTCACCCCACACTTGCTACCTGCCAAAACCATATCACGGGTCACCACTACCATCCAAAAATCTTTGACCTTTTGAACGTTTAGGATTCATTGGCGTGTTCCCTAAGCACAAACCAACACTCAAGATCATCTCTAGGACACAAGGACACTCAGAGTTGCTCACATGACACCAAGAACAAAAGGCATCTTCCTGGTATATCCAAGATTCGTCCAAGGGTGTTTTTGGAAGAACAAGCTTAGGGTTTGCATTCTAGATAGTTCTGTAACCATGTATAAAAGGGTGCCTGTACTCTTTTCTTCTTTTGGTTCCAGTTTGTAATTTTTTTTTAATAATGAATATTTAAAGTGTTGAAAAATTCTATTGCAAGCTGTGTTCCAATTTTAATACTTGTTTTAATTTCATGAATTTACAATTTTTTGCAACTAGTTTAGACTTATTTAAAGGTTGTTTTGTCCACAAGTTTGGGTATAAGCTACTTTTGAAGAACCAGCTTATAAGAGCTGTTAGGCTTGGTTGATTGACACCAAACACGTCTAATAAGCCCATATAAGCTGTTAAATTTTCAGTTTAAGTTAACAAGTTTTAAGTGCTTCAAAATAGGTTTTCAAAAATCAGTCCTTAAGGGAAGCTTTTAATTTCTTTTTGTTTAAGCTATAAGCTCATAAGCCTGCTTATTCATTAAGCTAGGCTTATAGGCTTATGCTTTTGATTATTTTACTTGGTTGTTACTTTTGCAGGTTCAAAAAGTGACAAGATATTCTCCATTGCATTTACATTTTTCTTGTTCAAAGACATTGATACCCCTAGTTCTGCTGTTGAACCTCAGCAGGGGTCCTCTACAGCTTCCATAAGCCCATATAAGCTCAAAACACACCCCTTTGGAAGGCATTCAGCTGTAAGTGGCTTTGAACCCCATTGGCTTGAATTTTTGAAGCTTTTATGTGTTTGTGTGTTCATTTGTAGGAATCTGCTTTTTATGTTGATCAATCTGTTGTTATTGGTCTAATCATGTCTCTTATGCATGTTATGAGTAACATATATCAGTTTGATTAGGATCTGTGAGCATTTACTTTCTTATTTTTAGGTTTCAGAAATTAAGGGGGTGTTTGGATCTGCTATTTAGGGTAAGTGTTTGACTGAAAATTAGCCTAAAAATGATCTAGATACACTCATTTGGTAGTATTAGGACTATATCAACTGTTAGTATTAAGTTTGGTAGGATATTAATCATATTGCTTGCTCATTATTTGCTCTCATAGCTCAAAATCAGAAAGTGCTCCAAATCTGCTTGATTTTAGCTTTAATTTGTTCTCCAATTGTGTAATCTGCTAGTGTTAGGGCTAATCTAGGATTATAGATAGTTTTTACTTGTTGTGTTTGAGTTGAATGCTAGTTTCCAGCCTTTGAAACTCACCCTAGTGCACCTAGATTAGTCAACAGCCCCCACAGCCCCCCTAGACCACATCAGCAACTGTTCTTGGTACATTTTTGTGATTTTCTTGTGTTTGACTTGCTGTTTTTATTGCATATCTTGACTCCCTACACTCCACTGAGTGTAGGGGTGCCAATCTTGTCCAACAAAATCAACTCAATTGCAAGTTATCAAGCCTCAAAAGGCTCAGACCCGTTTTTTACACTATCAGTGGGAACTCCTTTCCCACTGATAGCTTTGCTGTAGCCACTGCTACACTAAAAGACAGAAACAAGAAAAAGGGTCACTATCAGATTTTACTTTTTTGTCTTTTGTGGGTTTATTTAGGACTTAGGACTTGATTCCAATTTTGTTATTTTTCTTATTTTATTCTTTATTTTTTAGTTTAATTAGTTTTTATTTTACTGTTCATTTTCTATTTTTTAGATTTAATTGCTATTTTAGTTACTTTTTAATTAGGCTGTTTTTGGCATTTAGTGCCAAAAATTTATATTTTTCTGTTTTAAAATTTTTCCTAGACTTAGAATATTAATTTAAGATTTTTGGTTTTAAAATTAGTCACTGTTCACTTTTTAATTATTTTTTATAATTAAATTAAGTTAATTAGGGTTTAATTAATAAACTGTTTTGTCTTTTAGTGAAAATTTTTACATTTTTTAAACTTTTTCAATTTTCTACTGTTCATTAGGGTAATTTAGGATTTTTAAAATTGTTAGATTAATTTTGTCATTATTTTATTATTTTTTATGATTATTTTAATTTAAAAATAGTTTTTAGTGTTTAAAAAATAGAAAAATAGTTTTTAAAATTTAGAAAAATACTTTTTAGTCATTAAATAATATAAGTTAGTTATTAGTTCAATAAATTAATATTTTGGGCATTTTGTTAATTATATTTAATTTTTGGGCTTTAATTAGCATTGAAAATTGAATATTTAATTAATAAAAGGTTTTAAAATATATTTGTTGGATTTTTATTCTTATTTATATTATTTTAGACTTAGTTTTAATTTTTAATTAATTTTTAGGTTTAATTTTTAATTTTGTCGCGTTTTACGTAATTACGTTCGTGTTTTACGTCATTACGTCGTAGTGTAATCGTAGTCGTAGCTCGTCTTTACTTTTTCTCTTCTAAACCAAAAACGTCACTAATCCAAACTTGATTTTATATAATTGGCACATTAATCCACACACCTCCTTCGAGAACGAACCCGCATTTATTCGGTTTTACGTTTTTCCTAAAGCGTATAACTTAATACTTGCCACTCATACGCGTTTTTCCTAAAACGTGTACGAAAAACCTATATCAGGCATCCTCAAGATCTTTTGATTGTTGAGCTGCAATCATTTCGAGCTCTCTAATCTTGGAATCAGAAGCAGTCAATGACTAAAAACACAACTATCATTTTGGCGCCGCTGCCGGGGAGGTGTTTGTGTTGCCATTATTATTAGTATCGTGTTTGTGTGAGTAGTGCGTTTTTGCTTTTCATTTTTTGGAAAGCGTGAATATCGTACATACTCATTTTTGTTATTTTTATCTATTATAGTATAATATCCAAATAAATCGTGTTTAATTTTCCAAAGTTAAACACACAACAATCTTTTACTATATTGTAGATATATTGGTTTTCGTTTTTATTGTGAATATATTATTACTATATTGTACTACGTAAGAACAATAAATATACAAGTACTCCAAAAGCGTGAAAACGCAACCTTGATTCGGGATTTCATCACTCGATCATTGTATTCGAATCTAAAGCAAAAGTTTAAAGGCAAAATAGATAAATACTTTCGTGAGACTTAATTTCAATTAACACAAACTATAAGGTGGGTATAAGGCGGTTGTATTTCACGACCTAAAGGAAAAAGGCTCTTAAGTGCTTCGCGCCGCCTCGTTTCCTCCGCTTGCTTGTGCGTGTTTTGAGAAAGAGGGCTAATCGAGGGTTTGCCGCCCAAGTATTATCTACGTATATTATATTTGCTTGTGTTTTCAAGATTAAACCCTCTTGAACGTTTTGGTGTTCCACCAACGTTCTAAAGTCATCGAGAACGTTCACTCCACGTGTTCGTTTTCATTCTTTGAGGCTCCTTTAATCGAGAAAGTCGATTCGAGGGGAGATTTGTAGATTTGTGTCTACGTAATACATTCAAAAATCCAAAAAAATTAAAAAACCAAAAAAAACCAAAAAAAATTGAAAAAATCAAAAAGCCGCAAAAAGAATCTTCTTTGCTACCACCCATTCTACGCTTAGTGCATGCGCACTCGATCGAAGGATTATTCCAATTCTAGTGAAGCTTCGAATCGACGCAATCGTAATCGAAGGAATCGACGACGTAGACGAGAATTAGAAACCGACGTTCCTAATATCGTTGTTGAAGAGACCGTAGAGGAGATGGCCGACAATCGTTCTATGATGGAATTGCTCCAAGCGCCCACCGAGGGTTATGGAGACGCGATCGTAATTCCCGCTATCGAGGCGGAGAATTTTGAGATCAAAAGCGGAATGCTTTCGTTGATCCAAGCTACGAAGTTTCGAGGTCGTGAAGCCGATAATCCTCACGACCATATTCGGAATTTTGATCGTCTTTTAGCCACGAGCAAGTTTAAGAACGTCGACACCGATGTCGTCAAGCTTATGCTTTTTCCGTACTCGCTCGATGGTGCCGCCAAGGATTGGTACGAGAAAGAGCCACCTAATTCCATAGTTACGTGGAAGGATCTCGTTTCCAAGTTCGTTAATTATTTTTTCCCACCGTCTAAGACAACGTTTTTCAAAAACGAGATTACGAAATTTGAGCAAAAACCGAATGAATCTTTTAGAGACGCGTGGGATCGCTTTAAGGAATTGATTAGGCAATGTCCTCACCATGGTTTTTCCGAGTTGCACCAAATCGATACGTTTTACAACGGTCTTAATTTTCACGAACAAGACTCGTTGAATTCCGCCGCCGGTGGCAACTTTTTGTGTAAGACTCCGAGAGAAGCTTTGATAATTATCGAAAACCGATCCAAGGTTTACCAACTCCGCAATGCACCGAGTGTTGCCAATGTCGCCAATGTTAGTAGTTCTAATCGCGACATTGAGAGAGTTGATGCGAAAGTCGACAAGTTGACGAATGTGTTCACGTCTTATCTCATTGAGATGCAAAAGAAAGACGCTCCGGCTACGGTGAAAGCGGTTGAGGTTTCGTGTACGTTTTGTGGTGGACCTCATAATTATTACGAGTGTGCGGCTACGGATGGCCAAACGTCGAATGTGAGTGCGTTAAATGGAAACAACAATTTTTCAAATCAAAATAACGCGGGTCCATCACAACAAGGCAATTATAATCAAGGCAACAATTTTCAAAATCGAAACAATTTTCATGGAAATAATCAACAAGGAAATTTTTCGAATCAAAATCAAGGAGGTTATTATCAAGGTCGTAATATAACTTGGCAAAATCGAGACAACAACAATCAAGGCAACAATATTTCAAGTGGAAATCAAAACAATTTTCAAAGAAGTAATCAAAACCAAGGGAACTTTAATTCAAATCAAAATAGTTCGTCAAACGATTTTCAAAATTACATGAAAACGAATGAGGCTAATATGAGACGATTAGAGGGAGAAATTGGTACTTTGAAAAACGACTTTACAAATACATTGAAATTGCAAAACAAGAAGATTGAGCAAGGGCAAATTGATATTAAAAAGATGTTTTCGGCCATAATGAACAAAGCCTCGGGTGCGTCATCGAGTTCGTTACCTAGTGACACCGTAGCTAATCCGAAAGAACAATGTAAAGCCGCCTCGTCTCGTGAGAAAGGTCGTGTGATTACCCCTAACCTTGAAGGATTCCGTGTTGTTTATCCCTCTCAACCCTCGACTTCTAAGACGTCTTCTTGTTCTAAAGTCGAGGGGATGAACGTGGTGACCAAGGAAAAGAGTGCACACCCTCGTGTACCTCAAATTCCATCCACGGTTCAAAAAGAGAGCTTTGTCGACCTTACTAAAGTAACCCTTGAAGAAACTTGTGCCTCAATCCTTCTTAAAAAACCCAAAAGGCGTATGCCGAGAAAGGAAAAGGATCCGGGCCAATTTCTACTACCTTGTGATTTTTCCGAGATTGAGGGATGTTTAGCCCTTGCCGATTTAGGTGCTAGCATCAATCTCATGCCTCATTCTCTTTGGAAATTGATGAGATTGCCTTCGCTTACCCCCACGAACATGACTATCGAGCTTGCGAATTGTACACCACTTATACAAATTGGAATAGCCGAGGATGTCTATGTTAGGATTGGAAAGTTTGTTTTTCCCGTGGATTTCGTTATATCCGATTACAAGTGTGACCCTAAATGTCCCATTATTTTAGGCCGACCATTCTTATCGACGGCTAGAACCGTAATCGACGTTCACGAGGGGAGACTTACTATGAGATATGGGGATGAGAAAATAGACTTTTTCGCTAGAAAATCCCAAGGATTTTATGAGAATGAAAAAACCGAGGTTTCAAAACCTAATGATTCAAATTCTAATGATTTCAAAATGTTTACTTTAGCGGAAAGAATGAAGCTTGATTCATGTTTTGAAAGAATTAAGAAAAACGGTTTTAAGGATGATGATTTTAATGATAAAGAATACGTGTACCTAATTCAAAAGGGTATGTGTAAATTTATGGATGAAAACTCACTTTGGGATGTTTTTAGCGAAACAAGTGAAACACCAATTCCGAAGGGTGACGTTAGTGCCATCACGACAACGACCAAAATGGGCTCGTCTTCACCACCTTCGAAGGACCACGTCTTTGAGGCTTCAACTTCTAACTCCATCGAAGTGCCTCCTTTGCCTAGCCCAACACCCGTTGAGGCTAAAGGGTTTATCGACATCGATCCTCTCGTCTTAGAAAAGTCACCTAAGCATAGTCATTTGACTTGTAAGTCCATGGTTGTGAGTGCTCACATCGACTCTTCTTTGACGATGACGATGGCGATTTTGCCGAGCTTGATCACGTACTTCGAAATCCACATGCTATTTTTGATTCTCCTAAGAAGAAACATGTGAAGTACGATGATTATGAGTTTGATCCCGAGATTGAGGAAATCATTGAACGAGAGCTAGCTCTTATGCCTTCACTTCCACCTACGAGTGAGGTTGATCTTTCCAAAATCGAGGATGAACTTAATGAGTTGGAACGTCTTATTTTCGATGACGAACCAACTCATGTGACCACCAAAAATCCCATTCTCGAGGAGTTACCTAATCAACACTCCTCATTTGAGAATGACGTTTACCACATTCGTGAGGATCTAACTTATCAACGATCCCCACAAAAGAATGATGGTTTCGTGCTTGATCGTGATCTTTTCGAGAGAGTTTCTAAGATACTCAAGGAGGGGAATGACAAACCTTGGTTTGACAAGCCTATCTTTGACGAAGAAATCGATGAGATCGACGTTCATGAGGATGACGAGTATGTTGACCCCGAGGGGGCGGTGTTCTTTATTGACAAACGTTTTGAGAACTTATATAATCCGCCACCCCCTCCCGCCAATGACTTAAATGTGAGGATTTTTAGCGCGACTAATTTTGAATTTGACACGCCAAATATTTTCGACATTATTCAATCGGGTTTTCATAAAGAGTTTTTGAACGATGAAAAAGGAAAAAATTTTAAAAATGTTTTAAAAGATTTTTCTACATGTTTAACTCCGTCATCACCGCGTTTTATGAGTGCTACCACCTCGTCTACTCCTTTTGACGATGGTTGGTGTGGTCTTAGTATGGGGGAAGCCCCAAATGTTCCTTCACACTTTACCACCGAGGACGAGATTTACGATCCCGGAATTGCTTGTAAAGGGAAATCTCGGTCTTCCACCGATGCAATAAATGGAAATCTTATCTATTTGCTTGGTGTGAGTCTACCTCGAGTAGCTCATGATTTTGACTTACCCATTGCCCCACCTTTCTACTTCTTATCTCTTTTTTTCTACCTCTTTGAGGTTCTAGTTTGTGTTGGAGTAGCGTTGTTTCGTCTTTCATCCGAAAACGAAGACGCTATCTTTGACCCCGGTATACGTATATCGGGTTTTTAAAGTACTCCATGTACTTTTGGGCCTTGTTTATCATGTAAGTCCTACCAAAAATGACCAAACCAAGATTATCCCTAAATGATCACATTTATGGGGATTCGAGTCGAGCTTTTGACTCGGTTATCAAAAACAAGGTGCCTCGTGGGGGATTCTCATGCTTATCCTTGTAAATATTATTGCTTTCTTAGTTTAATGTAACGAGGGGACTTGTGCTCTTCCTACCTTTGTTTCGTGGTTGTTTGTGATTGTGATTCATTAGGTTCATCGTCATCATTGAAGCCTCTCGTGTTCGTTTTATGGATCACTCGAGCTTCGATCGTTGCCTTTGGAGATTCCGATATCCGATGATATCCTTTTATGTTCTAACGTTTATCTTATTAGCATAATTCATAAACGGCTTTTAGGTTATTCGTTTTACCCTTTCCATGCTCGAGATTAAGCATTCGACTTCGTCTCTAGTATGGGGGTGTTTACACCCCTAGACTCGAAACATTGAGGACAATGTTTAGTTTTAGTATGGGGGGGTGAGTAGATACTTCACCTTGCTTACGTCAACACGCTATCCAATATTCATCTTTTTGCTATCGTTTTGTTGCAAATAAGGCTAAAAATGGCCAAATTTTAAAATTTTTCTTGTTTTTCATAAGTGTTTAAGACACGAATGTAGGTTTTCCGATGGTGAGAACGAGAGTAATTTTTGACTCGACCGTGCGTGTTGAGCACTTAGCTTCGATTCCTTAACTTTTTAGGCTAAGTCTCTTAAATGAGGACGAGAAATGATAGAGTTATTTATAAGTCTCGTAATCGTCACGATCTTATGTGTAGTAATTATTAGCTTATTCTCCCAACGCTTTTGCATAATAAATTGTTAATAAATATTGATTTGGCGGTTTAGTCACTATTGTTGGGTTTCTAATTTGTTTTGGTAGCTTCCATGTAATTAAATTGGGAAAACATTAAGGTATCGCCAGCGTCACGGTTTTGAAGTATTGGCACCCGAATAATCGAAAGCTTCACCTAATAATAAGATTTCAAGTGCTCACCTAAATTAAGCAAAAATTTGAAGCTCACAAGGCCGAAAAATCTATGCCCAAATTGAAAGTGAATCAAGCCTTAATCTTCGAAGCTTTAAAGATCCAAAATTCGCTTTAGCGTGAGGATATACGTCTTTGGCTAATAAAACCACCGATGATGGCGGATAATAAAAGGCAAGGCAAGACCGAAGTCATAATAAAAGCTTCATGGCGAAGTTGAATAAAAGATGGAGGTAAACCAAAGATAATAAGGCCCTTCCGTTAGGGGGCGTATAAAAGTCTTGGTAATAAGTCTCATGTTCAAAACCGTTATAAAACCGTGTTTATCGATCCTTCTTGTTGACTTAATTTTTTGACATCGTTGTCTATTGGGGTGAATTATTGATTTAATGATTTTGGTTACACCGTTAAGTTTCTATTTTTAGACTTAATCTCTATTCACGCATAAGTCGATGATGTATCCTCGTGATCATTAAGACATAATAAAATATAAGAGAAACCAAGTAGGAATAAGGGAGTTTAGGTTCGTAATTAACACTCATGAGATTTGTTCGTGTTGCTAACTTATAATAACAATGATCTCGTTACACGCTTAGCATGGAATTGGGTGAAAATCGAGGACGACGAAATTATTTCTAACAAAGCATTCACGTGTTCTTGTTCTATGATCCCAAAAGTCACATTCTCGTGATGAAAACAATACATTATGTCTAAAACACATGTAGTAGCTTATTTAAGTTTAAATCTTCAATAAATGTCATCATAAAATGAATTTTGGAAGTGCTATAATACTTAATTCTAGCATTGCGTGGGGACACGGCAATGGTTTAGTATGGGGGAGTGATGGGACTGTATTTATACATAGTCTCATCGTCCAAATCGGGCTTAAAACGCTTAAAATATCATCAAAATACCCATATATGTGCCTATGTTTGTTCATTGTGTATTTTAGGTATGGATATCGTGAATTCACCAAAAGATCAAAGGAATCAAGCAAAAACGAACACGGGAAACGAAGCCGCACAAAGAACCGGACCCAAGTTTTGAATTTCCAAAAATAGTCCTTGAAGTTCTGAAGATTGGCAAGTATAGTCCCTCTACTTTTGAAGACTTGACATTTTACACCCTTGCAAAACTCATAATTGCATTTGGGTCCCTAAAATGTTGATTATATACAAGATTGGCCCTTGAAGATCTCAAAATTCACAAGATAAGTCCTTGTTTTCATGATTAATACTTGGAAGGACTAATTTTGCCAACTGCCTAAACATTTAACAAAGGGGAAAGAGTTTGAAGCTATTTATTACAAAATGAAGAAAACTTGGAAGACTGGGGACTATTGTTGCCCAGACACAAAACCTTTCCCCACCAATTGGCTGCTGCCACCTCACGTCTGCTGCCTTGTCACCCTCCCACATCAGCATCCACTAACCCCAAATATTAATTAATAAAACGATTTAAACTCGTTTTATATATTATAATTTGGTGGGAAACGAGTACTGTTCAAGATTAAACCCCTTAATCCCCTTTGTTCTTAACCAAATAAGCCCAGATTTTTAATCTTCAATTCAAAGGGTTTATCAAAATTAATCACCCAGAAGTTTAATTTAACCTTAAAGCTTGACATCCCATGTGATAACTGAGATCCAGCTCACCCAACACTTGCTACCTGCCAAAACCATATCACGGGTCACCACTACCATCCAAAAATCTTTGACCTTTTGAACGTTTAGGATTCATTGGCGTGTTCCCTAAGAACAAACCAACACTCAAGATCATCTCTAGGACACAAGGACACTCAGAGTTGCTCACATGACACCAAGAACAAAAGGCATCTTCCTGGTATATCCAAGATTCGTCCAAGGGTGTTTTTGGAAGAACAAGCTTAGGGTTTGCATTCTAGATAGTTCTGTAACCATGTATAAAAGGGTTCCTGTACTCTTTTCTTCTTTTGGTTCCAGTTTGTAATTTTTTTTTATTAATGAATATTTAAAGTGTTGAAAAATTCTATTGCAAGCTGTGTTCCAATTTTAATACTTGTTTTAATTTCATGAATTTACAATTTTTTGCAACTAGTTTAGACTTATTTAAAGGTTGTTTTGTCCACAAGTTTGGGTATAAGCTACTTTTGAAGAACCAGCTTATAAGAGCTGTTAGGCTTGGTTGATTGACACCAAACATGTCTAATAAGCCCATATAAGCTGTTAAATTTTCAGTTTAAGTTAACAAGTTTTAAGTGCTTCAAAATAGGTTTTCAAAAATCAGTCCTTAAGGGAAGCTTTTAATTTCTGTTTGTTTAAGCTATAAGCTCATAAGCCTGCTTATTCATTAAGCTAGGCTTATAGGCTTATGCTTTTGATTATTTTACTTGGTTGTTACTTTTGCAGGTTCAAAAAGTGACAAGATATTCTCCATTGCATTTACATTTTTCTTGTTCAAAGACATTGATACCCCTGGTTCTGCTGTTGAACCTCAGCAGGGGTCCTCTACAGCTTCCATAAGCCCATATAAGCTCAAAACACACCCCTTTGGAAGGCATTCAGCTGTAAGTGGCTTTGAACCCCATTGGCTTGAATTTTTGAAGCTTTTATGTGTTTGTGTGTTCATTTGTAGGAATCTGCTTTTTATGTTGATCAATCTGTTGTTATTGGTCTAATCATGTCTCTTATGCATGTTATGAGTAACATATATCAGTTTGATTAGGATCTGTGAGCATTTACTTTGTTATTTTTAGGTTTCAGAAATTAAGGGGGTGTTTGGATCTGCTACTTAGGGTAAGTGTTTGACTGAAAATTAGCCTAAAAATGATCTAGATACACTCATTTGGTAGTATTAGGACTATATCAACTGTTAGTATTAAGTTTGGTAGGATATTAATCATATTGCTTGCTCATTATTTGCTCTCATAGCTCAAAATCAGAAAGTGCTCCAAATCTGCTTGATTTTAGCTTTAATTTGTTCTCCAATTGTGTAATCTGCTAGTGTTAGGGCTAATCTAGGATTATAGATAGTTTTTACTTGTTGTGTTTGAGTTGAATGCTAGTTTCCAGCCTTTGAAACTCACCCTAGTGCACCTAGATTAGTCAACAGCCCCCACAGCCCCCCTAGACCACATCAGCAACTGTTCTTGGTACATTTTTGTGATTTTCTTGTGTTTGACTTGCTGTTTTTATTGCATATCTTGACTCCCTACACTCCACTGAGTGTAGGGGTGCCAATCTTGTCCAACAAAATCAACTCAATTGCAAGTTATCAAGCCTCAAAAGGCTCAGACCCGTTTTTTACACTATCAGTGGGAACTCCTTTCCCACTGATAGCTTTGCTGTAGCCACTGCTACACTAAAAGACAGAAACAAGAAAAAGGGTCACTATCAGATTTTACTTTTTTGTCTTTTGTGGGTTTATTTAGGACTTAGGACTTGATTCCAATTTTGTTATTTTTCTTATTTTATTCTTTATTTTTTAGTTTAATTAGTTTTTATTTTACTGTTCATTTTCTATTTTTTAGATTTAATTGCTATTTTAATTACTTTTTAATTAGGCTATTTTTGGCATTTAGTGCCAAAAATTTATATTTTTCTGTTTTAAAATTTTTCCTAGACTTAGAATATTAATTTAAGATTTTTGGTTTTAAAATTAGTCACTGTTCACTTTTTAATTATTTTTTATAATTAAATTAAGTTAATTAGGGTTTAATTAATAAACTGTTTTGTCTTTTAGTGAAAATTTTTACATTTTTTAAACTTTTTCAATTTTCTACTGTTCATTAGGGTAATTTAGGATTTTTAAAATTGTTAGATTAATTTTGTCATTATTTTATTATTTTTTATGATTATTTTAATTTAAAAATAGTTTTTAGTGTTTAGAAAATAGAAAAATAGTTTTTAAAATTTAGAAAAATACTTTTTAGTCATTAAATAATATAAGTTAGTTATTAGTTCAATAAATTAATATTTTGGGCATTTTGTTAATTATATTTAATTTTTGGGTTTTAATTAGCATTAAAAATTGAATATTTAGTTAATAAAAGGTTTTAAAATATATTTGTTGGATTTTTATTCTTATTTATATTATTTTAGACTTAGTTTTAATTTTTAGTTAATTTTTAGGTTTAATTTTTAATTTTGTCGCGTTTTACGTAATTACGTTCGCGTTTTACGTCATTACGTCGTAGTGTAATCGTAGTCGTAGCTCGTCTTTACTTTTTCTCTTCTAAACCAAAAACGTCACTAATCCAAACTTGATTTTATATAATTGGCACATTAATCCACACACCTCCTTCGAGAACGAACCCGCATTTATTCGGTTTTACGTTTTTCCTAAAGCGTATAACTTAATACTTGCCACTCATACGCGTTTTTCCTAAAACGTGTACGAAAAACCTATATCAGGCATCCTCAAGATCTTTTGATTGTTGAGCTGCAATCATTTCGAGCTCTCTAATCTTGGAATCAGAAGCAGTCAATGAAGCAGTTATAAGACAATTATCATGATGTACTATAGCATTCTGAACAATCTCTCCCCCATTATGACTTACATCGGATGAATCAGAAGTAGTATTGCCATCACTCTTTTCCATCCCATGTTTGTCATAATTAAGTTCAGAATGCTCAATATGCGGTATGTCATCAGCATATACATCATAAACCACATTACATTGTACCATGTTTGCAGGCTCTTCGTCATAAACGGGTAAGGTGTCATCAAGAGAGATCTCTTGAACATTCCCTGGCGTGCCACTGGTATCATGTTGTCCTCCTGATTCCGTGCTCTTACCATCGTTATGCTCCAAGTTGGCAACCGGATGACCAGTTTCCTCTTGCATCGAAGAGTCTTGCACTCCAGTATCATACCCTTGCTGAAGTCGAGATCTTTCATAAATTGAAGACGAGACCGATGACATGAGTTTCAAAATTGTATCATGGAAAACTCGAAGCTCGGTATGTGTATCTCGAAGAAATGATTGGCAAATCACTGAACTTTCAGGCTTGATGATATTGAATTCGAGGAAAGGCGTGAGTTGTGTCACAAGATCCTTATATGCAAGTGCCGATGCAGAGTGATTAAAGTTGTCATGGTTGAGTTGCTCGGCGAGTTGGGTCAAAGTGGTGAATATTGAGTCGATGAATATATGACGATCTTGTCCAAAGATGGTCACAAATTTGCTCCCTCCTTGAATCCCTGAAAGAGTGACAAGATGAGACTGAAGCATTTGAAATGAAGTGATGCCACTTTTTCTAACTTTGTTTTGCATTGAATGCGATACTCCCTCTTGATTTTTCGATTTCAACGAATCCATTGAAAGTTTGATGACGAATAATTGTGGTCGTTGTTGATTTCAGGATTTTACAGCTCGTGAAGAGACTTAGAAATTGAAATTCACGGGATTGAGGATATAACTCTTTTCTCGGCTGAATAATTTTTTATCCGCTCAAACGTTGATAGAACAAACCTGATCAAAAATCCGTAGCCACTAAAAATAAATCCCGTCACTTTGACTCGTCACTTTTGACTTTAAAACCGGCCACAATAACTTTTAACCCGGCAAATGTTTTTCCACGTTAACTCTTTTCGGAATACCCGCCTCAATACGATGTACCAAAACTTAATAAACAAAAAATTTATTAAACTAAAATTTAAAAGTGACAAAAAGACAAAATAAATGTAACTAAAAATAAAAATTTGGACTTAACTTAAATATACTTAAAAAGAAATGTAACCAAAATTTAAAATAAAAATAAATGTAACTAAAATTTAAAGATGCGTTTTTTAAAAAATCAGAAATAGATTTCGTTTTCTAAAAAACAAAGACTCCCAAAAAAAAAAAAAAAAAAAAAGAAAAACGTGTCCCAAAAAAATCACACACAGTCAAAACGTGGCTCAAGATAAATGAAAGGTGCCAAAAAAACTTTGTTACCTCCGTCTCTTTCTCACGATTACACGTGTTTCGTCCCACCCCTCATCTTAAACCATAAAAAAACGTGTTTATCTAGAATCTTGAAAACTCCGTCTGACTTTATACACTCTCTTCTAACACAATTCCATCCGTGATTATCTCTCTCTCACCAAAACACACACTCTCAAACTCTCTCAAACACAAACACAGATAACAATCTCTCTCTCCCAAATCTCACAAATCTCCGCCCCACTCTCTTTACACAAATATCATAGCCGCAACATGTCGCCCGTTCGATCTTGTTGTTCTACCAATCTCAGTCACCTATATATTGATCGACCTATACCCTTGAATCGAATCAAATACACCACATATCAAATCATCCGAATCATCACCATCAGCATCATCAAACGCAACCCACAAACATACGCAAGATTTTTGGCTTCAAGATCTATCAAAATGGATCTCGGGTAGGTGTTTTAATTTGATTTGTTGAGTCTTTCTATCATCTGTAAGAGTCTTTCTGTCTAGTGTCTAGATTGAGTGTGTGAGAAAGAGTGTGAGTCTTTGTTGGTTCTTTTGGTGTCAGTCGAGAGATGAGTGAATGAGTAATGTTTTTTTGTGCGTGAGTCGAGATAGTGTTTGGTGTCGAAGGTGGGTGGGTGATGTTTGAGTGGTGTCCGAGAGAGTGAGGGTGAGGGAGTGTGCAGTTTGGTGATGTTGTTCGAGGGTGTGGGTTCGAGGGTGATGATCCGAGAGGTTCGAGTTGTTGTTAAAGAGTCTGGTAATGTTTGAGTCTGGTTGTGGTAACACGAATCAATGATGATTTTGTTCAAATAATCAAGATCTACAAAAAAGGTCTATTAAATATAGAACTAATCTGAGATACTGATTTTCAGTTTGTTTCGAGTCTAAGTCTAGTTTCCCGTTTTGTTTGAATCACTCCTATACGGAATAAATCCTATACGGAATAATATCCTATACGGAATAACTCCTATACGGAATAACTCCTATACAGAATAACTCCTATACGGAATAACTCCTATACGGAATAACTCCTATACGGAATAAATCCTATACGGAATAAATCCTATACGGAATAAATCCTATACGGAATAAATCCTATACGAAATAAATCCTATACGGAATAAATCCTATACGGAATAAATCCTATACGGAATAAATCCTATACGGAATAAACTGCTATTCGGAATAAACTGCTATTCGGAATAACTGGCTATATGGAATAAGTTGCTATTCGGAGTAACTGGGGAAATAAACTTTGTGGCTTAACCGGAAAAACAAGAAAAGGAAACAGAAAGTCGAAACAGATGGATCAAAACGTGAGGCTTTTGACAGATTTGGACAAATTGGTTGGGATGGGACTGATAATAGTTTGAAAGGACAAAAGGACAATAAAAAACTGATAGAAACTGAAAAAGATGAAACTGATGAAAAATAGATCTAAAAAAAAAAATAAAAAAAAATAAAAAAAAATAAAATTGATAGATTAAATAAAAATGGATGATTTTTTTTTAAATTTAATAACAATTGATGATATAAAAAAAAATAGATGAAAAAACCCAGTTATCTAAAAAAAATTCAGATTGGACAGATTTGGATGACGAACGGATTGGACAAAGAGACAAAAAAGATTATATAAAAAAAATTCAGAACAGAAAAATTGATAAAAACAATATCAAAAAGTTGAGACAAAAGAGACTGAAACACGATAAAAAATTGATAAACAAAATAAAAAAAATAAAAAATAAAAAATTTAAAAAGATTTAATCACTAAATCAATAGATAAAAATATGCAAATCCTAAGATTCAACCATGGCTCTTGATACCAATTGAAGGTCTACGTTTTCTTAGGATTTGGTAAACTATGATTAATCTATTGAAATGGAATGGAGAAGGAGGAGGAAGAAGATGAGGGTGTAGAGAGAGAAAGGAGAGAAAAGAAAAGTAGAGAGAGAAAGTGTTTTTATTGAAATGAAAAATATGAAATGAAAGAACCACCCCTCCTAACATGCTAGGAGGGGATATATATAGCCCACCCTACATGTGGGCTATATGGGCTATACTGTTTACAACTGGATCACGAGCCTAATACATTAATATATCGTTAGAGCGACCGATCATTCATAAATACGTAAAAACGTATTTCCAACAACCATAAATTCAGTTTTCTGGTCATCAAAAGTATTAGAAAATAATAAAGGATCAATGGGAGTCGTAACCCCCTGGACACCAAGAAAATTTTCATAGTGTTATACAAAAGCCCCTGCAACTTCATTACCTTCATGAATAACATTAGAATTATCAAGTATCATTTCAATACGGTTACGTGCACATCTACTTTTTACAACTTTGTGGAAATAAGCTGAGTTAGAATCACCAGCTTCAAGCCATTCAATCTTTGCTTTTTGTTTTAGAAAACGCTCCTCATCAAGGGAAGCTTCCTTAAACGCAAGCAAAAAATGAGCATGAATATCACAAAGCTCAGAATTACGCGATCTCTATCAATAGCTATTTGGGAATCATCACGATCTTTTGTAAGAGTAGTAACTCGTTTATGAATATTACCATGAGCGATTAACAACTTACGAAGAGGTGACTTCAAATTCTTAAGACGTTTAACCACACGATACTTATGACACCCCTCCACATTAAGTAACCACCCACTAGCAACAATATCCTGAAAACCTTCCTTATACACCAAAAAGTTCGAAAACTTAAAAGGCTTTGGGCGCGGTTTCCTAATGACAGGAATGCGAAGAACACAAGGCGCATGGTCAGATATTCGATAAGGCTGAAAAATAGCAAACGAACCTGGGAATAGATCACAAAACTTAAGATTACTCATGATTCATCAATCTTCTTCAGCGTTCCAACATCCCATTTAGGTTTTTGAGTCCATGTAAAGTGCAAACCCGTAGCATTGACATCCTCAACTTCCATGGCATTCACACAATCCTTAAAATCACGCATTGTAGCATTAGGCTGATAACCACCCATCGAATGATCCTCAAGATTAAGAGCCGAGTTAAAATCACCCATTAAGACCCACGGATGATTACGCATAAGACCTCAATGTCCTACAAGATTATCTCAAAGCTCACGCCTGTCAATATAATAGTTAGCTGCATAAAAAAAGAACAAAATAAAGTTTTATTATCCAATCTTGTCTTCACTTGGATATGCATAACTTGGTTCGTTTGAGCCATATGCATAACATCAACCACATCATCATTCCATCCTAATATAATACGGGAACCTTTAGGACAGATACTTCCATTCGACATCCATTTCTACCTACGACAAACTTTCTTACGAATATCAAAAACTATCGAAGCATCAACATGCGATTCCTAAATAGCACAAACACTTAGGTTATTTTCATTAACAACCTGACGAACCTCCTTTTGTTTAGGGGCGTGATTCAAACCCCTAATATTCCAAGAAGCCATACTAAACATTAGAAACCGTAGTATCAGGAGTGCTTGCCCCTTTAGAAATATGAAGATTAGCAGATTCATCATAGATGTTTTCAACATCATCATCTTCTTCATCCATCAAAACATCAAATGAATTAGATGTAGAAACTTCTAGAGGTTTACTCAGGACCGTATCCTTAATAGCCTGGCCATGCATTTCACTAGCAGCCTTACCTTTATTAACATCTTTATCAGCATTCCGAGTACTAAGCTTAGCGACTTGCGAAGAGGAACTAGGTTTTGACAAATTAACACCACGATTAACACCATTATTGCCACCATCAGAATTCTTAGGTTTGAATGCAAATGTTTGGCCAACTTGGAACCCCTTACTAGTAGGCACACCCTTTCGTAAAGGAATATTACCTTTGTTTATATTGTTTCGTTTTCTGCCAACCACTTTCTGGAATCCATCATCAGCCTTATCAACAACCGGAGGAGAAACCACACGTTTTGGACAATCATCGGCCGTATGTCCAAAAATACAACAAGTAGGGAACCGGGGTGGTTTCCATTCATATTCAACACTAATGGTCTCTTTAATAAACCCAGGTCCATCAATTTCAGGTATACCAATAGTAATAGATTCCTTAATCTCCTCACTTGAATTAACCTCAATTAAAACTCTAGCAAAACTACTACGACCCCAAGAATCTTTACACATACCACTAGTATAAGAATCCATCATGATTGGAGTACCTAGATATGTAGCTATCAAGCTAATTCCCTCTTCTTCAAAAACTTGTATCAGAACACCATGGAGTTTCACCCATACAGGGATACGAGTTAACTCCTCCTTTTGTAGGCTCATTGTCATAGTATGCTTCTTAAGAATAATAGGCGAGTTATGCACCATCTACGGTCCTCCTTCTAAAACAGATTCTAACCCTGTGGTAGTATCAAACTTAAAAAAGAAGAACTCGTTGGCATTCATCATTATGCGTTTTAAACCAAACTTAGCCCAATTAGTTTTCACATAGAATTCAACAACATGAAATGTCATTCTTTTACCAACGAAATATCCATACAATATATTCTCAAGTTTACCACTCACCTTCTCAACCACATTTCTAGGGATCAAGATATTAACACCTTCACATACATTCTCAAAAATCATTGGTTCTATATAGGTTCTTGTGGTATTACTAGCACTAGCATTCGGATTAATATTCGTACTCACTTTAGGAACACCAACACTCTAAATACCTATAGGTTTTGACCAAACACTCTCCTCCACAGCCTCCTTAGAAACCAAGTCATCTCCAGAAAACGAAGCACCTTCATGAGCATTCAGACCCATACTTAGTCAAAATACCTACAAAAATGATACATGAAACAAATGCATGAAAATAAACTGTCAGTTTTAGGAAGACGCTGATGACTAGCGACTAGTCATAAGTCAAGTTTTTAGAGCCTACATGTCAAAACCTTGGGCTCTGATACCATAATTGTAACACCCCATTTTGATAAATGGATATCATAGGATAATTATAGCGTGTCATCAAAGCATGCAATGTAAATGTATAAAACATTAAATGACCATAAAGGGAAATACCAGAATCATACATCGGTAGTCCAACATAAGTTCACACACATGAATATAAGTACTGAAAGGAAAGGACCAAACAATGTCCAAAAGAAATAATGTATTAAAAATGCATAAGGTAAAGGAGGTTGGATAGCGTGCGTCCAGATGCACATACTCTCAAGTCCTAAGTGCGTCCCTGAGTACCTTCCGTTTGGGAACATGAAAAAGGAAACAGTTGAGCAAACGCCTAGTGAACGGATATATAACATAGTATGAAGGACATAAGCATAATAAATACTAATAGCAGCGGAAATGTATAAGTCCTGGAAAACCTAGTACATGTTTATAAAACTAGTTTTATAGTTTGAAAAGACTTATGTTTTTATATAAAAACTTTATTTTAGTTAGCCAAGAGCCCATATATGTCATGATATATCACCGTGCATGAATACTTAGAGGGGTGATCTCATCATGCAATTAGACGGGTTGCCTCTAATTATACAGGTTTGGGTAGGAGGGATCAACTCCTTGTAAAGGATGCAAGGCACACACCAATTCACCATGAAAATCCTGTAAAACATGTAACTAGGATGCACCCATACGCCCCACATGATAATATAAATAAATGGCCAAATCTGAAATGGACGCTACGAGCAATCACTCTGTCGTGGGGAAGTCATAACACTAGTGCCTCCAGTATTATGGTTATGGTACCTCCATAATATATGACGTGGCATGCATGTATATATAGCTCAAGAATTTTAAACAAAACATAAGCACTCAAAACATATAAAATAAATAGGGAAAACATATGGCTCCAAACGGGGAATCCTAATAAAGGAAGGGAATGTCCATACTGAAGGATGTAACATTCATAACTTATGTCCAGTAGTGAAGCTAGAAGGAAAGCCGAACGATCTACTCCGACTTCGCAGATACTACATAAATAAGGGCCATGTATGAGTTGTCTGATTACTGAGTGTGTTACTTGTTCTGTGTGTTCTTACTTTATTTTATATGTTCTTGTCATGTTTTACTGTTTAAATGTTATCTTGTATTTATTCATGTTTTACATGTATTCTGATTATGTATTCATGTGTTATTGTATTACTATACTTGTAGTGTCATAATAATTAACTTTCTAAAAATAGCAGGTTTCAAAAAATATAAAGTTCCCAAATATAATAAGTTTCCTGAAATTGAAAGTTTACATAAATAGAAATAAGATGGATTAATAAGTATAAAAATATAAGCTAGTGCTTATTAATCATAAGTTATAAGTCATGATGAATTATTAGTAAAGTCTATTAAATTAAATACTTAAGCTAAAGTTATTATAAATTAATAATGATAAAGCAGGGTTTATTAATTAATAAAATATCAAGATCAATTTAATAAACTTTATCTTGTATAATTTAATTAAATTAAGTCATGGTTTAATTTAATTAAATCTAATAAAATACTTAGGTTATACATGTATTACTAATTTTAATAATAAACCTAAGTCATGTTTTTTAATTTAATTAAGCCTTAAGTAAATACTTAGGTTGTAACATGTTTTATTTAATTAAATAAAGTAACCTAAGTCATGATTTTAAATTAATTAGTTAATAAAGCATGTAAATTAATTTAATTAATTCAATTAATAAAATATTACTAACCAAATATACCCGAGCCCTAAACCCGAGAAAACAAAACCCGACACCAACACCACACAGTCGCGGCTGGTGGTGGTGGCCAGTGGATGTGCAGCCGGCGGCTGCTGCCCTGGTTGCTGCTGTTGGCCGCGGTTCCCACTGGTGGAAAAAGGTTCAAACCGGCAGAAGACGGGGTTCCCCCTACCGCGCCTGCGTAGCCACTGCAGCACCAAGGGTACCCACTGCGGGACCTTGGTTGCTACTGCCTGAATAGAACCCACCCTGAGCCCCATTAGGGGTCTCGGCTGGTGGTGATACAAGGCCACCGAGAGCCTTGTGCTCTCGGTTTGGTGCGCTGAATCAAAATAAACACCCACAAACCCTTTTCTTGATTAATCATTAACATAAACATGTTTTATTTTATTTTATAAGATTCAAGAACATGTAACTAAAATAAAAATGAAAAGATCAAGATTATGATTATACCTAATGTGTAGATGAAAAGGGAATTGGAACACGTACACGAATACGTAAAAATCATAGATCAAAACCAAAAAATCGTCCTTGTTGTGTGTGGATGCCGCGGATCAAGAACACAAGGGGCTAGGGTTTGTTGTTTTTCTAAAAAAATGTTATAATTAATTTCCCTGGAGATTAACTTTACTAGTTGGTTTCAAAAATGGGTCGAGACCCTTTCTCCTTCTCTTGTTGCCGCGGGTACACAAAGCCCAAAAGGCCAAACCAAACATTTTTTGTGTCTAAAATATTATACGTATGCATTCATGTTTAAATGTTCATGAATTAATTATTATACGTAATTTTTAACGGGCATTAATAATATACGTAGTTCTTGTAATTTAATGTTCGTGATACGTGTCATATATTATAAATGGAAAGTTTTAATTTATTAATGTTTTTACGTAGTGTACTGTTCATGGTCTTTTATGTGGGTTTTACATGCCAACCTCTTCATAAAAATTACGCAGAGTCTGATTGATAAACTCTGTTCCATTATCGGCGAATACGGCGGATAGTAGCATTTAGACGCACTTGAATCATTTTGAGGAACTTGATAATGTAATTATGTGTCTCATCCTTGGTGTGTAGAAATTTTACCCATGTAAGCCTAGAATAATCATCCACAATAACGAGGATATATTTTCTTCCACTCACACTTTTGGTACGCATTGGCCCGCAAAGATCCATGTGCAAGAGATACTGTTTTCCTGGTTGGTGTCTTCGAATTTGGGTTTGTAAGATTTTTGGTGCTTTTCCCGAATGAACACGCTGAATATAAGTGATCCTTGTTAAACTTAAGCTTTGGAAGACCACGAACAAGTTCATTTTTAGCCAAGTGATTAATAACATTAAAATTAAGATGAGATAAACGTCAATATGACTTAGTCTTAGATGCTTTAGAGAGAAGACATACGGGAGAAGCAACCATCATATCTTGTAATGACAATGTGTATAGATTATCCCCTAACCTTTTAACAAATCTTTTCCTTCCAAATTTCGGTTGAAGCAAATGTGTTGTTAAAAAGAGACCTCAAAGTTTGAATCACAAAATTATCCCACTGAGAATAAATTATGACCAAGTCCTTCCACATAATACACACGAGAAACCGTGACATTACCAATCTGATATTCACCATAACCCATGATCCTTGCCATGTGATCATTACCAAATTTAATCGTTCCTAGAAGCTTGTTGATGAAGTTTTTGAGTATCGAGCGATCTCCGGTCATGTGCTTGGAGCAGCCGGAGTCCAAATACCAGAGGATGATTTGGACCACCTGAAAATATCTGAAGACAAAGACGGTGTATCGGAATCTATTTGTTCCTTTGTATTAGCAGGTACATATAAAATTATCTTATATTTTCTACCATAAGGTCTCTTAGATTTCCAAATTTTCTCCTAGATGTCGGCTTAGATTCTAGTTGTCTATGATCCTGAGGTATTTCTTCACTGGTAGGTACTAGAGTAAGGACATACCTAGTTAAAGGATGATTTTTCCATACATTAGTGTTGTTGCTCCTATTTAAAGGGCGCTCAGACCTAACTTGAGTGGAAGTGATCCTAGTTAAAGGGCACGTAGTTCCATTTATGGTGAAGGTCCTACCAGTGGGACGCCATTTTATTATTTTAAATGTTATCTTGTATTTATTCATGTTTTACATGTATTCTGATTATGTATTTCAAGTGTTAATGTATTACTATACTTGTAGTGTCATAATAAGTAACTTTCTAAAAATAGAAGGTTTCCAAAAATAGAAAGTTTCTAAAAATAGAAAGTTTCCAAAAATAGAAAGTTTCCAAAAATAGAAAGTTTAGAGAAATAGTAAGTTTCTAAAAAGAGAAAGTTTCCAAAAATAATAAGTTTCCTGAAATAGAAAGTTTCCATAAATAGAAATAAGTTAGATTAATAAGTCTAAAAATATAAGCTAGTGCTTATTAATCATAAGTTATAAGTCATGATGAATTATTAGTAAAGTCTATTAAATTAAATACTTAGGCTAAAGTTATTATTAATTAATAATGATAAAGCAGGGTTTATTAATTAATAAAATGTCATGATAAATTTAATAAACTTTACCTTATATAATTAAATTAAGTTAAGTCATGGTTTAATTTAATTAAGTCTAATAAAATACTTAGGTTATACATGTATTATTAATTTTAATAATAAACCTAAGTCATGGTTTTTAATATAATTAAGACTTAGTAAATACTTATGTTTTAACATGTTTTATTTATTTAAATAAAATAAACTAAGTCATGATTTAAAATTAATTAACTAATTAAGCATGTAAATTAATTTAATTAATTCAGTTAATAAGATATTTCTAACCAAATTACCCGAGCCTTAAACCCGAGAAAACAAAACCCGACACCAACACACCACCACACAACCGCGGCTGGTGGTGGTGGCCAGTGGCTGTACAATCGGCGGCTGCTGCCCTGGTTGCCGCTACTGGCCACGGTTCCCACTGGTGGATAAAGGTTCACACCGGCCGAAGCCCGCCTTCCCCTCTGCCACGCCTACGTAGCCACTACAACACCAAGGTTACCTACTGTAGGGCCTTGGTTGCTGCTGTCCGAACAGAACCCACACTGAGCCCCATTGGGGGTCTCGGCTAGTGGTGATACAAGGCCACCGAGAGCCTTGTGCTCTCGATTTGGTGCCCCGAATCAAAACAAACACCCACAAACCCTTTTCTTGATTAATCATTAACATAAACATGTTTTATTTTATTTTATAAGATTCAAGAACATGGAATTAAAATAAAAATGAAAAGATCAAGATTATGATTATACCGAATGTGTTGACGAAAAGGTAATTGGAACACGAACATGAATACATACAAATCAAAGATCAAAACCACAAAATCGTCCTTGTTGTCTGTGGCTGCCGCGGCTCAGGAACACAAGGGGCTAGGGTTTGTTGTTTTTCTAAAAAATGTTATAATGAATTTCTCTAGAGATTAACTTTACTAGTTGGTTTCAAAAATTGGTCGGGCCCTTTTCTCCTTCTCTTGTTGTTGTGGGTATACAAAGCCCAAAAGGCAAAACCAAACGTTTTTCGTGTCTAAAATATTATACGTATGCATTCCTGACGTGCATTAATAATATACGTAGTTCTTGTAATTTATTGTTCGTGACACGTGTCGTATATTATAAATGGAAAGTTTTAAGTTGTTCGTGTTTTTCGTAGTGTACTGTTCATGGTATTTTATGCGGGTTTTACATGCCAACCTCTTCATAAAAATTACGTAGATTCTGATTGACAAACTCTGTTCCATTATCGGTACGAATACGGAGGATAGTAGCATTTAGACGCACTTGAATCATTTTTAGGAACTTGATAATGTAATTATGTGCCTCATCCTTGGTTCTTAGAAATTTTACCTATGTAAACCTAGAATAATCATCCACAATAACGAGGATATATTTTCTTCCACTCACACTTTTGGTACGCATTGGCCCTCAAAGATCCATGTGCAAGAGATATAGTTTTCCTGGTTGGTGTCTTCGGCTTTGGGTTTGTAAGATTTCTTACTGCTTTTCCCCAATGAACACGCGGAACATAAGTGATCCTTGTTAAACTTAAGCTTTGGAAGACCACGAACAAGTTCATTTTTAGCCAAGTGATTAATAACATTAAAATTAAGATGAGATAAACGTCGATATGACTTAGTCTTAGATGCTTTGGAGAGAAGACATACGGGAGAAGCGGCCATCATATCTTGTAATGAGAATGTGTATAGATTGTCCCCTCGAGAACCTTTTAACAAATATTTTCCTTCCAAATTTCGGATGAAGCAAGTGTGTTGTCGAAAAGAAACCTCAAGGTTTGAATCACAAAATTATCCCACTGAGAATAAATTATGACCAAGTCCTTCCACATAATACACACGAGAAACCGTATTATTCCCAATCTGATATGGCATGTCATATGATATAGTGGTTGTTCAAGCTTTTGCTTGAGGTGAATGTAGCATTGCAGCTACATTCCATTGTACTTTAACGCTTTTGGGAATATATTTTACCAGGGTTTGGATTCCCCTTTACCCAAAAAGGTATTCACCATAACCTATGATCTTTGCAATGTGATCATTACCAAATTTAGTCGTTCCTAGAAACTTGCTGATGATGTTTTTGAGCATCGAGCGATCTCCGGTCATGTGCTTGGAGCAGCCGGAGTTCAAATACCAGAGGATGATTTGGACCACCTGAAAATTTCAGCAGACAAAGATGGTGTATCGGAATCTATTTGTTCCTTTGTGTTAGCAGGTACATATAAAATTATCTTAGATTTACTACCATAAGGTCTCTTAGATTTCCAAATTTTCTCATAGATGTCGGCTTAGATTCTAGTTGTCTAAGATCCTGAGGTATTTCTTCACTAGTAGGCACTAGAGTAGGGACAAACCTAGTTAAAGGACGCTTTTTCCATACTTTAATGTTGTTGTTCCTATTTAAAGGGCGCTCAGACCTAACTTGAGTGGAAGTGATCCTAGTTAAAGGGCACGTAGTTCCATTTCTAGTGAAGGTGGACGCCATTGCCATCCAACTTGGGTACGAGTTTTCCAAGTTGGCCTACATTCAAGGTTGTTCTTAAGGGCATTAATTTCATTCACGTGAGCAACAAGGCATAAATCATGACGCTAAGAAAACATGCATTCATTATAGTTCCAACATCTTAAATTAGAATTCACTTTACGTTTGGGTTGCTACATAACCGCAGGGCCTTTAGTTTAGCTACATGATTCATTTTATTCAAATCTGAAATAACATTCCTAGGGTGAACTTATACCTTCTTCTTCATAGTGCTACTAGTGGAAGGATTGATCCTATCTTCTTGACTTATGATCCTTTAGCCCTAGTAGATACATTTACTCCTGTAGAAGGCAAGAAGGAAACATTAGACTCAGATTTTGAATTTGCCTTACTTGTTGAACCTAGTGTATGAAATGCTTAAGCTCATGGGGTCTTATTGAATAGAGTAATGGCAATTGGCTTGGTAGGTGTGGGTGATACAGAACCCGGGTGACCTATAAAGTCCAAATAAGCCAAGCAGTCTTGAATTCGATCGACATACATGCAAAGATTGTAAAGTTCATGACTTGAGGGATCTATGGTACGCATCTCATTAATTACATTCCTAGCTAGCTCGGCATGTTCTAAGGCATTCCGTATATAGGTGGAAATTTTACTTGGATTATTCTTAAATAGTGGATCCTGATATAGCACACGTGGGTTGGGTTTGGAGGCACTAGAGGACGTTACAGAGATGGTAGCTGCATTATCAACAACTTCTTTTCCTTTGAGTCAAAGTGTTTCCTTTAATTCAGCTAGAACCATGTTGTTGTCAGTGGGTTGAATTTTTAAATCAGAGATTTCCACAGACTTTCGATTCACATCGTCAACAAGTGACTTGTGATGTACTTCATTCAAAGCGAATCTTTGTTCTAGTGAACCATAAAGCTGTGTACATCCCTGTTTTGCTCGTTCAAACTCCCCTAGAAGATAGACGATTCTAATTTCCAAGGCATGGTTTTTAATCTCTGTGGCCTCCAGTTCCAACTTCACAGATTCTACTGATTACTCTCTCTTAAGTCTCTCAATCTATGCCTCTAATGCTTGAATCACCTTGTCACTCTTCTGACCCTTGGGTAAACCAAGAACATTTTCAAAAGTTGGAAGATCTTTGTTTTCACATTCAATTGTTATTAGAAGAATCGCAGGTTTAGATTGTTGTTATATTTCAAGAGAAATACAATGCTTTTGGAGCTCATAAAAACGTTTTGAAAGTGAGTTAAAAGAATCTTGAAGCTTTAAAAAATCAGCGCCAGATTCGTGACAAGGTTGATTATCTACCACAACATTTACATTCTCAACAATATTCATAGAGAGAGCATGCACATCATCACAATTGTTCACAAATAGTTTCACAATATCAAAAGATATCACTTGTTCCAAGAGTCGGTCATTTTGTTTCAAAACTTTTTGTTTCTCAATTAAATTTTTCTCATAAGCGTCGTCCATTTCATAGAAAACTCTTTGAACTTTTTGTTGATCCCTTTGAATGGATCTATACTCTATTAAGAATTAGTATAGTAGTTTGTAATCAAACTAAAACACTTTGAGAAATCTTACTCAACTAAATAAGTTATGTGGAATCTAACTTATAAAGCACAGAAGAATAAAATTACTTTTAACTATTCGATTCTCTTATTAATCGACTTGAATAAGGTACATGAATGTCATCGTACCTATGTTCCTTTTATAGAGTAAGGAACCCTAGAAATCTTAGAATATTATATAAAGATAAGTATATCACACACAATATCTTATCAATATTCTAACTCTTAAGTATATCACATAAGATATACTCTAACTATAACTATGACATATATTTTAAAAAGATATATGCGTCCTAATCAATATAGAAATACTTGTACTTAACACTAACAGTACTTGTTATGTACCGCGTTAACACTAATGGTACTTGCCAACACTAACAGTATTTATACTTACACTAACAGTGCTTGGTACTTTACAAATAATTCCCAACTATCCTCCCCTAAACAAGAATGACAACTTGTTTTCTTCTTGTTTCTCTTTGTACTGAATGTATCAAAATACATGTCTTTAGTCTTCTCTTTAAACTTGGATTGAGCTTGATAATTTGTACTTGTATCCAACTAAATGTAGCCAAACACTTTTATTTAGATCTTCTTCTGATAAGATAACCTTCAAGTCTCATGAATATCATCTTTGTCTTTAATTTATGATCTTCTTGTGTCTTGTGAACATTCATTTTGTTCTGCAGCAACAATATTTGTCTTCTTGAGTTAAATCTGTGAACTCTTGATCAAAAACCTTCTTTCTTGATTTGATGAGACAAAACCTTCTAAGTATTCTTTCTTTGAAACTAATACTCCTTTGCTTGCATCTTCATACCTGAAATAAAACAGTTAACAACAAAAACCAATCTGTATTGGCTTCATGATTTTTAGAAAATCATCAGCTATCAGCGGATTTGATTTATTCTTTACCAGTTAGCCGTACACTCTGGAATCACCAATACTTTATTCGTAAAGAATAAGGTGAACTGGTAACCCTACAATTTTTGGTAAACTGTCAACCATCAACGGATTTGATAATGTCTTTACCTAGTACTGTTTGTCTAGGACTAGCCAACTCTTTGTCTCGAAACATGGTGAGTTAGAACCATATAGTTTTTAGCAAACTACCAGCTATCAACGGATTTGAGAAGTCTTTATGACAAACCGTTTGCTTATGGACTAGCCAGTTCTTATGTTTGTTAGACATGGTGAACTGAGGACCATTTGTGAAGTGTGACTAAAAGTCAAACACTTAAGGCTCTTTCTCAACTTCTTCCTCTTGCTCCAAATCCTTGATTTGTTGTTTAACCATTCTGATCAACTCCAAAGCACTACCAGACGCTTCTGAAACTTCTAATTGTTGCTCTAACATTCTTTCCAACAATCGTTTTCCAAAAGGATATCTCTTTTCTTGAAGCATGTAGTAGGTTATGTCATCTACATCCAAAGTATGTATTCCACATGATCTATAATATCTCCAGTAACTAGGAACCTGATTCTATAAGTCCTTCAATATTCTTTGATCACAAGTATGTGGCTCATACATAAACTTCAGTTCATTCCTCAATAGTGTGACTTCTACTTGACCTTCACTTCCACCTTCAACAAATCTGTTAAGGTCTTGAATGTCTTGTCTGTCAAGGATATGTAGAATCTCTTCTAGCAGTATGAACATCCTGAATGTTCCATCTGATATAGTGATTCCATGAATTTCTAATCCATCCTTAATAGCACTTGGTCCATCTTATGATATCTGACTTCTTACCAAATATTTCTGTGTTAATACACTGATCTTCAAAGTTCACCATCTTTAAGTGCTTTCTACAGCTTTCATCATCATCACTATCTTGTTTTGTAGACTTCACCTTTTTCTTAGCTTCTTGCTTTTTCTTGGTTGATCTTTTCCTTTTAATACCCTTGGAGGTTCCTTCAAACTCTATTGATCCCTCCTCCAAATCAGTATGTACTGTTTCCTTAAGTACTGTTGACTGTGTATGTACTGCCTTTACATTTTCACTCTTCTTGTCAACATCATGAGTTGTATTCCCCTCATCCATTCCTTGATTAATCTCTGCTCCCTTTGAAACTTCTATCACCCTTTTCTTCTTCTTAACATAGGTAGTCTTGATAGGTGGAGATGCTTCATTTTGTCCAGCAGTACTTGCATCAAGCCTGGGGGTACTTCCCAATTGTCTTTGTTGTTGAAGATGCTTCCTTACCTTTTCAATGTCCTTCTTGTCCTTTTCAGAACCAATTTCAACAAAATTCAACTTGGTTTTCTTGTGTTGTTCATACAAAGCCTTGATTTCTTCAAAATTCTTTCTGACCAATTGAGCATGGGTAAAATGCTTAACTTTCTTGAGGTATGACATCATCTGATTTCTGATTTGCATAGTGGTTGGAGGCTTAACCCTTTCTTTTCTTCTCTTTTCTACAAAGAATCTTTGTGGCTCCCTCACTAAATCATCAATTAGTTTGTCTTTTTCCTCTTCATCATAAGCATCCCTTTCTTCAACTAGCAATGATTCTGCAAGAAGCTCACTTGCTTTAAGTTCAGCTTGAATCCTATCATATTCTTCAATGTTCCATTCTTACTGCACTCTTTGGGTTTCAAGCAATTGTTGCTTTGCTACAAGTTCTTCTTGTAGCTCTTCTTCACGCATTTGTGCTTGTAGTCTGAAATCTACTTCTTCAACATGCTCTAGTTGATTGAATCTATTCATGACTTTGCTTATGTCATCATCTAATTCACTTTCTTCTTCAGATTCATATTGTAACACCTTTTTGCCCTTATCCTTTGGATTTATCTTAGGTAGTTCCTTCTTTAGGTTTGAAGATCTTCTTTCTTCATCTTTATTTGATTGTTGTTGGATGATAACACCTTTAGTGGGATGTGAAGCTTGAACCTTCTTGCCTTTATTTTTTTCCTTTTTGGCAAGAATTTCTTGTTGTGTCTTCATTTCTGCATCTGCGTGTCTTGCCTTTTCAGCTGAGCTCTTCTCCCTTAGATCAAGCAGTACTTGTGCTAAAGTCTCATCCTCTCCAAAAGATGGAGTTTGACTTTCTAAAGAAGAAGGTAGTGAAGATTTTTCACCAGCTGTACTTGCAGTTGGCTTAGTGGCACTTGGCTCTTCAACTGTATTTACTTCTCCAGTGTAAGACACACTTGTTTCTTGAATCACCAAAGTATCTCCAGATACTTTTCCTTTTTTTGAAGTTGTCTTCTCAATTTGTAACTCCTCAGTCTTGACTGATCCAACACTCATTCTTGATCTTGATAGTACTTGGAAAGACTATTTCTTATGAAACCAAAATTATCTTTGAGGTGGAGTTGAAGACACAAGAAATTGAACATTCATTTCCTCTAGCTTCTCTTAGAAACTACTACAGTTCACTTGTAGTTGTGGAGATTGAGGTTGTGGTTGTGGCTGAGTCACCAAAACTTCTTCATTTTATGGTTCCTCATGAGCATATTGTGGTTCCTCTTGTTGAAGCTCCATATTTATAAGCTCCAAACTTTCTTTATCCATATTAGTCTCTAGGCCATCACCATCTTCAAAAATTCCAAGGGCGTCATCAGCTTCAAATTGATGTCATTGCCAGAGATCCTTGTATGAATGTCAAAATAAGGTCCTTGTTCTTCATCATTCCTCTCCTATTTGGTTGCATTCAGTTGCCTTTTCTTGAGGTTTCTGAATCTTTGCGTCTTAAGAGCAGTGTTGGAAATACGTTTTACGTATTTATGAAGGATCGGTCGCTCCAACGATAATTATGTAATGGGCTCGTGGTCCACTTAGTAATGTATAGTCCATATAGCCCACATGTATGGTGGGCTATATATATACCCCTCCTAGCATGTTAGGAGGGGTTGGTGATTCATTCATTTTTACACTTTTCATTAATCTAATCACTTTCTCTCTCTACTTTTCTTCCCTCTCCTTTCTCTCTCTATACTTCATCTTCCTCCTTCCCCATTTCTACCATTAATCAATAGATCCAATCCATCATTTAACAAATCCTTAGAAATCGTAGACCTTCAATTGGTATCAAGAGCCATGGTTGAATCTTAGGATTTGCATTTTTTTTTATCTTTTGATTTGGTGGTAAAAATTCTTTCTTTTCTTATTTTTTATCCATCTTTTCATCATTCGATCAATTTTTTGATCAATTTTTTTATCAATTTTTTATAAATTTTATCAATTTTTATTTTTTTATTATCAGTTTTATTTTTTTTCGTGTTTTTTTTTTTTTTTTTTTTTACAATCAGTTTTTTATTATCAGTTTTTTTTATTATCAGTTTTATCAATTTTTTAAATCATCTAGTTTTATCAAATTTTTTAAAATAATCAAGTTTTTTAATCATTTTTATCAGTCACTACTTAATAATTTTTTAATCACTCAGTCATTTCTTTATCATTTTTTTTAATCAGTTTTTCTTCTTGCTTTTTCATATCAGTCCAATCTGTCCAAAAATTGTCCAAAACAGTCCATCCGTTCTATCAGTTTTTGAGTTTCTGTTCCAGCGATTCATCTTTCAGAATAGGCCATATTTCAGAATAGGCCAACTTTCAGAATAGGCCAACTTTCCGAATAGGCTAACTTTCAGAATAGGCCAACTTTCCGAATAGGCTAACTTTCCGAATAGGCTAACTTTCCGTATAGACAATTTTCCGCATAGAAAATCTTTCCGCATAGACAATCTTTCCGCATAGACTAAATTTTTTCCGCATAGGATTCCGCATATGGATTCCGCATAGGGTTTCCGCATAGGGTTTCCAAATACATTTTTTTTTCCGAATAGATTTTTTTTAAAATAGACTCTTTCCGAATAGTAGTCTATTCGGAATTGACACCTCTCGACTGACACCAACAGTTTCACACATCCTCGACACCCATCACTCTCTCCCTCGAACCGACTCAAACAAAATCCCCCTCGACACCCTCCGACTCTCGACTCTCGAAGATCCATTTCGACTCAACAACAACCACAAAACACTCGACCGACCCTCACCATCAAACACAACCTTTCACCAAAACCCAAACTCAAACACCCTTAAACTCGACAAAACAGACTCCATTTTTATCAAGACTCGACCAACAACATTCAAACCCAGAACCCTCACACCTCTCGAACCCTCACCCTCGCCCTCGAAATCTCCCTCGACTCTCACACCCACCACAACCCAACTCTTTCCCCTCACGACACTAACACCCTCACGACACAACCCTCGACACGACCCTTACCCTCACGACAGACCCAAACCTCGACAGCCCCGACTCAAACACAAACACAAACAAACACCTTCTCACCTTAACACTCCCAAGACTCACAATCAACACTCAAGACACGAACACCAAAGACTCAAGAAGGACTCACAGAGGAGAGAGACTCCAACACACACGACAACCAATTGAATAAAGATCTCAGTTTCAAAAAACTCTCATCGATCCAAAGAAAACATAGACCAGAAATACCTACCCGAGATCTTTTTAAAGATCTTGAAGTCGCGTCTGTTGTGGATCCTCGTTATTTAAACAAGTATAATGAGCATATCTTTTTAGACAGGAGGATTAGGGATGCTGAGTTTCGCGGGTATCTGAAAGAGACGAAGAAAGGTTACTGTGTTTTGTGATCTGTGAGAGAGAAACAAGAACAGCGAGTTTTGAGATTGGATTGTATAATGGTTTGAGATTTGAGAGATTAGTTTTTTTTTGGAGAGATAAGTCTTTGCAGCAGGTTTGTGTGTGCGAGTTTTGAGAAGAGAGAGAGATAAATATATGGGGGGCGGTATAAACAAAGAAGATAGAGATGCTATAATTTAGGAGAGAGAGATTTAGAGTCAGAGATAAATAAGGGCAGATTATTTGTGACGGAGAAAACAAAGAAAACAAGTGGGGCGGTGGATCGATTGTTATTGGGCCACGTGTATATTTTGCCAACGACTAAAAACTTATCAGTTAAAAACTTATATTTTCCATTTTTAAAAACTTATATTTTCGAAAGCTTTTTAATTTAAGTTATTTATCAGTTTTTTTATTTTTTTTTATCTTTGCAAAATATGGGACGGCAAATTTGAATTGCATTCAAAAGTATATTTTGTTTTTTTTAAACAAAAATCTATTTTGTTTATTTCAAAATATGAAGTGTTCGTATTTTTAAATGACATGATTGTCTCCGTTTTTTCTTTACTTTTATTTTTCTATTTTTTAGTTTCATTATTTTTATTTTTAAAATTAACTTTTTAGTAAAGGTTATTTTGTTTATTGAAAGTCGTAAAATATTTGACGGGTTAAAAAATTTTTGTGGCCGGATTTCAAGAAAAACGTGACGAGTCAAGTGTTCTTTACGGGTCTTTCGTTTTTTCACGAACTCTAAAATCCCAACAACGACTACATCCCCGTCATTCTTAATCAATATTTAATGGATTCGTTCGATTCGACATGTCAAAAGGGAGATTCGTATTTAATGCAAAACAAAGTTAGGAAAAGTGGCATCACCTCCTTTCAAATGCTCCAGTCTCATCTTGTCACTCTTTCGAGGATTCAAGGAGGGAGCGAATTTGTGACAATCTTTGGTCAAGATCATCACTCATGGAATCAATGTTCACCATCTTGACCCAACTCGCAGAGCAACTCAACAATGAAAATTTTAATCACTCTGCATCGGCACTTGCTTATAAGGCTCTTGTGACACAACTCACGCCTTTCCTCCAATTCAATATCATCAAGTCTGAAAGTTCGATGCTTTGCCAATCTTTCCTTCGAGATACACATACCGAGCTTCGAGTTTTTCGTGATACAATATTGAAACTCATGACCTCGGTCTCGTCTTCGCTTTATGAAAGATCTCGACTTCAGCAAGGGTATGATAATGGAATGCAAGACTCTTCGATGCAAGAGGAAATTGGTCATACGATTGACAACTTGGAGCCTAACGATGGCAAGAGCACGGAATCAGGAGGACAACATGATACCAGTGGCACGTCAGGGAATGTTCACGAGATCTCTTTTGATGACACCTTACCCATTTATGACCCAGAGCCTGCAAACATGGTACAATATAATCTTGTTTATGATGTCTATGCTGATGACATGCCGCATATTGAGCATTCTGAACCTAATTATGACAAACATGGGATGGAAAAGAGTGATAGCAATACCACTTCTGATTCATCCGATGTGAGTCATAATGGGGGAGAAAGTGTTCAAAATGCTATAGTTCATCATGATAAATGCTTTATAACTGCCTCGTTAACTGATTCTGATTCCAAGATTAAAGAGCTCGAAACGATCGTAGCTCGGCAATCAAAAGATCTTGAGGATGCCAAACTTAAATTTTCTAAGAAAACGGACAAATTTGAAACATACTTTGAAAAACTTGAAAAGTCAAACGTTGTTCTTGAAAGAAAATTGGATCAAACTGTTCTAGATTCTAAAGCTGAAAAGGATAATCTTTTGAAACAAATTCAACTGCTTGAATCTAAGTTGGCATCCCAAGATAACTTGCTCAAAGAGAATGAGACTTTAAAGGCCCAAGTACAGGAAAAGGTTTTTGCTATAGCTGCGTTGAAAAACGAGTTAAGGAAAACTAGAGGACCTAGTGTGGACACTAAGCTTGAAAAACCATCAATCTTGGGGAAACCGCCTACAAATCAGTTCGTCAGACAACCGATTGTCAGACAACCTACTGCATTTAGATCCGAGCGACCACAATCCTCGAGACCGCGGTTTGCCTCCCAAGTTGATTTGGGACATATTTCTAGAACAGTCACTCCACCAACTAGGCCTAATGTGACTAAATCAGTTTTAGCAAGACCTAATCACATGATTGCCTCTAATTTCCCTAAGAATAGTTCAATGAACATGTCTAGACCTAGTCCAAATGATGTGCGCCATGATTTTGGTCAAAGGGAAGCTATTCAAAAGACACAAGTAAGAGATAGGAATTTCAAACCTAGTCAGATGCCTTCTAGTTTACCCAACACTGCTAACCGTAGCATGTCCAATTCTAGGAGCATCAATCAATCATCTAGGGATTCTAGATCTTACTCGGACATTAAATATGCTACTTGTAAAACATGTAGAAAATGTGTCTTTACGGCAAATCATGATTCCTGTATCAAGAAATTACTTAATGAGGTGAACTCCCGTGCTAGAATTAAGTCCCAGTGGATAGCTAAAATCAAACCCGTTGGTAAAGATTGGCGCCCCACTGGTAGAACTTTCACTCTTGTAGGAAACGAGTGCCCTTTAACTAGGATAGTCTCCGATTCTACTAAGTCTACTAGGGAGGAAACTGATAAAGATGATACTTCACTTACGCCTAAACTTAAGGTTTTCTATAAAAGGAAACGTTTGCCAGCCAAGACTAGTGAATCATCTACTCAGGTCGCCTCTGAAACAAGTAAAGCCAACTGTGAACCCCCATGTGCTTCTATAATTGATATCGCTAACCCACGTCAAAGCATGCAAATTCCTAATGAGATTGCAGGTACCAAAGTTGATGTTCCAAAAGAACGAAGCGGTCCAATCGTTGTATACCGTTCAACTAAGGACACTCTTAGAGTTTGGTTGCTGAAGAAGCAGATATCAGAGAAACAAATGTCTCAGGGGATTCATGGTTAAGTTGCACAAGGACTTACAGTCACATAACAGACTGTAACTCGCTCTCACAAAGAAAGGAAAGTTTATCGCCGATGATAAACTTATCCTACAAACGAGAAATTCATTTTTCTCGGGCATGAGCTTATATAAAAAAAACATTCCAAGTTTTTAAGCTCATGCATTAAGGCTTATAGATAAATGACAGACTATAACCCGTTCTTCAAAGGCAGGAAAGTTTATCGCCGATGATAAACTAATCCTTACAACGAGAAATTAATTTTTCTCGGGCATGAGCTTATATCGAAAACATTCAAAGTTTTTAAGCTCATGCACAATGACTTACAGTTAAATGTCAGACTGTAACTCGAACTTCAAATAAAGGAAAGTTTATTATTAATGATAAACTTATCCTCATAACGAGAAATTCAGTTTTCTCGGTCATGAGCTTGTCTTAAAACATTCGAAGTTTTAAGCTCAGAAAGGAAAGTGTATCTTTTAAATAAGAGAACTTTTCCTCATAACGAGAAATTAACCTTTCTCGGTCATGAGCTTTCCGTTAAAACAGTCAAAGTTTTCAAGCTCATGAAAAACGACTTCTAAGTAAATGTCAGCTTAGGACTCGTTCTTCAGATAAAAGGAAAGTTTATCGCCGATGATAAACTTATCCTTAACAACGGGAAGTTTACAACTTCTCGGACTTGAGCTCGTTTTATAAGATATTCAACATCTTAAGCTCAAGTAATTGGTTTTTCAAAACTTTGAACACAATTTTTCGAGAATTTCTCAAAAGGTTTTTCTAAATCTTTCAAAATTGTGTGTTCAAAAATGTTTTGATAAAAAGAGCATGTCTTCTGGAATCGATAATATTTACGAACCTAGAAATGTCATTCAATAATGACACGGGGTTGTAAATAAAGTTCGAGCAGAAGTTCAAACTTTTAAAACATGCTCAAAATGGTTTGCTATTATTTCAGATAGCAACCCGCTTTTCATAATCAAGTCAAGCATTTCACCGGAAAGCTTTGACTCAACAACGGGAATTAATTTTCTCGGGGACGTGACGAGGCGACCAACATTCGTGAACAAGAACCATGTGCTTCTTTCATATGATGTTCTCCATTATTCAGGTCCAACCTCGTACATTGCTAATATTGTGAATTCATCATCATATATTGATCTTTGCACGTGTTAAATACCTTACACTTGTGTTTAAAAGGTATTTAATTTACGTTTCAAGTACACCCTCATTAATTTGAGGGGGAGCTTGTGTCATTCATGAAGATAATTGGATTTACATTTTTCTTCCCGAATTTTCTTAAAATGCTATTAAATCAATTGATATTAAAAACATCGATTGGGTTAATATTTTTAATATGGGGGAGAAAATGTGATTTAATATGGGAAATGATTAATCACAAATGGTTTGACTTAACGTGTTAGCTCATCCCGACATGTGCGAAATGTTTTCGAATATCGTAGCATATGTTAAGGGGGAGCAAAATGGATTTGCACTTCAAAATGGATTTCATGGTGATTTATACTTACCCGCAACCCAATTATTTCACGACGATGAAGATTGTGGTGACATAAGGATGGTAGGATAGGTTAAAGTCCAATGATTTCTCTAGAACCGGAGGAATCTTCCCAAGGACATTCCATAGCTAGAAATAGTAGTCCTTAGGAAAGATGGAGAAAGATTGTGAACGTAGCTGAATGCCGACCAAGTACTTAAGTTAGCACTGGAACAATCACAACAAGGTGCTAGTGATGACGTATTGGTAAGCATTGAAGGGGTTGAAGAATGAAAAAGAATTGTAAAGATAAAGGGTGTAAAGAAAGAAGCCCTCCTTACAACTTAGGCAGAAACCGGGTCAATTCATATGCTATTGAGATCATTTTAATGATTCTTGATATTGAAGATAGACATCATGGACCCAGTGATGCAAGGCACAACCCTTCCCAGCTAACTCAGATATCTCTTAAAAGATATTTGTTTTAATCACACGGAGACAACACATTATCTATTGGTTTATTCACTCCGAATAAATTGGTATTGAAAAGGTGGCACTCCTCTCCAGCCTCCGATCACTAAAAATCCAAAATGCACGATCGAGTCTAGAGCCATTTGAGATCATCAAATATCTCATTAGGACACACTTTCATTATTCCTTGCTTGTTCACACAATGTGAAAAGTAAGAAAGATATTAAGAGTCCTACGCAAAATCTTCATGATCTTGCCTGAACATCCGAGTAATACGAAAGTATTTACAATGAAGATGGAAATCCTTCTTGAGCGAATATCAAAAAGCTCATGGTAGGTGACTTGTGCGATTCTTTATGAATCAAACTTGTGATAACTGGAAAGCAACAGTGGTTTAATTCTTAAATGAATTTAAACACGTTCCAGGCCTCTACGCAATATCTTAGTGCTCTTGCCAGAACATTCAGAGTAATACTATTAAGTATTTACTGTGACGAATGGAAATCCTTCTAGTGTTAACATCAAACAGCACTTGGTAGGTAACTTGCAAGATTCTATACGAATCAAGCTAGTGACAACTGGAAAGCAACGATGGTGCGGTTCTTAATTGAACTTCACTTGTTCCAGGAACATGAATTGACGGCTTCAAATCATGCGGATATTATTATCCAAATGATTCACTCTTTACGTTCGCAGTCAGCTTTGGACGGTCGAGTAAAGAGAACGGGTTTACCCGCGAAATCTTGTCAAGGAGGTTCTTTATTGAAACTACCTGTCACAAGTACGATATTTAATATCGTCCAACGGTCTTCACCGACCGGAGGTAAAATGCTACCGAATTAGAATGAAATGTTCAAGGCCATTTCATCCGTGTATATTGTTTGTTGCTAACTGTCTTATGCAGCGTAACAAGAAGGTGGCATTGCGGTGTACAACCCAGAAGAAGTCGTCACCACATGCTTATACTACATACAATTAGTACTTCAACAAATTCAAGAAAGTCTGAAGGTCAAGTCTTCCGCTGTATCAAACTCTGAAGCTTTCAAGAATTTAAAGGTATAAGTATGTGGAACATGAAGTCACGAAGAGGCAAATTTCACAAGTGATGAATGCACAAGGTCAAGGCAAGGAAACATGCTCAAGACTAAAGTCAAAGATCATATCAAGCATATTCACAAGAACAAGATCGAAGACTCAAGCATAGATGCTAGGTTTAAGATTTTGTAAAATGGTGTGACCTCCCTTAGGGGGAGATTGTTGGAAATGTGTTTTCCCAAAGAAAGTATCGGTCACATCATTATTAGCATAGATCACGAGCCATAGAATATTTAGAACTTTGTAACTTGGAGCGACCTCCCTTAGGGGGAGATTGTTGGAAATACGTTTTACGTATTTATGAAGGATCGGTCGCTCCAACGATAATTATGTAATGGGCTCGTGGTCCACTTAGTAATGTATAGTCCATATAGGCCACATGTAGGGTGGGCTATATATATACCCCTCCTAGCATGTTAGGAGGGGTTGGTGATTCATTCATTTTTACACTTTTCATTAATCTAATCACTTTCTCTCTCTACTTTTCTCCCCTCTCCTTTCTCTCTCTATACTTCATCTTCCTCCTTCCCCATTTCTACCATTAATCAATAGATCCAATCCATCATTTAACAAATCCTTAGAAATCGTAGACCTTCAAGCAGCTTTCTGAATTGTTCTGTTTTGCCTCTTCCAAGGAGTTACCTTATTCCTTAGCTTGATTAAACTGGCTTCTAATTCAGCAATTCTCTTATCTTGAGCAAGCTTCTCCTTTTGCAATACATGTACCTGTTTGGACAAGCTAGTGCACAAAGCAGTTAAATTTGCAACATCCACCACCTCTGTTGCTTGTGCTTGTGGTAAACCACTAGCAGCAATTGAAGCAACATGTGTGTGGATCATCTCATTTGAATGTGGTTGACCACCAACATTATGAGAAGAAGATTTAGTATCTTCAGAGGATTGGGGACTCTGGTGAGAAGGAGCTTGCTGAGAAGCACTAGCTGAGCTAGGTTCCTCACCTCCTTGGTTGGTTGGTTGGGCTAACATGTTTACAAATGAGGGTGTAACAGTTCCTGTAAAGGCATTGCCTTGTTTGGTCAAGAAAGAGAAAGTTCTCTTTGTAAATGTCGGAACATCCCATGTATTTTTCAACTCTGGTAGGTTAGAGATTTGGTCATTAATTAAAGCTTAAATGAATCTAGGATACATCAAAAACTTTTTAACTCCTTCCAAATTCCTAGTCATGCCTTCAAAAATTAATCTTTAAAAGTTAAAAACTCCATTATTTGCTAGACAAATACCAGCTGATGTCAATGCAGCAGGAATTTGATCAAAAGAAGTACTCTTAGAGCTTATACAGTGAATAATGGCATGAAAAAGCAATTTCTACTATGGTGAAAATAATGCTTTAAAGAAAGTAAGACTTTCCCTACCACCCTGATAACCCATGGCTACAAGGACATCATGTATCTCTTTATTTTTAACATACTTAGTCCATTTTCATCATTAATCTTAAACTAGCCCTTAGCAGTACCTCAATCACATAAATATTTCTATTATTCACCCTAGCCCTAATGCAAGGTTGATTATGAGGAGTACCTAAGACAACAGTATTCCAAAATTGTGTAACAATAGGAATAGAGACAATGGGACTTATAGTAAGCGCAAAACGAATATGACTTCGAGATAGAAATCCAAGTATCTCATGGAAACCAAGAGAATCGTCATTCTGAGCAAGGTTCACAACTAGGTTGTGCTTAGAGATCACTTGTAAAGCAGCCATTATTATTTTTGATGATCGAAAAATTAGAGAGAATGTTATAGAATTAAGAGATAAGAATAAAAGAATAGGTGAATCAATTGTATAATTGGAGTAAGTATTTATGTAAATAAAAAATTCCAAGCGCGAATAAACCGCCAAATTTACAAAAGAGACCCTCAACGGTACAACGGATATGTACTGGTACATAGAACATACTCGGTACTTGGATTTGTGCTAGCGGTACTTGGATCCAAAAAGGTACCTCACAAATTTGACCAGTTCATGCATTCTACTATGATTATAACCTCTTTTATCTTATTCAATCAACCTGTAATCACAGCAAAAAAACAAAACAAACACTATACAATAAAAATTAGCATAAAAATTATACAGCTATTACCTCCCCTTAACATATGAAGCAGTTGATTGGTTGAGTATACCAATATGTGTTACCAAGAACTCAAATCTCTTTGCATCAAATGCCTTGGTCAACAAATCAGCTACATTGTTATCTGTATAAATCTTCAAGACTTGAATAAGCTTTTTGTCATAGGCATCCCTTATAAAGTGATGTCAAATATCAATATGCTTGGTCTTTGAGTGAAAGACTGGATTCTTGACAATGCAAATAGTACTTTCATTATCAATGTTGATCTTGGTGTTCATGAAGTTGAACCCATAGTCTAACAGCTGATTTTGAATCCAAGGTACTTGTCCACAACAATGAGCAGTAGCTGCATATTCAGTTTCAGTTGTAGAGGTAGCAACGATAGTTTGCTTCTTACACTGCCATGATATGAGTCTTCTGCCTAGGAATTGACAACCTCATGTTGTGGATTTCCTATCATAATTGGCTCCATCATAATCACTATCTAAGTAAGCTTCCAAATCAAATGTTGAGTCTCTAGGATACCATATCCTAAATGAGGTTGACTTTTAAGATACTTAAAAATCCTTTTCACAGCATGTAGATGTGACACCTTTGGATTGACTTGGAACCTTGAACAGGCACACACATCAACATAATATCTGGTCTTGAAGCAGTAAGATACATCAATGAACCAATCATTAACCTATATAGGTGAATATCAACATTTTCACCATGTACATCTTTTGACAAAGATTTCTTAGCTTCAAAAGGTGTGCTTGTACTTCTTGTATCCATACATGAAAATTTCTTTAAGATTTCAGCAACATATTTATCTTGGCTAATAAATATTCCATCCTTCCTTTGTTTGACTTGTAGTCCTAACAAGAAGGTAACTTCTTTTAGAAATACGTTTTTACGTATATTAGAAGTATCGGTCACTCCACAATATTATTTATGTTGTAATAGCTCGTAGTTAACAAATAGTTATTAGTTACTTATTAGTTAAGTAAGAACCGGTCCATGGGCTTGTCATGGACCGGCCCAAGCCCAATGTAGCTTGGAAGTATAAATACCCCTTTCCACCATGGAAAGGGGTTGGTTGTTGAATGTTTCTCATTTTCACTTATTGAAATAACACATAGTTTTCTCTCACTTTCTCTCTCTTGTTTCTCTCTCTAGAAATCATCAACCCCCTTCATAGATTCATAGATTATCAAGATTCTACATTTGGTATTAGAGCTATGGGGTGATTTAAGGTAGTGATTTGTGTGGTTTTTTAGTTTTTGATTGTATTAGTGTTCTTTAAGAAGATTCATCTTGATTCTTGGTGTTTTTGGTGTTTTTGTGATTGGGATTAGTGGATAAGTATTAGTTTTTACTTATTATTGTAGAAATCACAAAACTTTTTGGGTTATTTGGTCAAAATCTGGGTTTAATCTTCATTTTAGTGGTCGACTGTTCATCGGAACAAAATTTCTGTTTACCCAGACTAAGTTCCGAACCAACCAAAAAGTTCCGAACCAACCAAAAAGTTCCGAACCAACCAAAAAAGTTCCGAACCAACCCAAAAGTTCCGGATCAACCAAAAAGTTCCGAACCAACCAAAAAGTTCCAAACCAACCAAAAAGTTCCGAACCAACCCAAAAGTTCCGGATCAACCAAAGTTTCGAATCAAGGAAGTTCCGAACCAAAAGTTCCGGATCAAGGAAGTTCCGAACCAAAAGTTCCGGATCAAGAAGTTCCGAACCAAGAAGTTCCGGATCAAGAAAGTTCCGGATCAAGGAAAGTTCCGAATCAAGGGAAAGTTCCGGATCAAGCCAAAAGTTCCGAATCAAGGGAAAGTTCCGGATCAAGCCAAAAGTTCCGAATCAAGGTAATTCCAAGCCAAATCTTCCGAATCAAACTTCCGAATCAACAAAAAGTTCCGAATCAAGGGTTATTTTGCTTGTTTTTTTTCGACGATTTTTTAGAGGATTTAATCTTGGTTTCTTACAACAAAAACTCAACACAATTCACAAGCTTTACTTCACTGCTCGATCAACCGATAATCTTTGTCTCTTTGAAGTTAACAAAATGAATCCGAATTCAGTAATGCCTCAGATGACATCACTTACGGATATTTCCGTCATTACGGGAACGGATAATCGCCCGCCAATGCTCATCAAAGAAGTTTTTGAAGCATGGCAAGGCCAGATGATGTCTTACCTTAAGGGAAAACCGGTTTATGGGAGGCTTATGGTTAAGTCAATTTTAAATGGTCCACTTGACTATGGTACCATCGTGGCTAACAATGTGACTCGACCAAGAGAATTTGAAGAACTTACACCAGCTCAACAACTTGTTGCCGATGCAGACGAAAAAGCTCTTCAAACAATTCTCCAAGCTCTTCCCCATGACATCTATAGGATGGTAAGTCAGTATACGGTGGCAAAGGATTTATGGGAACGTCTAAAGGTGTTGTTACAAGGTACGTCTCTCACCAAACAGGAAAGGGAATGTCAGTTGTATGACCTGTTTGATAGATTCACGTACAACCCAGGGGAAACGCTTCACGATTATTACTTCAGATTCACCACACTCATGAATGATCTGAATGTATACAATCTTGTGATTGCTCCATTCCTGGTTAACACCAAATTCTTGAATACTTTACCTCAAGCTGAATGGGGTGAGTATATTACCGATGTTAAGTTAACCAGGGATTTGCATAAGTGCAATTTGGATCAACTTTATGCTTTTCTTCAGCAGCATGAGAAACATGTGATCATGCACCGTTCTCCACGAGGTATGTACCCTGATTCATTAGCTTTGATGGCGAATCAACCAAGCTTGTCTCACAACAACACTCCTTATATTTTGGGACATCAAGCCTATCATCCATCACCTTACATGACACCAACCTTTCCCCAATACTCGATTCTACCGCAACCTCCCACCTCACATCAGCAATAATATCGGTTTAGTGCACCTTCATCACAATATGCTACACAACCTCACCCAGCAAGTATTGCACCTTATGCTCAATCTTCATATTCTTCTTATCAAGAGAATGCAACATATCCAACAAGCTACCCTGATCAAATGAGTATTCCTTCTAGTGATTATGCAGCTCATCAAGACCAAGCAATGTACTGTGATGATGAGGAAGTCCCCGTTCCTGTATTCAAACAAGGTGCTGACCTAGTTGAAGTGTTAACCACTATGTCTGCTCATCTCACAAGGACTTTAAGCAAACGAGGATTTAGGGGATCAGCTCCTACCAACAATCAGTTGAGGAATTCATCCAATTCTCGCCAACAAGCTACTATTGAGAATGGCAGGGTAATGGTTCAGCCTATTCAACCATATCAGGGGAGACCTACCACATCAACTACCAATGCTCGCACGGTCAATCAGGCTCCAATGGTCAATCCTGCTCCACGGGCTAATTCCACAGGCAAGTTGAGAATGATTACATGCTACAACTGCAAGGAAGAGGGTCACATGTCCAAGGATTGTAAGAAATCCAAGAGGAGAAGGGATGGACAATGGTTTGCAGAAAAGATCTATCTGGTGAATGCTCAGGCACAAGGAAGGGAACTTGATGAAGAGGAGCTTGCATTTCTTGCTGATCCAGGGATTGCTGAACAAGACACTGTCACCACACAAAATGCAGCATACCAAGCAGATGATCTCGATGCGTATGACTCAAACTGTGATGACTTTCAATCTGCAAAGGCTGCTCTCATGGCAACTATCTCCAGCTTAGGGCCAAAAAAGAGATCTGAGGTACTTATTAATACCACTGATAATACCGCTGATGCTAGTATTCAACCACATCAAGTTGTGCAAGAGAGTGCTGATTCGAATGATTCTTCGGTGGTGAGTCTTTCAAATGAGGAGACAATCAATGATAGCAATATCAATGTGAGTCCCCAGACTTTGAGTGAATCACAACCGGGAGCCATTTCGCATACGTCTACTCCTGCTCAACAAGATTTGGTCATGGTTCCTGCTACATTACTTAGCCAAATGAATGCTGCACTCTTAGAAACCCTAGCTAAGAATAAGAATTTGTCTGATGAGCTTGTCTTAAGCAACGAGAAAGTTCAAACTTTGGAATTAGTGCCTTCGTCTAGTGTTCTAACAAATCCTGAATATGATCACTTTCGAAACAAACAAATGGGTCACTTGCAAGAAATTGAAAACTTAAGAGCAAATCTGTCTAATGAACTTAAAGAAAAGGAGTTAGTGGTCACTAATTTTCAAAAACTTCAAACGGATTTTGAATCACTCGAGTCTAAGAAGAATGAAATGGAGATTAATGCTACTAATAAGATTAGAAGTCTAGATTACTTGCTTTTAAGACAATACGCTGCTTCTCAACTAGTGCACTTATTTGATGCTTCATTTAGAGAATTTAACGTATCTCGTCAAAAAGGCCTTCCCCCTAACCCATGGTATGCAAAACAAGCTTTAAGACATATTCCTAGACTTTATAATGCAACTCAATTAGGATTGGCCTTAGACCCGATTGTTTTTCCCGATGATCGAACAAGTAAGGATCTAGTTGATGAGGATCGGTCATACAATTCTGCAAAATATCCCGAGTGTGATTATTTTAAAATGAATAAGGAGCTTGCAAAAACGGATTTTAGAATTCGCTTCCATATGGACAAAGATCTCATCACATCACCAACCTACATATTAGATGAAGAAAATCCTAGTACATTTCCTACACTTGTCAATATGGAAGGTCCTAAGGAAATTCCAAAGGATCTTCCACCTGTTAGCACTGTATGGTTAAACTTGCAAGAGATTAATCAATACTTTACTAATTTTGACAAGGTCATTTTGGACTGTACGACTTCAAATGGCTTAAACGCCGGAGAATGGGCTTTCGAACATATGAACGAGGTGTTTAAAAATGAGATCAATCCATTTGTCGAAAGTCTAAAAGGAACTTTTGCATCTCTTAAGGAAAATCTTGTGTTTGAAATTGGTGAAGTTCAAAAAGTGTTCTATGAAATGGACACCGCTTACGAACTACAACTAATTGAAAAAGAAAAGATTTTAACCGAATATGACCGATTCTTGTCTGCAGTAATCTCGTGTGATGTGCTTACTACTGTAAATGTTAATTATTCGAATGAGCTTACATCCGCTATGATTAATTGTGATGCTGTGCATATATGTGATGATGTTTGTGATCTCTCTGTAAATGTTGCTGATACTGTAAATGAGGTAGATAATCATTCTTGTCACGAATCTAACGCTGAGTTTTTAAAGCTACAAGATTCTTACAATTTACTTTCAAAACGCTTTAATCAACTAGAACAACATTGTATATCTTTAGAATTAAAACAACAAACTCAAAATGAGGATCTTTTGATATCAAATGGTTGTGAAAACGGTGTTGAGACGAGTGACAAGATGATTGCAATTGTTAAGGCATTAGAGGAAGAAATCATGAGATTGAAGAGAGATGTGTCGTCAAATGAAACATTAAAATTGGAACTAGAGGCTGCAGAGTCTAAAAACCAGGCCTTAGAAATTAGACTTTCGTCTATTCTAGGGGAGATGGATCGTGCAAGACAGGGAATGTCCAAACTTTATGGTTCACTAGAAGAACGCTTCGCTTTTAATGCGGCACAGCAACAATTTTATGTTGAACAATTGAACCAAAAATGTGAGGAAATCTCTGACTTAAACATCCTGCTCATTGACAAAAACATGGTTTTGGCCGAGTTAAAGGAGACACTTCTTCTCACCCGACAAGAAGTTGTTGATAACTTAGCTACCGACTCTGCACCGTCCACTAGTGCTCCAACAACCAAGTCAGTAGTGCTTTATAAGAATCCGCTTCATAAGAGAAACCCGGTTACCTACGATGATTATATGAGGAATGCCATTAAGCATGTAGATCTTGTTAGGGATATTTTAGACAATCTTTATGCCTTAGATCCCTCAAGTAGCTACTATTATTCGGCTCATGAATATATTAAGCGAGTTCAATATTGCTTAGCATATTTGCAATATATAGGTACACCAGGCTCTGCACTACTTACTAATAGGCCCATTGCTGTAACTCCATTTAATAAGACTCTAGGAGCGAAACCGTCATTGGCACAATCAAGTAAGGCACCTTTAAAATCTGTTGCTAATGTTCCCACTTTGCCTTCTACAGGATTAAAAGAGACTACTAAGGCTAAAGGATCGCCACTCAAGAAAGATAAGATCAAGCCCTCCACTAGTAGTGCCAAAAAGAAGAAAGTAGAAGTTCACAATAGGAATGCTAGTTCAGTTTTAAATAAAAAGAATCATGTTAAGACTAAAAGCTCTGCGCCTGTGCAGAAGCCTAAACCATTCGTGAATTCTAATTTAAATTGTTGGAATTGTAATGAATGTATGTTTTCCCAACGTCATGATTTGTGTCTTATTGATCATGTGAATGAAATGAATGCTATTAGGCATGGTCTTGAATGGAAGCCAACGGGTAGAACTCGTGCCCAAGTTGGCTGGCAATGGCGTCCCACTGGTAGGACCTTTACAATAGATGGAAAAATGTGCCCTTTAACTAGGAACGCATCCATTGAGGTTAGGTCTGAGCGTCCTTTAGTTAGGAACACTCGCACTCAAGTATGGAAACAACGCCCTTTAATTAGGTCAGCCCCCACTATAGTGCCTATCAGTGAAGAAATACCTCAGGATTTAAGCCAACTAGAATCTACACCACCAATTAGGAAGAAAAAGGCTAGGAAATCTAAGAAACCTAGAGTTAGCAAATCTACGATTATTAAATCTGTACCTGCTAATAACAAGGAACACTCAGATTCCGATACCTCTACATTGTCTTCGTGTGGTGATATTCCTCGTGAAGACCTCATTGCTTTGAATACAGCACTTCGTATGTTCACACGAAGCATTGTCATCAAGACACGAGTTGAAGATCTTCAGTTGGGAGTCGAAAGCTATCAAAGGAAGCTTAACCTAACCCGTCTAATGAATCAAGTGCTACCTCAACATGTAGATATATGCCCCTATACCGGCATTTCTGTCCCGAATTACAGCATTTTCTACTTGAACAGTCGAGGTTTAATGAAGTTTATGAGGGTGGGTGAGCTTCATAAGTACAGTGATGGGACTCTTCTACAAGTCAGAGGAAAGTTGGAGCATCTTAACTCGGGTGGGACTTTGCCAGAGATGACGGAGGATTGGCATCCGGGTTACCGGAAGATGGCGAAGTATGTGATCAAGAAGATTGATCAAAAGCTCCGTGAACGTAGATTGATGAGGAGCTTGGAAAGATTCATTGGTGGAAGACCATATTTAGTGCACCACAAGCTACTGCAACGATCCATCTAATGGGTCGTACATTTCAGGTCCACTTTATATTGGTTTTCAATTGTGAATATGTATATTTGTGAATATTGTGCTTTTGCGGCTTGATGTAGTGTTTAGGTATGATAATTTTTCAAGAATTTCTCACGAGATTCTAAATCTTTCAAAATATATCATACTAAAGCACTACAACTATCCCTTATTAAGTTAAGGGGGAGCAATAACTTGTTCTATGGCCAAACATCGATTTCATTTTTACCCAAAGACCGGTTAATCCATTCAATATCCCAAATATTAATGGTTAACATTTTGGATAAGGGGAGAAAATGGGATTAAGGAGACTTAAGTGATACTTGGCTAAAAGATGAAAAAGACTTAACAATAATCCAACTTAATATGTGTAAAGCACGTGTTAAGGGGGAGCGTTTTTGATGATCAAAAACACCTAAGGTACGAAACTTTTGATATCAATATCACAAGTACTTTAGGTGATTTTCAATGATTTTTCATGGTGGCAATTCCTTCCCAAAACACGCTTAAATTCACGACGAATGTGGTGACAAAAGGGTGGTAGGAATAGGTTTAGTCCAATGATTCATCAGAGCCGATGGAATCTTCCCAAGGACAATTCCCTAGATAGAATTAGAAGTCCTAGGAAAGATGGAGAAAGAATGTGAACGTAGCTGAATGCCGACCAAGTACTTAAGCTAGCACTGGAACAATCACAACAAGGTGCTAGTGATGACGTATTGGTAAGCATTGAAGGGGTTGAAGAATGAAAAAGAAATGTAAAGATACAGGGTGTAAAGAAAGAAGCCCTCCTTACAACTTTAGGCAGAAACCGGGTCAATACATATGCTATTGAGATCATTTTTGTTAATGATTCTCGATATTGAAGAAAGACGTCATGGACCCAGTGATGCAATGCACAATCCTTCCCAGCTAACTCAAATATCTCTCAAAAGGTATTTGTTTTAATCACACGGAGATCAACACGTTATCTATTGGTTTATTCACTCCGAATAGACTGGTATTGAAAAGGTGGCACTCCTCTCCAGCCATCGCTCACTAAATCAAAACGCACAATCGAGTATAGAGCCAAGAGATCATCAAAAGTCTCATTAGGACACTTTCCATTTATTCCTTGCTTTCTCACACACTGTGAAAAGTAAGAGATTTTCATGAGTCCTACGCAGTAATTCCTGTAATATTGCCAGAACATCTGAGTGATACGCAAGTATTACAATGAAGATGGAAATCCTGCTTGAGCCAACATCAAACAAGCTCATGGTAGGTTACACGTGCGGTTCTTTTAGAACCAATCTTGTGAAAAACTGGAAAGAAACAGTGGTTTAATTCTTAATTGAACTTAAACTCGTTCCAGGCCTCTACGCATTATCATATGATCTTGCCAGAACACTCAGAGTGAATCTTTATTGATCACAGTGACGAGTGGAAATCCTTCTAGTGTTAACATCAAACAGCACTTGGTAGGTGACGTGCAAGATTCTTTATGAATTGAGCTCGTGACAACTGGAAAGCAACGATGGTGAAAATCTTAATTGAAATTCACTTGTTCCAGGTTTCATGAATTGACGGCTTCAAATCACAAGGATAATTTATCCAAGTGATTCACTCTTTATGTTCACAGTCAGCTTTGGACGGTCGAATAAAGAGAACGGGTTTACCCGCGAAATCCTGTCAGGAAGTTACTTAATTGAAACTATCCGTCACGGGTACGATATCTAATATCGTCCAACGGTCTTCACCGACCGGAGGTAAAATGCTACCGAATTAGAATAAAATGTTCAAAGCCATTTTATTCGTGTCGTTGCTGTGTACCTGTTAAAGACGGTGGCGGTGCTGTGTACCTGTTGAAGACGGTGGCGTTGCTGTGTACCAGTGAAGACGGTGGTGTTGCGGTGTACCTGTAGAAGTCGTTCCCACATGCTTATGTTTTTCTGCATCAAAGTTTAGCAAAAGATTCAAGAAAGTACAAGATAAAGTCTTCCGCTGTACCAAACTCTGAAACTTTCGAGAATTCAACAAAAAGACATAAGTGTGTGGAACATGGAGTCACGAGGAGTCAAAATTCACAAGAAGGCAAAAGATCGCACGTGAAAGGCCAAAAGAACAATGCTCTCAAGCCAAAGCCTAAAAGATCAAACCAACATATTCACAACAAAAGAAAGAAAAGAAGAAAAGACTACGAGCTAAAGAACAAAGACTTAGTATAGTATGCTAGGTTTAGAACTTTGTAACGTGGAGTGACCTCCCTTAGGGGGAGATTGTTAGAAATACGTTTTTACGTATATTAGAAGTATCGGTCACTCCACAATATTATTTATGTTGTAATAGCTCGTAGTTAACAAATAGTTATTAGTTACTTATTAGTTAAGTAAGAACCGGTCCATGGGCTTGTCATGGACCGGCCCAAGCTCAATGTAGCTTGGAAGTATAAATACCCCTTTCCACCATGGAAAGGGGTTGGTTGTTGAATGTTTCTCATTTTCACTTATTGAAATAACACATAGTTTTCTCTCACTTTCTCTCTCTTGTTTCGCTCTCTAGAAATCATCAACCCCTTCATAGATTCATAGATTATCAAGATTCTACAACTTCTCCAATAGAACTCATCTGAAATCTTCCTTTCATCAAAGCTTCAAACTCTTCACACCATGATTTCTTGGTTGAACCAAAAGTAATGTCATCAACATAGACTTGAACTTCAATAATATCCTTAGCATTCTTTTTGATGAAGAGAGTTTTTTCAATGGTCCCTCTCCTATATCCATGTTCCAACAGAAAAGTGGATAAAGTTTCATACCAAGCCCTTGGAGCTTGATGTAAACGATCAAGTGCTTTGATAACTTTGTAGACTCTGTTAGGGAATTTAGGATCTACAAAAACTGGAGGTTGTGAAACATATACCTCCTCTGAAATAGTACCATAAAGAAAGGCACTTTTCTCATCCATCTGATAGACTATAAAACCCATATATGATGCAAAGGCCAAAAATAACCTAATGGCTTCTATTCTTGCCACTGGTGCAAAAACCTCATCATAGTCTATCCCTTCTTCCTGTCTGTAGTTTTGAGCAACAAGCCTTGCCTTGTTCCTCACAACAACACCTCTTTCATCCTTCTTATTTCTGAAAACCCATCTAGTACCAATGACTCTTTTACCAGAGGGAAGATCAACAAGAATCCAAAACTTTTTAGTTCAAATTGCATTAATTCTTCTTGCATAGCATCTACCCAACTTTCTTCATCAAGAGCTTGAGAAATGTTCTTAGGCTCTACTTGTGATAAGAAACAGGCAAACAAACAATGATGAGTATCCTTATGATTTGTTCTCACCTGTTGTTTGACATAACTCACAAGTGCATGAGTTTCAGTATTGGCTTGAAGTTATCTTCTGGTTTACATAGTAGACTTAGGGTCTCAAATAATTTGAGAAGTAGGATGGTTGTTGTTGAATTTATGAGTGGGAATAGAACTGACTAGAATTTCAGTTTCCAAATTATTGAAATCAGTTACTGCACCCTGCTCATCATAGGAAGCTTTGGAGAAGATTCCTTATTTGGACTAGTATAAGCATCTTCACTGTCCATATTTTGTAGAATATCTTCTAATGAATCAACAGACTTTGCAAAATTTGACTTAGCAGTACTTGTAGATGAGGTACCGCTAGGTGTAATATGTACTGCTGAGTGTTGTGATTCCAACGATTCTTCTCATGAATGATTATTAGCAGTTGTAGCATTCTTCTCTTGATCTTGAAGCCTCTGAAGCTCTTGGGAGGCTTGATCTTGCTTCTGGGGGTAGCATCCATAGGAGAAACAGTAGGCATACTTGGTACATAAATGTGAACATCATCATACTGAGAATCTGATGAAGAAGGTCCTCCTTGAGTACCTAACTTTGTTGTACCAATCTCCTCACTTACATTGTTAGTTTGACAATCTTTTTGCACAGAATAGTAATCCATGGAGTTAGTTAGATAATCTAAATCAAACATCCAAGCATAACCTATTCTTGGGAGATTGGGCTTATTTTTTAAGAAATTAACATGAGCACTTTCTTCAACCTTTCTAGATGCCAAGTTATAAATCCTATATGCTTTACTTTGCAATGAATATCCTACAAGATATCCTGGATCAGATTTTCCATCAAACTTCCCCAAATGATCAACAGTATTTAAAATAGACACATGACATCCAAAAGGTCTTAAATGACTTATGGTTGGCTTAACACCAGTCAAAATTTCATAAGGTGTCTTGTTTTGAGGCTTGGTCACTAAGACTCTATTTAACACATAACATGCAGTACTGATTGCTTCTGCCCAAAAGGTATTTGGCAAAAGAGAATCAGCTAGCATAGTTCTAGCAGCCTCAATTAGTGTCCTATTTTTCCTTTAGCTACTCCATTTTGTTGTGGAGTCCTAGGATTGCAAAATTGTCTTTTGATACCTTTAGACCTATAGAATTCATCGAATTCAGCATTCTTGAATTATGTCCCATTATCTGTCCTAATGAATAAGACTTGTTTAGTGAACTACTTTTCAACTAAAGTTATAAAATCCTTAAGTAATTTATTGGTTTCACTTTTAAGAGCTAAAAAGAAAACCCAACTGAATCTACTATAATCACCAGCTATAACTAAGCAAAAGGTCTTATGACTAATACTCCTAACAGAAATTGGACCAAACAAATCCATACGCAAAAGTTGCAAAGGCTTAGTCACATAATTGACAGTCTTGGTCTTACAAGAGTCTCTATGCTGTTTACCTTTTTAACAAGCAGTACATGTGAAATCATTTTGAAAAGATTTGTTAGGTAACCCTCTAACTATATTTTTATTCACCAATCTATTAAGATTCTTGAAATTCACATGACCTAACCTCTTATGCCATAAATTAGACTCATCATTAGAAGCCTTAGCCAACAAACATGTAATACCACATGTTGGAGTAATATTATGAAGATTAAAGGTGTACATATTTTCTTGCCTAGGTACCTTAAGCAGTACTTGAGATTCTTTTGGCATCTCAAAGTCTTTGGAAAGCACCAAGCAGTCTGTATCAGTAAAGAGCACCTTGTTCTTTTTATCACACATTTGTGATACAAAAAATAGATTGAATTCATTCAGTTCTTTTACAAAGAACACATCTTCAAACTCCAACTTCCCTGTATTGATTTTTCCTTTTCTAATGATTCTACCTCTGCTACCACCAAAGGCTACTGGTCCACCTCTAAATACTTCAAATTCAGCAAGGAAATCTTTGTTCCCTATCATGTGTCTTGAGCATCCACTATCTATAATACCTTTATCTTTCAATTCATTAATTAGATGCCCCTGCACATACACAAAATTTATTAGTTTTTAACAGGGACCCAAGCCACATTTGGCTCGGATCTTGTAGGACCTACATACTTTAGAGTTTGATAGGTAGTTTTTCTTTTAAGACTACACACACTCTTATACTTCATGGATCTAGTTAAATAGTCAAATACATAAGTGGGTTTGTTGTCCTTGAACCTTTTTGGCTTAAGTACTGCTTTAGTAGTACCTGCTTGAACACATGGTTTTTCTCATTTAGAAACCCACATTTGCACTAGTTTGTTATTAGACTTATTTCTTCTAGCTTTCTCAACTAAATTCTTAGAAGTTTTATGGGACATTGGTTTACTAGACCTTTGACCAGTGGTACTTGAGTTTGGTCTAGCAATACTTGTAGTTATAGGCTTGCCGGTACATGGTTTACCAGACTTCAAAGGTACTAGACATTGTTTCATAAGTACTGCTCTTGGGACAGAGTCCTTGGTAGGGATATTATGAACCTTATGAGGTTTATCTACCCTTTTAGCATGATCAAACTTAGGTTTGTCATCTCTAGGTCCCATTTGCCTATTAACATGTGCATTTTTCCCATTACCTTTCTTTGTCACTTTTTCTACAGCCTTCTGTTTTGCAATTTTATCTTCATGTAAAGTGCAATCTTTGATAAAATGATTTAGACTACCACAAACATAACATCCTTTTCTTCTCAAAGAAGACACAAAAGGTTGTTTTGATTTAGCTTTCTCAAAACCTATCCCACCCCTCTTAGTATTATTATGTTTTGCATTATTATCCAATGCCTTGCTAGGAGTTTTTAACTGCATGGAAGCAGAACTAGTTGTAGAAACTTATCCTTCAGATACAAAATTGCTCATTAAAGGTGGATAAATAATGTTTTTGGTCACAACAGATTTATCTTGGGTTAAGGTACTAGAGTTTGAATCATTTGACTTAAGATCAATAACAGCTTTTGACTCATCTAACTCTATACCTGTATCATTGTTAGGGGGCATGAAAATTCCTTATAATGGTGGAGGAACTGCCTTCATTCCTTCAGCATATCTATCATTTTTAGGAGTATCATCTGACTCATTAGAAATATCGAAAATCCCCTTTGATAAATCTTTGTCAGATAAGGTTATCCCAGGTTGGTCCTCAATATATCCTAGGCCTATTTTTATCATAATACCCCATTTGTGAATTAATCAGCTTACCCAAACCTTTATAGGACTTTTTCCATTGATTAATCACTTCCTTTTCATTAAAAAGACTGGCTTTTAAAACTTCATTTTCTGCTGTTACTTTTACTAGTTGTTTTTCAAAAGCTTAATTTCTACATCTTTTTCTCTCATTTGAAGAGTCAAAATTCTAATTTTTTCTTCATAGTTTTGTTGACCCTTTTTATACAAAACTATATTTTCCTCTAACTTAGCAACACCCTGTTTAAAAGCATTTTCTACTACAGTACATGTGTTAACCTATTGATATTGTTCATCTAGTTCTACTTTTAGACTATTAAATTTAAGAACACAGTCTTTAGAACAAGGATGTACCTCAGTATCTTCATGAGAGAGAGGCATCATTTCAAGCTCTTCTTCTTCCTCATCCTCAGCCCAGTTCACCACTCCATCTAAAGTTACCAATGCTTTGGTTCCTTTGGGACTCTTGTTGTCTCCTTTTGGAAAGCTTTCAGAGATTCTTGCACTGGTTCTGTAGCTGTTATTGGAGTTTTGACTGCTTCTATCATCCTTATCTCTAGTGCACTCCTTTGCAAAATGTCCATTCCTTCTACAGTTATAGCATTTAACTTTAGGCTTTGTCATATCCTAATGGTTCATTAGGATCAACAGTCATCTTCCTTCCAGTCTTCTTATAAAACCTATTAGATCTTACAGAGATCATAGCAGCTTGCCATTTGAGTTCCATCTCCTCAACATTAGCATCATCCATTTGGAACAAGTCATTGAGAGTCAACCTTGGTCTGTTGTCTTGTCCAGCAAAGAATGAGAAGGCATCATTGTCAATAAACAATGGTGAGGATCTTCCTAGTGAATTCTGAGATGTAATTGGACTGCCTTCATTACCTTGAGAGTAAGTATTGCTAGTTAGTTCTCCAGTGGTATTTTGGAAGTAAGTACCGCTGCTTGATCCACTAGCGGTATTTTGGAAGTAAAGACCGCTGTTTCCTTCTGACACAAAATCCAAGTTAGACTTTGTTGTTTTTTTTGCTGCTTTTGTCACTTCAATTCCTTTAACATCCATCTCATAAACTCTAAGATTGTTATAGAGATGATCAAAAGGATTTGTATCCAGATCATCTCTTGTGATGAAGTGCATAGCCATTGCTTTCCATTCTTGTAGAACACCTCTTAAGAATTTTAGATTGGCATCTTCAATAGGAATTATAATTCCATAAACTGCCAATTGAATAAGCAATTTGCTGAACCTTCCAAAACCACTATGGATTCCTTCAGTACTGGAAATTGAGAAGTTATCAAATTCTTGTTTCAAAACAATCTTCTTCATCTTCTTAGATTTGTCATTACCTCCAAATCAAAGTTTGATAGCATCTCACATAGCCTTTGCATCCTTGTAGTGATGAAAGCTAGGTAAGATGTCTTCTGAAAGTGCCATAGCCAAAGCTGTTCTGGCCTTTCTTTCTCTGATCTCTGCTTGAACCTGTTCAGCAGTCAGAGCATGTAAAACATAACATGTACCATCATGTAACCAATGCAACTTCTTAGGTGTATTCCCACTCTCGATAACCTGCCACAGAGTATGATCTGTGTGATTCAAGTAATGTTCTATCTACATAGCCCACATCTCATAGTTATTACTTTTGAGAACTGGGAATTTGACAGCAGAGAGAGTATGGGAAGAATGTGTAGTTGTAGAAGTAACTACAACATCTATGGCTTGAACATCTTGTGGTGGTTCATGATGCACAACTTGAGGTTGTCCCTGTGGTATTGGGTCAGGATCTGGAATGTCATCCAAGTGAGAGTCATCACCAGGTTGATACATTGAATTTTGGTGTGAGTGGGGATTTTAGGGTTGTGTTCTTCTTATTCAGAGTTTCTCAACAAGCTGTGAAACCACTTGTTGATCCTTTTGAATGGATTTATACTCTGTTAAGAATTAGTATAGTAGTTTGTAATCAAACTAAAACACTTTGAGAACTCTTACTCAACTAAATAAGTTATGCGGAATCTAACTTATATAGCATAGAAGAACATAATTACTTTTAACTATTCGATTCTCTTATTAATCGACTTGAATGAGGTACATGAATGTCATCGTACCCATGTTCCTTTTATAGAGTAAGGAACCCTAGAAACCATAGAATATTCTATAAAGATAAGTAAGTCACACACGATATCTTATCAATATTCTAACTATTAAGTATATCACATAAGATTTACTCTAACTATAACTATGACATATCTTTTACAAAGATATATTCATCCTAATCAATATAGCAGTACTTGTACTTAACACTAACAATACTTGCTATGTACCGCGTTAACACTAACGGTACTTGCCAACACTAACAATACTTATACTTACACTAACTGTAGTTGGTACTTTACAAATAAATCCCAACACTTCTTTAATTTCGGATGTTATGTTTTGATGAATAGATTTAAACCCAGCTTTAATATGGTCCACAAACGAAACGATCTCATCACGAAACGTAGCTTTAGTGTGTTCGCATTTCCATTCTCCTTCGGTTTGTGCCATGGGAGTCATACGTTTCTTAATGACCTTGTCAAAATTGGCAAAATGTTGTCTTAGATTTTTCAAGCCTTTAAACACCATACTTATCGGTGGGAGTACCTTTGGAATTTCCTTGGGTAATTCCTTTTCAACAAGTGTAGGAGACGTATTAGGAGTTTCACTCAACGACACTTTTGCTGGTTCGTAAATAACTTCCCTTTATGTTTTAAAGCGAGTTTTAAAATCAAGTTGACATTTATTATGCTTTTCATAATCAAAAGGTTTCAAATTTTTGGAAAGCATTTTCAACCAACTCTCTTCCATAATCGATATGGACGCCGCATCATCACGAACATTTGGAGGATCTAACACCTTCCCAAGTTTTGTAGTATCGTAAAGTCATGGGTTATCAATAAGAGTTTGCTTTACATAACCTGGGTTAGGTGGTAGGTCTTGTTGACGTTTTAAATCACATTACTTAAAAGATGACGTTAACAAATGTACCGTGTGAGCCGAAGTATATTGTTTTAAAAGCAAATTATCTATCGTTATAATCTGATTAGAAGCATTAATTTCCATTTCAACCTTTTTAGACTCGAGTATTTCGAAATCCATTTTAAGTGTTTGAAAATTAGTGACAACCGACTCTTTTTCCTTAACTTCTTTAGAAAGATTTGCTCTTAAATTCTCAATCTCTTGTAAGTGACCCATTTAAATTTTTCTAAATTCATCAAATTCGAGATTAGTTAGCTTAGTAGTTGTAGGAGTTAATTCCAAAGTTTTAACTTTTTCCTTATACAAAGCAAGCTCGGCATATAAGATTTTATTAACACCTAGGGTTTCAAGGACAGCAGTATTCATTTGGCCAAGCAAAGTTGCCGAAACCATTACCAAATCTCGTTGAGTAGGGGATCCATATGCGAAATAGCTTTCGGTTGTATTTCGCTCAAAGTCTGGGGATTTGTATTGATATTGCTATCATTGTTCGTCTCCTTGTTTAAGTTACTCACCACCGGATTCTCTTCCGGATACTTAGATTCTTGCCCAAGTTGAGGTGGTGTAATACTAGTATCAATGGTAATGAATGGTACCTCGGATATTTTATCTGATCCATAAACTGAGACATTTTCCATGAGAGCTGCTTTGGCGGTGTTGAGATCCTCACAATCTGAATCGTATGCATCGAGATCATCGGCTTGATACGCTGCATTTTAAGCGAAAACTGTTGGACTTCCACTATTATCCGCGACTCCTGGATCAAAAAGAAATGCTAAATCCTCCTCATCTAGTTCACGACCGTCTGCCTGAGCATTCACCAATAACACCTTCTCGTTGAACCATGAAGCATCCCTTTTCCTCTTAGGTTGCTTACACTCCCTAGCCATGTGTCCTTCCCCTTTGCAATTATAACATGTAATCATTTTCAGCTTTCCAGTAGCATTTCCCCTTGTAGCATTGTTGAAAGTTCTCGCTCCTGTATTCGATGAACTTGGTCTCCCTTGAATTAGTTGAACCATGACTCTGCCTTCTTGAATTGTAGCTTGTTGATGAGAGTTTTAAGAGGTTCTCAGCTGATTGTTAGTCGTAGGAAGTCCTCTAAATGCTCTTTTGTTTAATGTTTGAGTGATATAGGCAGACATGGCAGCTAAAACCTCAGTAGGATTATCACTGTGTTTGAATTCGGGAATTAGAATTCCATCATCACTATAAAATGCTTGAGCTTTCTGAACTTCATATGATGGTGAAAATGCACATGGAGGAGTGCAAACATGTTGTGAGTAGTTGGGGTGAAGAACTTCAGGTGGCTGATAAGTGACTACTTGAGATGGCGGTGCTTGATGATTAAAGTATGATTGATGAACTTGTTGAACTTGAGGTGATGAATATGGATTAGTGTGTGATGGTGATGCTTGAAGTTGATATTGTTGATGAGAACTAGCTGGTTGTGGTACTAGTGAATACTGTGGGTAGCTTGAGGTTTGATACAATGACTTTTGATAAGATTGCTGCCCAGTTGCATAAGGTAAATTGTTGTAGGAAAACAATTGTTGATTTGTCATTAACGCCAATTGTTCATTATAACTTGATTGAGACATACGAGACATTGTCACATACTTATTGTGTTGTTTCAAAAAGGCGTAAAGTTGATCCATATTAGTAGTGTGCAAATCCCTTACCAACTTGACATCAGTAACATAATGGCTCCACTCTAATGGTATAGTATTCAAGAACTTGGTGTTGATTTGAAATTGGGCAATCTTCATGTTGTGGATATTCAATTCATTAAGAAATGTAGCAAATCTCTAATAAAAGTCATGAAGTGTTTCCCCTGGGGTGTATGTAAACCTATCAAATAGGTCATACAGTTGACACTCACGTTCTTGTTTGGTGAGCGAAGTACCTTTTAGCAATACAACAAGTCGTTCCCATAATTTCTTTGCTTTCTCATGATGACTCACTAACAGATGAATATCGGGTGGAAGAGCTTGAAGAATAGTATTGGTGGCCTTAGTGTCAATGTCAGCGATAATTTGATTTTCTGGAGTCAAATCAAAAAATTCTCTTGGTCGAGTCACACCATCCTCCTCAATGGTGTCCCAATCAAGTGACCCTTTTTATATTGACTTGAGCATAAGTCTCCCATTAGGTCTACCCAAAATATATAACTTCATTCGGCTTTGCCATGACTGGAATAGCTCTTTGATAAGCATAGGAGGAAGGGTATTGGTACGTGATATGATCGATAAGTCTGAAAGCGATGACATTGTCGGCATTGATGAATGAAGATTCATCTTAAATCACTCTGTTGAAAGATTAACTTGTGATCTAGCAATGAAATAAAGTTGTTGTGTTTGTTGTTGAAGAAGCAATACGGAGTTTTACTAATCGTGGAGAAACCGAGAAATAAATTCGCGGGATTTTACAAACCACCGATTAAACCGTAAATATTCCTAAGTTCGTGTGTTGTTGACGATTATCTTTGTTGAAATCCTCTAAAAAATCACTAAGTCGTTAATCTCAGAATAATCTAAAAAACTCAATTCGAAATAATTTAGTGTCCCAATTCGGAATAATTTCTACCCCAAAATCCAGAATAAATGAAAGTGTAATTCGGAATAACTTTCTACCCAATTCGGAATAATTGAAAGTCCAATTAGGAATAAGTTTTAACCCAATTCGGAATAAATGAAACTCCAATTAGGAATAAATTTCTACCCAATTCAAAATTATTGAAAGTCCAATTCGGAATAAATTTCTACCTAATTCGGAATATTTGAAAGTCCAATTCGGAATAAATGACAGGCTCAATTCGGAATAATTGACAGGCTTAATTCGGAATAAATGAAACTGCAATTTCAGAATAAATGTTGTAAGGTGATTTCGGAATAAGATCGATTTCGGAATAAAGACAATTTCGGAATACTCTAAATTCGGAATATGGTCGATTTCGGAAAAAACTACCTAAAACACCATTCTTGAATATCTAGAGTTTCTGGTTCCTCAATAATCTGACTTCAAAAAATTTCACCAAAGCCAAGCCAAACACCAAAATATTTTGTGTTTTTCACCAAAACAAAAATTCCAAATCCCTACCACGACTATGTAGATGATTTTTCGAAAGATTTAGACCATAAAAACGCGAAAAAAATTAAAAATTGATTGTTGATCTTTAAAAACATAACAGACCTATAAAATCTCAAAACTAAATAAACCAAAACTCTATTTCAACCCATGGCTCTTGATACCAATTATAGAATATTGGTAATCTTAGATTTAGAGTGAGGTTAAAGGTTTCTAGAGAGAGAAAGGTAAAGAGAGAAAGTGAGAGAAAATGTGTGTAATATTTATGCAAAGTGTAACCAACCAACACCCTCTCCATCAAAGGAGAGGGTTTATATATACCCAAGTCCATAAAAGGACTTGGGCCTCTGGCCCATGAACATGCTTATGAGTCGGGCTTGTTTAATGTATTACAAATAACTATACTACGAGCCCGTAACTATATGGTTGGAGTGACCGGGTCTTCTAATGGGAAAAACGTATTTCCGACACACCTAAGTGGATTGTTTCATGCAAATCCGGTTCTTTTGATATAACGTTTCGTGTTTGCCAAAAGGGCTCTTTCATAAAATTCCCGATTTAAGTCCCTTATGTACTCCGTACTGGTTCTTTCATCAACTTCATCATCTGAAGTCTCTTGAAAGTCCTGAACAATTGTGTTTGAATAAAAGGCACTTGATATAGGTCCATGATTAACAGGGGTTGGGTTGGCTGAGGTGTCAGTAATTAAGGCTTTCTTAGACTCAGGATATCTCCTAGTAACTAGATTATCATCATAGATAAATCTTCCATAAATATCTGCTAAATTCTGAGTCTGAATGTGATTAGCATTTCTCAGTCCTTGAGAATAGCCAAGCCACTTTTCAAGGAGGCTTTTCACAAAACCAACATTCATTTCATGCTTAGACATTTTTACCCCGTCATTCGATAGCTCATTGAGCAAGGTCTTATATCTGGTATAGGTCTGAGGAAGTGTTTCAGATGGTTTAGCCCTGAACGTGTTAAATTCCAGTTTCAGGTCCATAATTCGATTTTCCTTAGTGTCGGACGACCCTTCAAAACTATGAACTAGGTCAGTCCATGTTTCTTTGGCCATCTGACACTCGATGACAGCTTCCATAATATCGTCAAGGAGACAAGATATTATGATGCTTTTGAGATGTTGGTCCTGATTGACCACTCTTCTTTCATCATCAGACCATTGGGACTCAGCTTGTCATCACCTTGTGTTGTTTTTGTTTTGAATCGACCATCCTTAATACAAGTAATGTAGTAGGGTTCCATTTCCATTAAATATCACAACATTCGTTTTTCCATTCATTAAATCTTTCAACTTCCAATTTAGGACCATTAACTAAGTAGCTTGCTCATTTCTTGTTGACAAGTTGAGGTACATTACTTTCAGCAATGGATCAAGGTTTTAAAAACTTTGAGATGGTAGTTAAAAATTTTTATATGCCTATCGCTCTGATACCACTTGTTGGTCCCTTGTAATTAGTATTATACTTAGTAATGATAAGTATAAACCTAATTCACGGTAAAGTAATGTTATAAAACACAATTATATAACAAACAAGACACAAAAGTTTTACAACATTTAACTCTTACTATTCAAAGAATTATATCCTATTGCATGCGAAACTACAATAGGGATTGAATAGATAATGTATGTTTTGGTGATCTCTTCACTAACGAACTATATCAATCCTAACGATTAATAAGTTCGACGATTAAGTCAACATGAGTTTATAACTCAAGTGCTTTTTTTTTGGTTAAAGGGGAACAAGACCCCGGTAAAATATATTCCCCAAAGCGTTGAAGTACAATGTAATGTAGTTGCAATGCTACATTAACCTCAAGCAAAAGCTTGAACAACCACTAAATCATATGACATGCCATATGATCCTACTAAACAATTATAAAAAATAACACCAATAGGTAAAAACCACCTAAAGGTGCATGAACAATGAAAATAAAGTGACATCAAGGCTAACACTTAGAGTGAACATCAGGCTAACGAGCACCATGCCGATCATGAATCGATATGACTTCTTCAACCTCGCTATCACTAGCATTAACCATATCTTCCTTGATATTAGAACCATCTTCCCAATCGGTACCATCATCTATCTTATCCCAAAGAGCACTAAAAGAATTATGAGAACTTTTCTCCTTATAATTAGTCTTTGCTACAAAACTCGAAGCTTTGTTATTCAAGAAACCCTTCCTAAGCATGGGAGCTGCCTTCTTAGGATTCTAACCCGTAGCATTCGTTTTAGAGGTCTCACCCCTCTCAACATTACGAAACTGAAGATTAAGAGCTGGTTTAGTAAGTTTAATAACAGAAATTTGTTGTTGCTTCTTATTCTTCCCCTTGCTCTTCTTGTTCTTAACTACCTGAAACCCATCATCATCCACAGCCTTATGATCTTCCCTGCTAACCACCTTCTCAACCACTACCTGTTTAGGCAACCTAGGACATTTAGCATCAATATGGTCAAAAATAAGACAAGTAGAACATCTAGGAGGCGTCCACTCATACTCGATGTCAATAGTCGTCAATTTGTGCCCTCTATCCTTCTCAATCGGAATAGCAATGACCAACGACTTCTTTAAAGCATCATCAGCCGAAACCTCAATAAGAGCACGAGCAAAAGTACTACTATCCCACGTGTTGATAAACATGCTGCTAGTATAAGAATCAAGCATAATAGGTCTACCAATTTGAGTTTTGATCAAACTAAGACCAATCTTCGAATAAGCATCAATAGGCACATGATGAAGTTTCACCCACACCGGTGCCTTCTTAATCTCTGTTTTATGCAAATCCATAGTAGACGACCCCATTCAGAATTAACGAAACCTGTCGAATCAACCACTGACCATTCTCCAACACCCTATCCATACCACTTTTAGAATCAAACTGAAAAAGGAAGAACTCATCATGGATTTTAACTCTTTTTAAACCATATTTGGCCCATACATTCTTCACATATTTTTCTACCAACGGAAATGCAAGACGCTTCCCAATGAAATACCCAAACAGTATGTTATTAAGATGCGACCGAATCTCTTCCACAGCATCATACGGAAGAGTTACAGCAGCCCCAACAACTTGTTCATCATTATGCAATTCCTTAATATGAACTGGCTTACACATCGGCTTATTCTGCACTAGTGACGTAAATGAGGTGTTACCAATCTGAACCGAAGCACCAACTGATGAAGAATACGAAGTTCCAGCCCCAGGCGTATGTTGAACACCCACCTCATTCTTCCTAGCCATAAAACTCCCATTCCTCGCATCATGGTTAACTTCCTCACCAGTTTTATCAACACCATTACTACTAGCCTTCTTGGACATGTCACACATATCCGGCGCAACCTGCATATGTGCATTAACAACAGTAGTAACGTGAATCCCAGCAGTAGCGGTAACGTCATTCAAATCATCAAACGAAACCCTAGCAGCAGATGGCTACCTATTAATCTGCCCCTGACTATTGTCATTCATTATATCAACCACGCCATCCTTTTCAGCCGTTTGATTAGTACTAGCACTTGAGAACCCAGCATGCTCACCACATGGGACCCCATCGTTAGGAGTCCTAGCATGCATTGAATCCGCCATAATTTCTCTCAATCGCTGCATTCTATCAGAAAGAGCCGTCACATCAACCTGATTATCCAACTCAGCCATCGTAACCAATAAACCCAAGAAAAAACCCTAAAAAACCCTAATAACTCCCGTTTAAAAATCCCAAACGAACAGATCCTAAAAAATAGGATCCCAGCCAACCCACCTTAACACCTTACATGAGCATAAACAACCCACGACTCAAACAGCAAATCTAAACAGGGAATACAAACAAGAACGAAAAACAGAAATAAAGAAACCCTAAAACAACCAATAGTGTCACACCCCACCATGGCGGAATATGGGGCGCGACGTGTGGATATCATCACAACATGGCGTGTCTATAGATAACTAAATGAAATAAGAAATGTCATAAAATGGTGACACAAACGTCATGACAATATCTCAACAAAGCAGGAGTCTAGGCAAATAGGTAACAGTCCTACCTCTTACCCAAGACAAACAATACATAAACAAAGCAAACATATAGGTGCCAATAGTATCACTTATTAAACAATCAAAAGAAACTAAGAAGGAACGGGGATCTCCTTCTAAATGCATTCCTACGCAACTCCAAATCCTAGCCACATATGTTCTCACGCTTAACCATAATGTCACCTGAAAGAGACACTAAAACACGTCAACATAAAGTTGATGAGAGTCATAGGTTTAGACTCCAACGCCAAAATCAAACCATAAGCTGTGAACAACAACCACTAACAAATGAACATATGGACAATGTGATACAAACATGCATTAACAACTAATATTCAAGATTTAACAAACCAAACCAACTCCAAATCCAAGGCTCCCAGCCTTACCAAACACCATGGTACCATAGGCGCCCATACACCTATGTACCAATCCCAAGGCCCCGCCTTGTCATTATCCATTGGTCCCATAGATGCTCACACATCTATGTACCTCCCCAAGGCCCCGCCTTGTCAACATCTCCTTGGTACCAAGTCAAATCACAAAACAATCATGAGTCAATTAGTAGTTAATCACATAAGTACACACATGTCCATCACCAATCATAAAACATTCACAACAACAATTTACAAAACCATAACAAGTGTCTCTTCCATCCCATCTGGAAGTCAAAATCATTAAAAGATATGGGACTATGAAACTCACCTGATTGAGCTTCTCCAAAAACCCGCGCTCTAGCAAAAAGCTAACAAACAAAAGAACACAATCAAAACATGAACCAAACACTAAAACGGCTGATCAACCTATGATGGACATCTAGCCCTCTACCATATATATACCTCATTCATATGCTCTAAGCATCTCATTACACCCCTCTATAAAGCCCTTAACTTAGTTTACTTCATAACCCGTCCCGTTAACATTTTACCCAAAACAGTCCCGGTTTTTAGGTCTCCAAACTATAAGCCAAACGCCCACCTAACCATAACCATGACCTCTGTAAAGGAAATCCTATGCCCTTACATATGTTAGCTAAATCCACCTTTTTGCCCCAACCTTAAAGCTACTGTTAAGGCCTCGATATATATATATATATATATATATATATATATATATATATATATATATATATATATATATATATATATATATATATATATATATATATATATATATATATATATATACTTTCGTTTATCCGGATTTTACTGATTTTGAACATACAAAAAGTTTGTTATGATTAGGGGGTCTTACCCTAACCCACATTCTTAGACCCAATGCAGATACTTCCTATAACATATAAACCAACTCTCATGTTCGTTTGAAAGTCCCAATGTAACCCTAAGTACCCCAAACAATCCAAAACATAAAAAGAAAACAGGCTGACCCAAAAACAGTTTTGACACCCGACTGATGTAACCTGTTTTTGACCCACTTCCTTACCTCCAATTTAGTTCTCGTTTCTTGATTTAGAAATCCAACTCAATTACCTCTCCAGGGGTACCTGGATCGCATCATGAATGTTTCTAGAACTCTAGATATGATTAAAACAATGACCCAAAAATTCTGTCCAGTTTTTAAAAACGAATTTAACATAATTAACCTAATTAATTACCCTCATCATGTTTAATCACAAGCTCTAATTATGCTAATCATTGTTAATCATAAAAACTCAGGTTTTTAATTTAGAATAAACCCTAAATCCAACATACATTGATTATAAGAACATCAAAAACAATTATATAGAAAAGGGATTTGAAGGTTTACCTTTGATTTATGAAAACCCCCAAATTTTATGAAGAACCCTATAGTTTTTGTTGAATGTCGCGAATTCCTTTGTCTCTAGGAGAAAAATTATGTGATTTTTGTTTAGTATAAAACATTATATAGGGTGTGGGTGAATCCTAGTCCAACCCAAACCCAACTTCCCTTTTTTCCTTTTTTTTTCTTCTTTAATCGGCCCCAAACCGCCTATATATATATATATATATATATATATATATATATATATATATATATATATATATATATATATATATATATATATATATATATATATATATATATATATATATATATATATATATATATATATATATATATATATATATATATATATATATATATATATATATATATATATATATATATATATATATATATATATATATATATATATATATATATATATATATATATATATATATATATATATATATATATTTTATTTTCTTATTACTTATAATTATGTTATTAATAATACCTTAATTTACCCTAATTTATTTCAGCTCCTAAAACCTCCAAAACCTCAAAACCGTAAAACTAGTCAAATTTACGCGTTTACCGTAAAAAAACGTAAAATATACAGTTTAAAAAAAAATCTTAAATTTTGAAATAAACTTATTCAATAAGTCATAAATGACTTAAAACCATCCCGAAAAATACTCCCGCGACTAATTACCTCATCCAAGACCTCTAAATGCTAAACCTTAAATCGTAAAAAGAAACGATTTTCTGTAATACATATACGTATACGTAAACCACTAAATAACACCATCTCATTTCATAGTCACTACCATGTGAGCTCATGAACATGAAATCACACAATCGTTTCACTCACAAGGTACCCCGTACCGGAAACGATATCCAAACCACAATCTATACACACCAATTAGCACATAAACACGTAAAGACACGTAACTATCACAAAATAAAACTAAGTGACGAACCTCAAAACCGCGGTTGTCACATCACTCCCTCCTAATAGAAATCTCGTCCCGAGATTTACTCCTTAGGATCAAACATACGATTAGCAAACAACTAAGGATACTTGTTCTAAATGAACTCCTCTCATTTCCACGTGAACTTTAGTTCAAGTCTCAAATTACCACATATACTAACCAACAATATTTAAATTCATTGCCAAACTCTTGACCTCACAGTCAGTAAATCTCACAAATGACTCTTTGATAACACATACCCTTATTAACACAAATCCCGAATAACCGTACATGCAAATATGCATTCTCAAACAACATTTATCAATCTTAATACACGAAATATAACATGTATACCACTCATTTCCCCCCAGGTAATTCTATGCTCATAAGCTACTGGTCCGATCTTTCCAAAGATCATTAATGGACCTACAAAACACTACATCAACTCTTCCATTTTACCAAAACATACCACCCGTTACTATGGGTAAAACTTCCTACATAACTTTGTCACTAAACTCTAGTGGTTTCCTCCTTTTCAACATAGCATCCCTTGTTTCTCTCATCCTTTCCACAAACACCATTACCACATTAGTAGCCTCTTTTACCAATTCTAGTCCACAATGGGGACAACTCACCCTATCCTTTCATATAGTGCCTCAAATGGCATTTATCGACTTCTAGTATGATAACTATCATTATATGAAAACTCAGCCATCGCTAAAGAGTTTCCTAACTCCCTCTAAATCAATCACTCATGCCCTCAGTGTAACTCCTAAGGTTGTATACATATCTCACTTGCCCATCCTTTTCCAGTTAGCTGGATATACTCATATCCAATCATGTTCATCAACTCCCTTTAGTCCGTACCCCAAACTACTTAAAAATTCCAATTTCCTTACAAAGTGACCTGTGACGGTCTTTCACATATCCATTAGTTCTTCCAATCCAATCAACTTATGATCTATACACATCATCAAAAGGACGGTTATCTCAGTTAGTCTATCAACTGCCATCCAAACCCATGCTACAACTACTTCCATTAAATTTGGATAGCTCACTAGTAGCACCTATACACTTCTTTCTCACTTTTCTTCATGATGATTTTTTTATACCCAACACTTCCTTTATACCTACACAATGTCCTACCTTCAAGCTCATATTGCTCCTCATCTTGTCTCAGTTTGACCAAGCCCTTCGTCCCTATGGCACATCACACCTATAACTCCTCATCCATTCGATTATCGATACTAATCCTCCCAAACAATCAGTATAGGTCAGTGTCATTTCCTTTTCCACACTACGACAATATTAGTCTGCGTTGTGCTTTATTCTACTCATTAAGCTCTACCAAAGTTTTACCTGCGGTTCCTATCTCGACCTATTTCATTCATGCTTCTCTTCTATACACACTTCCTTCTTCTTCCTCAACTCCTACCATACATCACGATGTGACGCTTCCCATCGTTTCTTCCCTTGCCATAATCCTTCATAAGGCATTCCATACATATTATGCTAACTTTTACGCAAAACCCTCTATTCCATCACATCCGTACGCAATCCTTCCAACTTCTCAACTACGTGACTTCTCATTCCTCTTGAAATATGAGATGAATTAGTCAGTCTATCGACTATCACCCAACTCTCGTCGTACTTATTCCTCCACCCCATTATGTATCCCTTTCACCAATTTCATCCTTACAACGCCCTTTCTAAGCTACTCCTATCTATGTAGGGAGTATAGTCTACGTCCCTTTTCTCCATATGATTGTCCAAGCCACGCAACATACATGTTGACGCGTTCTCTGCTTTAGACAACTCATCTCGTGCAACCTACATCCTTCATCCAAACCACCCTAATACGTCATCCATATAGTTTAAGTTCGTCTCAGCTTCACTTCATTCTTCTTATTCTATGTCTCATCAACTATGCTTGCCTTTCCCAGATGGTACTTGGCCTTGCAATTTTCTTTCATCACTTAACTCCACCCATCACCTTTTCCAAATGTTCAATCAAGATGATTAAATATATGTTGGAGACGTTCATGATCTGTATAGATCATTCTCTACGTCTCGTACCCCAAATGCCTCTAGCATTCTAGGCAGATATAACAATCCAGTTCCACTAACTAAGTCTATCTAGTCATCTATACCCCAAAATTTTCCAAGTATCTTCACTTGTTTTTTTTTTCTCACAACCAGTTCTCCTACTCCCTCCTAATAGGGACAGACTAGAGTTTCATGTGATTCCATGCGGATCACACTCTCATCTTATACCCACATTAGTTTCCATTTGTCTACTAAGCCATATTTTGAATTCTTATTCAAATCTCGTACTTCTACTTTGATCTTGCACCCAACATGAGGTATTTTCAATCATCATCTTCTAGGAATACTTAGTTCTCTCCTTCTATGGTTCTCCCTTATTCCTACACTATCCCGTCCAACAAAAATTCCATACTTCATTCATCAAATCTATGTAAATCACTAGTGCATTGGATAATGCATAACTGTCTCTTCCAAAGATCTTTCATAACACCTTCACAAAATCGACTCTCTAATCACTTCTCCACGAAACTTATTCAGCTCAGCTTCACTTTTCATCCCTCGATATTGATTGCCACAAAAATTCTATCCGCGTAGTCACTCGACTCCCCTCGTTACTTCCGCGAGTTCTTAATCTCCCATGTCATGTATGCATTTCATCACGATCCACCGGTTCAGCTCTTTGTAGCTCCACTCTGATACTCGATCTGCCCTTCTTCGTCACGAACCATACATAAATTTCCCATCATAGTGCTTGTCACCTTTCCAGCCCTCGCAACTTTTGTGACTCCTTTGAAATCTCTTGCATCCTTCTTGCAGCCGACACGTAGTCCTTTCAGCTCCTTGCTTCGCGATGTAGCTCTTTACGCACTCCTTCTCGTCTCCATGATGTTACCTAGGAACTTCACACTACCAGTAGCTTATAACTTCAACTCATCTACCACAATATTTCTAAAAGTACTTCGACCCCTCAATGGCTCACTCTTCCTTACTTATTTTACTTCACCGTTAATCAGCCTCCTACCAATCATTCTTTCACATTCCTGTTTTCCTTCATGTGTCTACTACCACCTTGCCTCCATAACTATACCAATCCCTTGCGTGTTATTTACCCAACCTTTCCATTAGTATAAACTTTCTACTCTACCCTCACATCCGCTAGTACATTCATCAATCTCCTAATGGTACTTCAACCAACTTCTCATAGCATGACTTCTCGTTCCCACTACCAGTCAACTAACTTTACTTACCGTCTTATTCCCGTAACCAATCTAAGTTTCCAAACTCCACAAATCTTAATCATTCCTTCAACACAACTTTTAAACCAAAACACATTTCTCCATTCTAATATCTAACCATAAGTAATACTACCCAACTCTATCCTCTCATCCTAACATTCCCACAACCGTTTAAATAAATCAACCATGACGTGTAACCAAAGAATTCCAAACAATCGTGTCCCAAAATAAAATATAGGGTAAAACGAACCCTAGCCAAAACAACTGAAAACAAAACAATGTAATCCGAAAGATCAATGGAGTGTGCCAACAACGAAAAATTTAGACTCTTTACGATTAGTATTACCAAATCTCGATACCTTAGAAATTTTTTTTAAACTTTCGTCCCAATTAGTTACTTCTCATAAGAACCAAACTCCAATACTACTAAAATCAATCATACTCATTTTTAACCAATAACTCATCCTTTATCTTCATCATTCTATCAAGATATCAACTAGTTAGTATACTACAATCTTATTCTAACCATTATCTTGTTTACCCATATTAAACTTATTTCACTTGTTATTATGAAATCAATACATGTTTATAAAATACACTGTTTTTTTTTTCATTTAGGTTGGTTATAACTAAACTACTATACGTTTACAAGGTGTGGTGTTATTATTATCATTACTATAATAAAATCTCTTTTTTTTACTCTTTCCGTCTTAATTAAATTATTCTAAAATTTAAACTCCACTTAAGAAAACTATTGTAAGATTTCTTTACCCCTTTAAAATATATTATCACATGTTACATAGAAGACTAATCCAATTATATTCAAGACAACTTTTTTTATAACTTACTACTACAACTAAAAAAAATGTAAGTTACGATATCATACCATACACTTACAAATTATTTTCAAAACCGTTTCCTATAATTAGCCAGACTTATTTGCAAGAAAATTTAGTAGTTCGCATTAATAAAAATACATACCCGAATGTAGACACGCATCCAAAAGACTCAAAACGTCGTTGGAACTCCATCAAACTCCAGCACCATAAAACACGAACAAACCCAAGGTACATTCAAGTTATAATAACTAGTGAACGACCATATACCATAACTTAACACATAGTAGTATATATACATCCGCATATATATACCTATTAAATCACCCAAAACATACTCGTTACCATACATGTCGGATCAACCAATCGCGTCATACACTCGTTTTTTTTACGGGTAACCACCATCACTAAAACCACAAGGCATAAAACCCATCACTAAAACCAGTCCACATCGTGTGACCCCATAATCACACAACACGACTATAACCCAAAACAATAACACACTCAAAAATATCCATATCGTAGGCAACCGTTACATAACCCCATATACTATACATATACCAATAATCCACATCTCATCATATACAAGCATGTACTAACCCTCTTTCATGCAATCATACTTAGGAACCCACTGAAGTTGTGATACTTGTATAACTATGTTGGCCACCATACTTATACAATTACCCTTTCCCCAATGCACTCCCTCCTATGATGACACTTATAAGAATCAATACAACACATAACACATAAATCCATCAACTCACCTAAGCATATAACCACATAAAAAATAATGTCAAAAACTCCAACTAATAAAGTTACATAGTCAAACTCTTGGAATACAGAAATCTATAGTCTAGCTAAAACAGCATAGACAAAATCCAAAACGAAAACATAATCAATTATAAGTCATGTCGCCCATCAGAATGGAAACACCTTAAAATCCTTCCTACCCATGTACTCCTAGTAACTCGAACCACCACACGATTCTTAGGGAACATGACTTAAACATCAAAAGAAAAATAACATACCTTAGGTAAATAAAATAACTCAACAAAAGATAGAAACTACCTTGTACCAAATTATGTACTATAATGTACAATTTAAGCAAAATACAACAATGACTAGCGTGGATGATTATGGTTCAACCCGCACTAGTCACAACCCGAAAAGAAAATAACATGTGGCTAAGTATGAACTTACTATGGTTCAACTCATACTAGTCAAAACATCATAATAAATAACATCCAAACACATCAATTATTATAAAATGCACACATACTCCTATGACGCCTATATCTAGGGACCCTTAAGCTATAGACTAGGCTACGCGACTAGGCAACCTAATTCTCTATAACCATTGTCTCTGATACCATTCTGTCACACCCTACCATGGCGGAATATGGGGCGCGACGTATGGATATCATCACAACATGGCGTGTCTATAGAGATAACTAAATAAAATAAGAAATGTCATAAAATGGTGACACAAACTTCATGACAATATCTCAACAAAGTAGGAGTCTAGGCAAGTAGGTAACAGTCCTACCTCTTACCCAAGACAAACAATACATAAACAAAGCAAACATATAGGTGCCAACAGTATCACTTATTAAACAATCAAAAGAAACTAAGAAGGAACGGGGATCTCCTTCTAAATGCATTCCTACGCAACTCTAAATCCTAGCCACTTATGTTCTCACACTTAACCATAATGTCACCTGAAAGAGACACTAAAACACGTCAAAGTTGGTGAGAGTCATAGGTTTAGACTCCAACGCCAAAATCAAACCATAAGCTGTGAACAACAACCACTAACAAATGAACATATGGACAATGTGATACAAACATGCATTAACAACTAATAGTCAAGATTTAACAAACCAAACCAACTCCAAATCCAAGGCTCCCAGCCTTACCAAACACCATGGTACCATAGGCGCCCATACACCTATGTACCAATCCTAAGGCCCCGCCTTGTCATTATCCATTGGTCACATAGATGCTCACACATGTATGTACCTCCCCAAGGCCCCGCCTTGTCAACATCCCCTTGGTACCAAGTCAAATCACAAAACAATCATGAATCAACTAGCAGTTAATCACAAAAGTACACACATGTCCATCACCAATCATAAAACATTCACAACAACAATTTACAAAACCATAACAAGTGTCTCTTCCATCCCATCTGGAATTCAAAATCATTAAAAGATATGGGACTATGAAACTTACCTGATTGACCTTCTCCAAAAACCCGCGCACTAGCAAAAAGCTAACAAACAAAAGCACACAATCAAAACATGAACCAAACACTAAAACGGCTCATCAACCTATGATGGACATCTAGCCCTCAACCATATATATACCTCATTCATATGCTCTAAGCATCTCATTACACCCCTCTATAAAGCCCTTAACTTAGTTTACTTCATAACCCGCCCCGTTAACATTTTACCCAAAACAGTCCCGGTTTTTAGGTCTCCAAACTATAAGCCAAACGCCCACCTAACCATACACATGACCTCTATAAAGGAAACCCTATGCCCTTACATAAGTTAGCTAAATCCTCCTTTTTTCCCCAACCTTAAAGCTACCGGTAAGGCCCCGATATATATATATATATATATTTATAAATATATATATATATATATATATATATATATATATATATATATATATATATATATATATATATATATATATATATATATATATATATATATATATATATATATATATATATATATATATATATATATATATATATATATATATATATATATATATATATATATATATATATATATATATATATATATATATATATATATATATATATATATATATATATATATATATATATATATATATATATATATATATATATATATATATATATATATATACTTTCGTCTATCCAGATTTTACTGATTTTGAACATACAAAAAGTTTGTTATGATTAGGGGGTCTTACCCTAACCCACATTCTTAGCCCCAATGCAGATACTTCCTATAACATATAAACCAACTCCCATGTTCGTTTGAAAGTCCCAATGTAACCCTAACTACCCCAAACAATCCAAAACATAAAAAGAAAACAGGCTGACCCGAAAACAGTTTTGACACCCGACTGATGTAACCTGTTTTTGACCCACTTCTCGGCCTCCAATTTAGTTCTCGTTTCTTGATTTAGAAAGACAACTCAATTACCTTTCCAGGGTTACCTGGATCGCATCATGAATGTTCCTTGAACTCTAGATATGATCAAACCAATGACCCAAAAATTCTGCCCAGTTTTTAAAAACGAATTTAACATAATTAACCTAATTAATTACCCTCATCATGTTTAATCACAAGCCCTAATTGTGCTAATCATTGTTAATCATAAAAACTCAGGTTTTTAATTTAGAATAAACCCTAAATCCATCATACATTGATTATAAGAACATCAAAAACAATTATATAGAAAAGGGATTTGAAGATTTACCTTTGATTTATGAAAACCCCCAATTTTTATGAAGAACCCTAATTTTTTTGTTGAATGCCGCGACTTCCTTTGTCTCCGGGAGAAAAATTATTTGATTTTTGTTTAGTATAAAACATTATATAGGGTGTGGGTGAATCCTAGTCCAACCCAAACCCAACTTCCCTTTTTTCCTTTTTTTTCTTCTTTAATTGGCCCCAAACCGCCTATATATATATATATATATTTTATTTTCTTATTACCTATAATTATGTTATTAATAATACCTTAATTTACCCTAATTTATTTCAGCTCCTAAAACCTCCAAAACCTCAAAACCGTAAAACTAGTCAAATTTACGCGTTTACCGTAAAAAAATGTAAAATATACAGTTTTAAAAAAAATCTTAAATTTTGAAATAAACTTATTCAATAAGTCATAAAGGACTTAAAACCATCCCGAAAAATACTCCCGCGACTAATTACCTCATCCAAGACCTCTAAATGCTAAACCTTAAATCGTAAAAAAATACGATTTTCTATAATACATATACGTATATGTAAACCACTAAATAACACCATCTCATTTCATAGTCACTACCATGTGAGCTCATGAACATGAAATCATCACACAATCGTTTCACTCACAAGGTAGCCCGTACCGGAAACGATATCCAAACCATAATCTATACACACCAATTAGCACATAAACACGTAAAGACACGTAACTAGCACAAAATAAAACTAAGTGACGAACCTCAAAACCGCGGTTGTCACAAATAGAAACCCTAAAAACGACAACCAATCCTAAATCCTTCAACCAAAGCGTAATCAATTAATGTTATGATACACGAATCGAAATTCAGTGATCAAATAGCAACGAATTAAGGTTTAGGAGATGAAATCAGGAAGGAAAACGAAATTAAGGGTAAGAGTGGCGGCTAGGGAGAAAATATTTCTGCCATTATTAGGGTTTTTTGTTCCATTCTTTTTTCGCTTTATAGCAACTTAGGTAGACAAAAGTGCAAAACCTATATTTTGATCAATGTGGTCTGTCATTTGATTAAAAATGAATCATATGAGTTTTATGGTTATTTTTATATCTATATATTGTCACTCTGAATAGATCTATCTAGGAAATAGGAATGCTGTTTTTTTTTTTGAAAAAACCTAGGAATGTTCTTTATTTGTTGGTGTTTATCATTTATCAACTTGTTGATTGAAATTTAGAAATATTGACGACACATCAGCATGGCAAACCAGATGTTGGTCTTGAAAACATTTGGACATTTATGAAACTACAATTTTGTACATAAAGGATAACCATAAATTTATATGTTACTAGTTGTAAACTATGTAGTATAATTAAATCTAATTACATAACTTAAATGTATTATCTTACAAGAAGTATACTAATTAATCTTGTTCTGTTATGTTAATTATTGAATTATAGGCGTCAGTTTTCGCACAATAGTTTTCTTAGATGGAAAAAGCAAAATTTAATTTAACTAGTGAAATATAGTTATTGAGAGTGCGTTGTTGGACTTTGATTAAAATGGAAGTATGTCGAGTTAGGCAATGAATATTTTTTCTGTCAAATTGTCATTTGGCCAATATCATAGTTGTCAAACCCTTACGAGTCAAGAGTCGAGACAAATTACCCTTGAAATGAGGTGACTCGTTCATCGACTATTAAAATACGATGGATCTTACGAGACATTCATCTAGAAATGAGCATGGTACCAGTACTGTACCGAACCCGTACTGAATTGGTGGTACCGATACTCTATACGGGGAAATCAGTACCAATTCGGTTATTCTCGTTTTTTGTTAATTTAAAACAAGTTTTAGTTTTAATACTAATATAAACAAGAAAAAATGTCTAGAAATGGGTTCCAAAAGTTCAAAAACTTAAAATTCCAAGCTAGTCGCCAACTTGCAAACATTTCATAATTTACAAAATTCTACCAACTTCATTTGAAATCGTTCAAAATAAACAAACTAAACGAGGTTCAACAAAGAAACATTTAATCTTGTGAAATCGTTCAAAACTGACCCACGTACATTTGTTTCCAATGAAATTAATTATAAACAAGTATATTCAGAATATAGGGAATTACTTATAAACAACAAAAAGTTAACATACTTCCATTTGTTTTCAACGATGATGATTAAGATAATAGATTAAGATTTAACTTTAGAGAGGTTTTTATAATAGTTTTTGTTTCTTGAGAATTTTGGGTGTTTCGTCATGTGCTTATCAAATAACTTTTTTTTTTTTGCATTTAATGGGTTCAATACGTGTTTAGATATGTTGTTTAGTTAAAAACACAATTATAAAAATTTCGGGTATGTTTGATATTTTTCTGTTTTGGTAACAATATCGAATTAGAGGTACAATTTTTCTATTATTACTAAAATCATGGTACCGGTCTCGTACCGTGTACCGGGACTCGGGGCTATACGCTCATCCCTACATTCATCAATTTTTCCGAGTCGAGTTGACTCGTGACTTTCCAAGTCAGAGTCATGTATACTTTTAGTGTAAATTCAAGAAAGTAAGAAAATAGAAAAAGAAATTACTAAAATTCCTCTAAAACATTTTTTCTTTAATATCATCTTGGTTTTACTGGGATCTTACCCCATAGTTTAGAATTTGGAATTGGATATAAGACAGCTGGCCTAACAATTCTTTCCTCATAATAATTTGCAACAATGGTAATTGAGTTATTTCCAGACATACAGTCCTGGTTGGTCAACTTTCAGTTGCTTTTTGTTCTATAAAGTGATTCATCATAGAATTTGATCCACCTTCTGTTCATATTAGTGTATTTATATAAATTTAGTCATTTTAAGAAGACCACGTACTTTACATGGATCATAATGCTTTTCTTTTCTCTTCCTCCTAATTGTACTACTAATCGAGTTAGCCGTCATAATTTATGTGTATGTTTTTGTGTGTCGATCTTACCAACTCACCCTTTATTAAAATAGAAAAAATCTATTAGAGGCAAATATTCAATTATAAAATTTCAAAGATGAAATTAGCATAATAACATTCAAATTTTCATCAATTTGCAGGTAATGAGAATATTGAAACCTTAAACACCCGTAATTCCATTACATTCCGAGTTAGAAAAAAATTAAATCCATGAATACAAGTTTTAAGCGCTGTTGGACACTTGACTATATAGCAACTTGGGGTTATAGTCCATTAACCTTTTTTGCATTTCATTTCGAAAATATTTTGATTGCTTCGTCACTAGCCTAGTGGCATTGACAGAATTATGTTAAAAGTAGGAAATGTGCATGGCACATAATCATTTTTAAAGGCTGAAATCTAAAATCATCTCTCTGCTCATTATCTTCTTACTCATATTTGATTCCTTCTCTAATACCTCTCAAACTGTCTTGTATATCATTTGCTTTTTGTGTTAACTTTGTAAATGCCAAAGAATCCAGAAAGACATCAAGTCAGACCCTGGTAATCATGTTATAAAATTTCTTATAGATAGAAATAAGAAATAGAACTTTATTTTGGATCAAGCTGATGTATGAAATTTAGTTCTGATATATTTAGTTAGGTGTGATATATTTTGCTTGAAAAAGTGTAACTTTTGATTTGCGTTATAAAAAAATTAGGTTTGAATCTGGGGGTTCTTTTTTTTGTAATTTTCGCTAAGCTAATTTCAGGGATATTTTCTAGTATCATATTAAAGTTTATCTTTGTGTGTGGTTAGGCGACTTGCTGTCTGGCGACTCATGGAAGGAAGCATTAAGCGGAGTGACCTCAATTGTGCGTAGTCTCTTACTAATCAGAGTGTAACTTAAAAGTATATTCAAGCTTGTGATTTATTATGTGTAGAGCACATATTTATAGGTCTTTTACATCATAGTTATTTGTAGACCTTCAATAGAATAATAATTCACTGCCATACTTGTATCTTTTTCGTAGAACAATTCAAATGCAACTGGTTGTTTTTCTAATGTGGATCACATACTTTAATTGTCCCATTAAAAACTTACAGGTATCTTGTGTTGGTGGTTTTGGTTCCAACAATTACATGTACAAGATCAATGGAACTGCAAATATCGCAGCAATAAGAGCTGCAGCTGAAAAAGGTGAACTCATCCAAAATGTATTAAATGAATGGGAACTATGGGTTAGCCTAACATATTGGGCTTTGGTCTAAATTACTGAGATATTTAAATGCATCATGTTCGTTTTACTAAAAAGGTACAATTATGTTTGTAACAATATAATTGTTACCATATAAACTTTAGCATGATGTAACTACCATCTCCTAAGACATGATACGAGTAACATGATTCATGTTTGTACTTGTAATACTTTTATAATTTGTTTTTTGTTTCTATCCTACAGGGGTTAAAAGATTTGTGTTCGTTTCTGCTGTTGACTCTGGTGTGATTAATTACCTTTTACAAGGATATTATGATGGAAAGGTAACTTTGAATCATGTTAATTTATTTTAGCGTTGGTTAACTAGGTTAAACTTAGATTAATTTACCTAGAATATGATGATAAAGTTGAATGGTGCTCATTGGATCATTTATCCACCGAGTCTGAAATGCGAGCATAAAACATTGGTAATAAAGATTTAAAGCGCTGCATGTTCATGAATCCCCAATTGTAATTTGCAATATTTTTGCATGTTAAATAAATATTTCTGATTAATTTATCTAATAGATGGTTGTGTAATATTTATGCAGAGAGCTGCAGAAACAGAGTTGCTAGTGAGATATCCATATGGACGTGAGTGTTCTCTTACTTTTTCTTGCAATATGCGTTACTACTTACTAATATGGTTCTTTGATTTATCCAATTAAATTATAATTATTTTAGTACTAGACGCAGAATGTCAACGAATATTAGTTGGGTTTACAAAGTTCTGTTACTTTTCTAGTTCGTACACATGTGTTGTCGTGCTTAAGTTGATTCAGTCTTCGGTTGTACAATAATGTAACTTATCTTGGCATTTATCCCCTTCAAATGTATGATCGATCTCAATGTTATTTTCAGATGTGATTCTAAGGCCTGGCTTCATCTATGGAAATCGTCGTGTTGGCAACTTAGAGTTGCCTCTGGGTGTCATTGGTTCTCCACTAGAGATGGTAAGTTTTGCTTAATCTTTTAACTTATTGATTGCTACGTATGTCCCTTTTTAGATATGGTAGATATGAATAAGTGACCACCCCTCTTGAGATATAAAACATGATGACATCTACTAGCATTGCCAAGAAATTACAGTTGTTACATTAAAAACAATTATCTTTTTCTAAATCAGATCGCTAAAAAGGAGGTCACTAAAAAGGCTCAGAGCGATAATCTTATGAAATTAAACTTTAGGGGTCTGAGTTGTATGCTATCAGGGAAACACAAAGATGCCTGAGTAACATACTAACAGTCGGTGTACAATTTAGCTCGAGTGACCCTGTATATAGAATAATATTAAAAGTTACCTCAAAATGGAAACTGGTCACATGGGTTGAATTTGTCGAAAGTTGCCGACACTAGTGTTAAATCCTTACAACCACCAAAGTGTGTCATTTAAGAATGTTTAGACTAATAATGCTATACTATATCTTTCTTATATAATATTGTCATCACATTTTTATCTTAGTTGGGCAAGAAAAGCATTGGGTTAACCAAACCTGACCCATTTTGGCCAGTATCGTTTCTGGTTCTATAACGTTTGACTTGCTACCCAAACTATGACCCAGCCAAATTGCCACCTCTAGTTGCGTTTCTTTTGCTCTTGTTTGCCTTTACTACGACAAAATCTAACTGAAGAATGGTTGTCGTTTTCGTACTAGTAGGTTCTCCAATGTGCCAAGCCACTGAGTCAGGTTCCACTTGTGGGTCCATTGTTGACGCCGCTTGTCAATGTTGCAGCCATAGCAAAGGTAGTTGTTAGAGCAGCTATCGATCCTGTTTTTCCTCCTGGCATAGTTGATGTCCACGGATTATTGCGTTACAGCCAGCAGAGGTAAACAAATTACACAGGAATACATGTAGTGAAGGGGCTACTCAGCATGAAGCAGTCTCTGCTGTAGTTTTATCTGTTTCTTTTTCAATCTTTTCCAGAATAAAAGCAATAACGCATCTTTGGTTCTATGCACTCTTGCTGTTTTTTTTCTTTGTTTCATTACAAAAAGTGTCTTTTGTTGTATACATGCTTGGAGAGTAAAGGTGAAAAGTGTGCTCTCAGTACCCTTGTCTAACCTAAAAGGGTAAGTCACGATAAGCGTGTGTGTAGTACATCTTATCTTCTTCAAACTTATCATGCCTTTTCTTCAGTCTTCAATATGGCATTGTTCCTTTAGGGAGATCGTATGAGGCTCAGTGAGTTATTGTCATCACTCATTGAACCCATCACCTTCTTCTTCGTCTCAGGTACATCATTCATTGAGTTTCGCCACACTGAATACTAGAGTCTTTCTCTTAGACTCGGGCTGAGCTCTTGAAGGCAACTCACTAAGTGACTGTTCACTTGGTGACTTTATAATGTTCAAGGTTAAACAATATACTTAGGCATATTGATACTCAAATCCATCAGAGAGATCACCTTGTATATAATTGGCCATCAGTGAGATCAATCTGTACAAGGCTGATCTAACAAAATGGTTCAAGGCACATAGACGGTAGAGTAGAAGAGATAAGAAACTCTATTGCAAATGAAATGTGTGAGTGATTATTTGTTGTATCTAAATAAATTAATATGTCTAGTTCAGGTCATTGATCAAGACTAGTGTTTTGTTCACCAAGTCAAAGTAAATGTAGGAACTTATATGATCCTACTTATTTTTGTCAAAAGTGTAATTTTGTTTATCTTGTAACGGTGAAATGATATTTACAAGTAAAAAAAGCTTCTATGTTATCGTTTTATGAATGTAGTGCGACGTAAATTATAGTATGATATAACGACTCATGTTTATGGATTTAATCGTTCTCATACATTTTGTTAATGCTTCTTGTGATCATAAGGAGCATAATTGTCAAATTAACACCTTTCCTCCCTTTCACTTTGTACAAGTCAAGAACACAATTAAACTGTAGCACTCTTTCATTTGTTGTCCCTACCATTTCACACTCCCTCCCTTTACTTTCCTTTCACTCTGCTTTCCATCTATATAAATTCTGCCATAAATTTTGAATGAACTATCCACCAAATCTAGGAGCACAAGGTAAGAACATTACAGATCATGCCATCGTCCTAGAGCTTCTCCCATCTGTATCTTGTCACCTTTGTCAAAACAAAACATGAATTTAGATAATGATGCTTCATCTTCTTGCTTCTTCAATGTAGGGGCTTGAAAAACTAGCATCAATGTGGACCCCATGTTAAACACAGCTACTTGAAACATTACAATCTTCAATTTTTGAATTGGCAACAGATATCAACTATAAATTTTATTTACATGGGTGCTCGAGATGGATTGGATTATACTCAACAAGGTGCAATTGTGCGATTTGGGTTACAAATATGGGTAGACTTTGAGGGTCTTCATCATCTATTATGGTTTATGACGTTCATAACAATTATATAGTCATAGCAAAGATCAAAGCACGTTATAACAGAAGCGATTTAACAAGATCATTAATAACACAGTTATAATTAATAGATTAGGTTTACATACCTTTATCCTAGAGTAGATCCACAAGATATCCGACGAATCACCAATTAGGGTTTGTGAAGAACAATACCAAGCTATAGTTTAAAGTAAAACTATATTACGCTCTTGTACACACGTAATGCAACGGGCTAACCGTGAGTCTAGCACTTGCAAACCGGAACTTCAACACTTGTGGAATTTGAGCAAAATCGAAAACCAAAGAAAACCCTTGTGGTTTGTGGCTTGCGATCGCAGGAAGAGAAGGAGAAGGAAGGGATCAAAAAATTATGAGGGCTATGTGTGTTTATATAGTGCTTGGGAAAACTTGGTTTCTATGTAACACATGAATTAGGAAACAAAAAGTTTCCCTTTGCCCCCCCCCCCTTTTGACCGACGGTCGACTAACCTCAAGGGGTGTTTCCGGAACTTTTCCGCTTTCCTTTTCCTTCTATAATTCCATAACGGTTATTTAACTTAACTCTTAATTTATTTTAACCATCGTTTAGTTAAGTTCGGTTTGATTTAATAAATATCTATATAATATATTTAATAAATAAAATTAACCTTATACGTATTGTGTGAAATCCCGTAATCCCGAGTTCGATCCTATCACACGACTATTAGTTTTATGTCCATAAAATTTCAGCTCCCACTTGGACAAAATCGAATATCGTGATTACATTGACTAGCGTCTGGTTAAACTAGCAATGTCACTAGTACAACTCGAGTAAGGTCTCCTGGCAAAACCTTTTAAATGATTCATCATTTATTATTATCCTTTCATTTAAAATACAACGTTAATAGGATATGGATCTCATTCATTCCTTCATTAACCACTATGTTTCTCGTTTACGGATATAGCAAGATTACCAAAACACATTTGGGTGTGGCCACACAAATATCTTACTACTCCCTCGAGGGGTCCAGCTGTATTTATACTTCAAAATAATTTGAAGGAAACAAATCCCATTTTGACTACAAGCGAAACTTACGAACTTTGCAACACAGTTTCCTGGGATCTCACCTCTAAGGATAACTATTTACGATTTACTTAATGAAGAAGATCCATATAGTAAAATCATATAGTTGGGATAAGTCTAATATTTGATCCATCAAATATCATCCAAAATTGACCAATATACTTTCAAGTATACTCTGTCACTATTTTGAATTGTCTTAGTTTAATAATACTCCCATCTTATTAATCGACAACGGACATTTAGAACATAACTATTATTCATGGATTAAAACATGTAAAATAGGATACAAAATCAAATAACAGAAAATAAACGAAATTCTATTTTTATTTCATCAATTCAATAGTGTCTAACATCCTTTATCCAAATACTAATCAATATATTTATTGCATGAATTCGCTAGGTAGTTGCAGCCCAATCGCTTTGGCATGCTTAACTACCTTTGGTCTAGGCAAAGCCTTAGTAAAAGGATCAGCTACGTTATCATCTGTGTGAACTTTTATTAATTTTATTTCTCGAGCTTCAACTTGTTCTCGAACGTAGTGATATCTACGTTTAAAGTGTCTGGCGCCTTTCATGACTCCTGGGTCATTGGCAAATATGATTGCGGCAGACTCGTCCCAATACATATTTATTAGGTTTTTATTGCAAGCATCATCCAAAGATCTTCAATAAAACTTCCTAATCCAAACCATATTTAGTTATCTGTATGGCTATGATGTAGTAGTTTTACTACTCTTTAGGAAAAGAGAGCAAAAGTGGCAAGTATTAAGTGTCGGTTTAGGAAAACCAAGCATTAATGACCCAAAATGGGGATCGTTCTCAAGGAGGCTAGGTGTGTGTGTAATGAAATGATTATCTTTGTGATTATATTTGTGAGAAAAAAATATAAAGGGGATAAGAAGAGATTGACGGTTACGATAACGGATTACACTAAGACGATAAAGGCGTACACGTAAAACCGTAAAAAGCACTAAAATTAAAATTTTACCCTAAAAATTCCTAAAAATCACTAAAAATCCACTAAAATATTCTAAGAGTTTACAAAAAATCCAAACTTACCAAAACCTTTTAAATAATTAAAATTAACTTTTTAATGCTAATTAAAGCCCTAAAAATCAATATTAACTAATAAAAAGTCCCAATCAAGATCTTAAAATTTGTAAACCTTTAAAATAACCTATCTAAGCTAAAAAGTATTTTTCGAAATTTTAAAACCAATAAAAACTATTTTTAAACAATTAAAAACTATTAAAAGCTATAAAAACTTAAAATAATTCTAGAAAATAATTAAAAGACCCTAAAAATATTTAGAAAGTTGCAAAATTCCTAATTAAGTGTTTAGAACCTAGAAAAAAAATAAAAACTTAGAAAATCAGACTTTTAATTTTTAACAATAAAATAATATAAAAATATTATTAAAAATCCAAAAATCATAAAAAAATTCTAAAAAAGTTGCAAACTAGCTTAATTTAACCTAAATAACTCAGAAATGAACTTGAAATTACCTAAATACCCTTATTGGGCCTAGAAAATGGGCTAAACCCAAAACAGATCCTTAATGGGCCAAATTTGAGCCCAAAATGAAAAAGTGCCCCCAATAAGCCCAAAAAGCACTACTTGACTCAAAATTTGATTTTAAACAACTTTTTCCAAAGGCCCAAAAGCTGAAAGTGTGAAATAAGCTAGCTTATACCAAACAGCTTATTCTTAATGGGCTTTTTGGCCCATTAAGCTATAAGCTAATGCCATAAGCTCAAATTAGACACACAAGCTTCTTTTGTCCTAAATAAGACTTCTGTAAAAATAAATTTGAAATAAGCCTAAGGAATAAGCCTGAAAATGCAATAAGCAATCTACAGAAAATGACAAAATAGTCGTTTTTGAGTTCTAGGCCACCCCAAGACCTGATTCAAGTTTCTAAAGCTTTTAAATGACTTAATTAAGCTATTTCAACAAAAGGTTTTCAAATAAGCTGACTCAATAAGCTGGAAAAAGCAAATAAGCACTTATGAAAAAAGTCAATTAAGTTGGTTTTCTAGCAAAAAGTCAAAGTCAAAGTCCAATAAGCTCCAGTCTAATCAAATGGGTCAAATAATGAAGATCTATCACAAAAAATAAGTTGTTGCAAGTCTGGATAAGCTAAAATAGCTTATTGATAAGCTGAGTACAAATTAACACTAGCAGGGGCTAGTTTTGGTTGTTGAGCAGTGGGAACTTTTCCCACTGCTTGACTTGTAGACTTTTTTGTCTTTAGTGAACTTTTTGGAGATTCAGATTTCACAAAGGCACCCAAATGATCTTTGGATCATAAGGAGTCAATAACAATCAATAAATCACAACAAGCAACAGCCATATTTGTACAGTTAATTCAATAAAGCACCAGATCTAGCACAGACTTAGAACAATAAGCAGTTGAGCACTTATAAGCAGTTTTAGCAATATTCAGCCAACCAAATTCAACCAAATGCATACACAACCTATTATAAACTCAAATGAACAAGTCTAAACAGTTTTCATGCAATGACTTAAAGCCTAAATCAAGATTCAAGCTTATGAATGTTACTGATGAACACTAACACATGCAGTTTTCACTTTGCTGATGTATTTGACCAACAAGCCAGATTCAACACCTCAAATCTCACAAACAGGTTACAATGACTTTGTTTAAACCACTTTTAGCCCTAAGCATGCATACACCCTAAGTGTTCCTAAGATCCTAGGTCAAAACAGGCAATAACAATGATTTTATAGCAGATTGTTTGATTTCAAGGTTTAAGTCCAATAACTTGCAGCAAAATACTCTCAAACAAGTGTATGACAGGTAACAAACACAAACACAAACTTCCACAAACACAATAACAAGATTTCAACTCAAACCGGTAGACCCAAACACCCTTTTAACTTTTCAAATCAAATTTTAAACAAGTAAAAGTATGATTCAGTTTACCAAATGATTAATCTAGCATATAAACAACATTATCATGCAAGACTAAGCAGATTCAAGCCAAGAAATCAACAAGAACACCAATAGAGCACAAATCCACAAAAAATCCAAATTTTATCAGATTTTCAAGGTTTCAAGACAAACCTCATGGATGTACATCCACACCCACGAATGTTAGAGCTTATGTGCTAGGTAGAACAAGCACAAGCTTCCAACAACAACCCTGCTAAGATTCAACAAGGTTAGAAGCACAATATCAAATTAAAAAAAGTAAAAATCCTTGATTGATGCAACCTTGTTACCCCACACTTGTTTATCCCCAAGTTATAAGCCTCACCACACCTTGATAACACAATATCAGGATGCTATGATCAGCCCTATAGCCCAAGAATTCCAAGGTTTTGAGATTCAGAAATATCAAACTAAGAACTATAATAAGCAGATTATAACAATGGCACTTGGTCTTTCTTCAACAAACTTAACTCAATTTTATTAAACTGAAAAGAGGATTTACAAGTTGTTGAACAAGGAAAAACCAAAAGCAGCTACAAATGAACTAGTCCTATGCCTTTTATAGGCTTACAAGTTATCTAGAAAGCTGAGAAATAAGTGAAACCCTAGCCTTGAACTTCCAAATTTGCCCTTGTCTTGTTTGAATTTCTTGAAGAATCATGTGACGGATTTTGTTGTGTAGCATGAGTTGGTATGTGAAAAAGTGATCCAAGGGCTTGTAACAAGCTTAGGATGTAAGAACAATTGGGGGTTGTTGATTCTCTGTCCATCTCTTGTCTTCTTCCCAAAAGTGTGTGCAGGGGAGGTCCCATGTAGCATGTGGGGTGATGAGGTGATTAATGTTAAGGTTGGGTTTTGATTAAGACACCATTAATCATAAATCTGGAAGAGGTGGTGGCTTAATTTTTGCTAAAACAAAAATCCCCAATTATGTTCTTGAGCTGATGAACATAGGTTTTGATTTGATTAAGGGGTGGATTAAGTTTAAATAAATTTTAAGGCGCCAAGTTTATTTTAATCTTAAACCGGATTAGTGGAAGGGTGATGTGGAGCTTTGGTGGGTTTTGATTAGAGGAGAAGTGGTAGTGGGGCACGTGTCACCCCACTACTGGTCTATGTATCTATCTTGTCTGGCCACATTTACCCCCTCTTCTTCTTTTCTTCTTTCACTTTGTAGATATTGCACAAAAATCCGGATCCATTTGTTATTAAAGTTTTACTTTTCACACTTTTGCCCCAAATACTTTTCCAAAGTATTTTCAGGGGTAATTCTTGCCATTTTGTGATTCTTGAAGGGCTGTTTTGGCATTTTCTTGATGGATTATGGTCTTAACTTGTATGATTGGCATTTTGGAGGACTGAAATTGCCAAGTCTTCATTTATGAGGGACCATTCTTGCCAAATGTTGAAAGTCAATGGTCCTTTTTGTAATTTTGACAAACTTTAGGGACCAATATTGTAATTATGAAGATACAAGGGTATAAAGTGTCAATTCTTCAATATTGGAGGACCCTTCTTCATAAATCTTCAAATCTTCAAGGGTTTTTCTTGGGAAAATTCTTCATTAGGGCTTGGTTCATTGTGCGGCTTTGTTTCCCGTGTTCGTTTTTGCATGATTCTTGTGATCTTTTGTCATTTTCTAAATATCCGTACCTAAAATACACAAGCAACAAACACAAGCATATATATGGGTATTTTGATGATATTTAATGCATTTTAAGCCCTATTTGGACGATGAGACTATGTATAAAAGCAGTCTCATCACTCCCCCATACTAAACAATTGCCGTGCCCTCACGCAATGCTAGAATAAAGTATCATAGCATCTCCAAAATTCATTTTTATTCAATTTATTGAACGATAAACTAGCTACACTACTACTATTGCTACTACTTGCGTTTTAGACATAATGTATGATTTTCATTGCAAAATGGGACGTTTAGGTTCATAGAATAAGAACACGTGAATGCTTCGTTAGAAATAATTTCATCGTCCTCGATTTTCACCCCAATTCCATGCCAAGCGTGCAACGAGATCATTTTCATTATAAGTTAGTAATGCTAACACTACTCATATGCCCTAATCACGTACTTATCCTCCCATTTTCCTAAGTTGTATCTCTTATATTTTATTTTGTCTTGAATGTTTCACGAGGATACATTGTTTGACTTATGCGATAATAGAGATTTGGGTCTAAAAATAGAGTCCTAACGGTGTAACCAAGACCATCAAATCAATAACCCCTCCTAATAGACAACGATGTCAAAAAATTAAGTCAACAAGAAGGATCGATAAACACGGTTTTATAACGGTTTTGAACATGAGACTTATTAGCAAGACTTTTATACGCCCCCTAACGGAAGGGCCTTATTATCTTTGGTTTACCTCCATCTTTTATTCAACTTCGCCTTGAAGCTTTTATTATGACTTCGGTCTTGCCTTGCCTTTTATTATCCACCTCATCGGTAGTTTTATTAGCCAAAGACGTATATCCTCACGCTAAGGCGAATTTTGGATCTTTAAAGCTTCGAAGATTTAGGCTTGATTCACTTTCAATTTTGCATAGATTTTTCGGCCTTGTGGGGCTTCAAATTGTTTGCTTGATTTAGGTGAGCACTTGAAATCTTATTATTGGGTGAAGCTTTTGATTATTCGGGTGCCAGTACTTCAAAACCATGACGCTGGCGATACCTTAATGCCTTCCCAATTTAATTACACGGAAGCTACTAGAAAAGACTAGAAACCCAACAATCAAGACTAAACCGCTAAGTCAATATTTATTAAGAAAAAAGTATTTACATGCGAAGGGAGAATAAGAAAACAACGAGAACACATGAGTTTTTGAAAGAATACGAGTACTCTACGTTTAGCATAGTAACTTATAATTAACCCTATCATTTCTCGTCCTCATTTAAGAGACTTAGCCTAATGTGAAGTTAAGGAACCAAAGCTAAGTGCTCAACACGCACGGTCGAGTCAAAAATTACTGTTATTCTCGCCATCGGAAAATCTACATTCGTGTCTTCAAACACTTATAAAACATGAGAAAAATTTTAAAATTTGGCCATTTTTAGCCTTATTTGCAACAAAACGACGACAAAAAGATAAACTTTGGAAAGCGTTAAGGTTTAGCAAGGCAAGTATCTATTCACCCCCCATACTAAAGTTAAACATTGTCCTCAATGTTTCGAGACTAGGGGTGCAAAACACCCCCATACTAGAGACGTAGTCGAATGCCTAATCTAGCATGGAAAGGGTGTAACCGTTAAATTAAAAGCCGTTTATGAAGTGTGCTATAAACCTAAGGTTAGAACATCAAAGGATATATCATGGATATTGAGAAAGTCTTCAAAGCAAACGATCGATTGCTCCCATTAAATGAACACGAGAGGCTCCAATCGTGAAGATCATGATTATCTAAATCCACAATTCACAAACAACCACGGAACAAAGGTTGGAAAGGCACAAATACCCACACGTTACTACATTAGAAAGCGATAATATTTACATAGGATAAGCATTGGACTCCCCCACGAGGCACCTTGTTTTTTATTACCGAGTCATGAGCTCGACTCGATCCCCTCAATACTAATTATCATTGGGGAAAGTGATTTGGTCGAGGTAGTTCAAGGATGGAACTTCCCCGCCAAAGTAGTGCTTCAACCTATGTCCATTCACCTTGAAATTGGGGCCATCATTTTAAGCTAGCTCGATGGTCCCATATGGAAATACTTGAGTCACGGTGAATGGACCGGACCAACGGGATTTCAACTTACCGGAAAAGATTTTCAAGCCAGAATTAAAAAGCAAAACTTGATCCCCAATGTTAAAAACCCGGTTTTTAATTTTAGAATCATGCAACTTTTTAGTTTTTTCTTTATAAATCAATGAATTTTCATAAGCAATATCCCTTAATACATCTAATTCATTTAATTGCATTTTCTGGTGTTTTCCCGCGGTCTCCATATCATCATTACAATGCTTTAGGGCCCAATAAGCCTTGTGTTCCAATTCGATTGGCAAATAACAATTTTTCCCATACACAAGCTTATAGGGAGTGCACCCAATGGGCGTCTTATGAGCGGTCCTAAAGGCCCATAAAGCATCGTCCAACTTATCCGACCAAGATTGTCGGTTTTCCCCAACGGATCTCTCCAAGATCCTTTTCAACGCTCGGTTTGAAACCTCGACTTGCCCACTCGTTTGTGGGTGATAAGCCGTAGAAAGCCGATGTGTAACCCCATATTTCCTTAGGACCCTTTCGAATTGGTCGTTACAAAAATGGGTTCCACGATCGCTTATGATCGCACGAGGGGTTCCAAACCGAGAAAACAAGCTTTTCAAAAACTTGACTACCACACGAGCATCATTGGTAGGCAAAGCCTTAGCTTCCACCCACTTAGATAGGTAGTCAACCGCAACAAGGATGTACTTATTACCACGAGATAATGGGAACGGCCCCATAAAGTCTATACCCCAAACGTCAAAGATCTCACACACTTGGATGATATTTTGTGGCATTTCATCTTTTTGTGAGGCTTTTCCTTGTCGTTGGCATGAGTCACACGACTTTACAAGATCTTGTGCATCTCGGTAAATAGTAGGCCAAAAGAAGCCGGGATCAAACACCTTCTTAGCCGTGAGATTAGCACCGTGGTGACCACCCGTGGGTCCCTCATGGCAAGCTCTAAGGATGTTAGAAGCTTCGGTGCCAAATACACAACTTCAGATGATTTGATCCGCACAAGTTCGAACAAGTAAGGGTCGTTCCAAAAGTAGAACTTAACGTCACGAAAGAATTTTCGTTTTTCTTGAGTCGTCATACCCTTGATGATGAAGTTACCCGCATGGTAATTTGCAAAGTATGCAAACCATGGGGTGGAAGAATCAAGCTTAGAATTCACTACACCAAGTGTCTCGAGCGGAAATGTTTTATTGATTTCCTTGGGCTCGTAAACACTTTGGTGAGGATCTTTCAAACGAGAAAGATGATCGGCCGCTAGATTCTCGGCTCTTTTTTTGTCAACAATTTTGTGATCAAATTCTTGAAGGAGGAGAATCCAACGAAGTAATCTCGGCTTTGCATCTTGTTTAGCCATGAGATACTTGATAGCCAAATGATCCGTATACACTATGCATTTCGTCAAGACGAGATAAGGTCAAAATTTCTCAAATGCATACACCACGGCAAGGAACTCCTTTTCCGTTGTAGTGTATTTTAGTTGAGCCTCGGTCATCATCTTGCTAGCATAGTGAATAAGCAAGAAGTGCTTTTCATGACGTTGCCCCAATACGGCCCCAATAGCGTAATCACTAGCATCACACATGAGCTCAAAGGGGAGATTCCAATTGGGAGCAACAAGAATGGGAGCTTCGGTAAGTTTCCTCTTAAGGATTTCAAAGGCTCGTACACAATCTTCGTCAAAGACAAAACGTGCCTCTTTTTCAAGAAGATGTGTAATGGGTCGAGAGATCTTTGAAAAATCCTTGATGAATCGACGATAAAATCCTGCGTGGCCTAGGAAACTCCTAACTCCCTTAACGGTTTTGGGATGAGGTAATTTGGCGATGACGTATACCTTAGCTTGATCTACCTCAATCCCTGCTTTCGAGACCTTGTGCCCTAAGACGATTCCATTCTTAACCATAAAATGACACTTTTCCCAATTGAGCACAAGGTTGGTTTCCTCACAACGTTTCAACATTCTCACAAGATTCGACAAACACGAAGTGAACGAATTACCAAACACGGAAAAGTCATTCATGAAGACTTCCATCGTCTTCTCAATCATATAATGAAAAATAGCCATCATGCACCTTTGAAAGGTTCCCGGTGCATTACAAAGTCCGAACGGCATTCTACGATAGGCAAACGTTCCATATGGACACGTAAACGTAGTTTTTTCTTGATCATGAGGATCGATGGGAATTTGGAAGTAACCGGAAAAACCATCTAAAAAGAAATAGAAATCGTTTCCCGCAAGACGCTCCAACATTTGGTCCATGAAGGGCAAGGGAAAATGGTCTTTTCGAGTGGCTTTATTCAACTTACGATAGTCAATGCACACTCTCCATCCGGTCACGAGTCTAGTGGGAATTAACTCGTTGGCATCGTTTGTCACAACGGTCATTCCTCCCTTCTTAGGGACACAATGAATAGGACTCACCCAAGGGCTATCGGAAATAGGGTAAATCATTCCCGCGTCAAGGAGTTTAAGGACTTCCTTTTTGATGACGTCGTGAATTTTGGGGTTCACCCTCCTTTGACATTGGATTGCGGGCTTGTAATCCTACTCCATTAAGATTTTGTGGGTACAAAATTTGGGATCGATCCCCTTAATGTCGGATAACTTCCACGCAATTGCCCCTTTGTGATCCTTTAGAACATCGACAAGTGCGGTTTTTTCATCATTCGAAAGTTCCTTCGCAATAATAACCGGCAACTTGTCGCCCTCCTCCAAATAGACATATTCGAGATGAGGAGGTAAATATTTCAACTCGAGGATAGGTGGTTCCTCAAGTGAAGATTTGGGCTCGGTACTCATAACCTCCTCGGGTGGAGGAAATGGGAAATCGTTAAGAAAATCCTTGATAATCGAGAAGTCCTCATCGTTGTCGAGGTCTTCGTTGCAAGTACGTGGAACATCGAATTCTTTGTTAGGACCATTGTAATAGTTATATGTAATAGGTAGACTAGGAGGTATGTAGTTCCTCCTGGTCCTAGTCGTAGTAGGAGCAAGTCCTGCTCCTGGTCCTAGTCAAAGTCAAACATTGTTATTTACTTAATATTCTGTTAGGATATGCATGAGTTATATTAGGAGAAGATATGCATATCAGTGTTACACGTTTTCTTGTAAGCTGTATTAGGGTTTCCTTGTAGTATAAAAGGAACCTGAGGCAGAAGGGTTATTCATTCAAAAAACATAGTTCTAGTCTTTATTAATATTAGAAATCCTTAGAAAGGATCAAGTCTTCATAGTTATTCTGTTTCTCTTGTTTATATTTATATTCTACATTCATATTGTGTATAGAGTCTCTTTGTGATTTGACTTGTGATTACAGAAGTCATTCACCGGTCCTGACAGGCTACAAGATCTATATCTGTTAGACCTAACAAGTGGTATCAGAGCCTGGGAGGGTCTCTATACAACAAGAATCAAGTTCTCTTATTTTTAACAATCTGTTTATCATGTCTGCCTCAACTTCTACTCAAACAGGAGAAGAAGGCACTCCTAAAATTGTGCAACCTCAGCAGATCCTGGCTACGGTTTCCAACACGAATGGAAAATTCCCTCTTCTGAAGAAAGGTGAATATGACAACTGGGCAATGAAGATGGAATGGTGGATCACCAACACTGATCAAGATCTTTGGAAGATCATTCTAAATGGAAACAGCAGAAAGCTTACTGGACGAGACAAGAACGGTAATATTACTCTTCTTGACCCTAAATCTCATGAGGAAATTATCGCTATTCAGAAGGAGGTAAAAGCAAAAACAATTTTGCTTCAATCTCTTCCTGAAGATCACATGGGTGACTTCTACCATTTGGATGATGCCAGAGAAATCTGGAACGGCATAAAAGCAAGGTTTGGCGGAAATGAGGAGTCAAAGAAAATGCGAAGGTCCATGCTGAGAGATGAATTCACAGAGTTCAAAATCTCAGAAATTGAAGGCCTGAATCAAGGGTATGATAGGTTCCAGAAAATATTGAGCCAGTTGAATCAACTTCGGTCCAAGCCTGAGGATGGTGATGTTAATGCAAGGTTTCTTAAAGCCTTACCCTACTCTTGGAACCAGGTGGTAATCTCTCTTAAAGCCAAAGGTGGGCTTGATTATCTCAGTTTTGATGATTTGTTTCATAGGCTCAGAACATTCGAACCTCATGTGAGAGGATATCCGAGTGACTCTTTTCCCACTCCTGCTAATTCAGCCTTTGTGAGCTCTATGGCGTCTAGTCCCATGGCATATGCAAGTAGCCAGAGCAATAATGTGTCTCCCCAGCATACTATCCAGCATACTATTCAGCATACGAGTCCCATGTCATATGCATCTAGTCCCATGTCTTCTGCTTCTGATCCCCCTGCCAAGTCTGGTAGTATGGTAGAAGCTATTCTTCATTCTTTTGTTGCTGATGTTACTGATGAACAACAACTTGCGTTTGATGACTTCAAACAAATCGATAAGCTGGATCTGGATGAGATAGATCTTAAATGGCAGATGGCCATGCTTACTCTGAGGGTTCACAAGTTTGAGAAGAAAGCAGGAAGGAAGTTTAATTACAACCCTCGGGAGCCAGCGAGATTCGATAGAAGCAAGGTTCGGTGCTATAACTGTCAGCAACAGGGTCACTTTGCTCGAGAGTGCCCTAGCAAGAATGATCAGGAGAAGAGCAGGTACTCCGCTTTCAAAGTTCAGGAGGTTAAAGATGACAAGAGAGCATTGGTATCTGTTGACTCCATGGTCAACTGGAATGATCATCAGGCTTCTACTCTGGAATCAGCGGAATCAACGACGGATGTGTTGGCAATGATTGCTGGAAACCTCTCTGATGCAGAAGAAGCAGAAGAGTTTGCTCTTATGGGCATCTCACCTCAGGTACAACATTGTCCCCTTGGTTGTCATGATAAATACACAGAACTGTTGTCCCAATTTAATGAAGTAAATGAACAAAATGATAAGTATTACTTAGAGGTACAAGCCTATAAAGCTTCATTAAACACATTGGAACAACAAAAGAAGTGGTTACAAGATACACAACGTGCATATGAGGATAAAATCCGGATACTAAGCATTGATTTAGAAAACACTACAAATATGCTTAAATATACAGAAACTGAAAGAGATGCTAGTATCAAAGAAAAAGAGGAGATGCAAGCTAAATTAGATGCTACAATGTTAAGATTTGACAAATGGCAAAAGGCACCTAAAAATCTTTCAAAATTAATTGATAGTAGCATGTCTGGCAGAACTAAAAGAGGCTTAGGATTTGAAAAATATATTGATTCTGAAGATGTATTTGATTTATCTTTCTCAAGCGTCTTTGATGCCGACAAAGAGGATGAGGGAAAACCTAGCTACAATAGGTTTAAACCAGCAGCAGAAATGCATGTTGTTCCTCCTCCTCTTACTGGAACTTTCATGCCTACCTCATGGAATAATGACTCGGATGGATCACAGATGCTTGAGTCCCCAACAAGTTCTACTAATTCTAACGACTTTGTCTCATGTACTTTCAGTGACAAAGCCGGCGACTCTGCATCTAATGGTTCAAGTGAAGAGTCAAGACCTACGAGTTCCAAGTCGGATGAACATGCTGCTACTAGTGCTAGGAAGTGTGAAGAAAAAATCGCTGTCAAGTCAAGTGTGTCTGGTCCGTGTTTATTGAGTCCTAGGAAGAATGTTTTTTCTAGAACTGTGTGTAATAAAGTAGGCAGTATGAAACAGTCTCATTCTAATAAAAGGTCTTTCAAAACATGTTTTGTTTGTGGCAGTCCCTTTCATTTAATTAAAGATTGTGATTATTATGACACACATGCATCTGTTAATTATGCTTTACTTGCTCCTGGATCACCAGGAGCTGCTCCATATACTACTAGAAGACTTAATCCTTGTGCTCCAATGTTTCATACTTCTAGAGTATCCTCTCCTTACATGTCTGATTATTGGAGAGAAAATGGATACCAGACAACTAGTAATTATTTTCCAAATTATAATCCAAACTATGCGCATCATTTTGACCACACGTATTTTGGTTTGGGAAATTTGGGAACTGCTGTTAAGCCCTCAGCAGGTTGTTCCTGGTCAAATACTAATACCCTTATGATGAATAGGCAACCAAGGAACAATAGTGGATCTCATCAATCTTCTTGGCATTCTACTAATGATCCACAAGGCAGGCTCAAACCTGAAAAGGTTTGGGTCCCCTTAAGACACTAACTTGTGCATTGTGATTATATTGTTGTTGTAGGTTACTCCATACCAGGATCCTAGTCTAGGCATTGTTGATAGTGGCTGCTCCAGGAGCATGACTGGCAATAAAGGCCTTCTCTCTAACTTTGTACCATTTTATGGGGGCAAGGTCTACTTTGGTGGAGGTGAAGGCAGAATCACTGGCAAGGGAATGATAAAGACTCCAAATCTCAATTTTGAGCAGGTCTACTATGTGGAAGCACTTCAGCACTTCAACTTGATATCGGTCTCTCAGATCTGTGACAAGAAGCAGTTTGTTCTCTTCACCGATACTGATGCACTTGTACTCTCCAAAGATTTTAAGCTTCCGGATGACTCACAAGTTTTACTCAGAATCCCTAGAAGACACAATCTCTATAGCATCAAGTTGAATGAAGTCAACCCTACTGGTCAACTAGCATGTCTGGTTGCAAAAGCCTCGGAAGATGAAGCCACAAAATGGCACCGAAGGATGGGACATGTGAACTTCAAGACCATTCACAAGCTTGCCAATTTGAATCTGGTCTCTGGTTTACCTCCCAAGACGTTTAGAAATGACATAAATTGTGTTGCCTGCAGCAAAGGCAAACAACATAAAGCATCCTTCAAGGCCATTACTGCTTTAAGTCTCATTACTGAACCATTGCAGCTTCTACATATGGACTTATTTGGTCCTACTTCCATCAGAAGCATAGACCACAAGCAATTCTGTTTGGTGGTGACTGATGGTTATAGCAGGTTTGCGTGGGTGTTCTTCATGGCTACCAAAAGTGAGACCTACTCAATTCTTCGAGATTTTCTTACATTAATAGAGAATCAGTTGTCCAAGAAAGTTAAAGGTATTCGATGCGACAGTGGAACCGAGTTTAAAAATAGAGACCTCATCACACTTTGCAATACTAAGGGCATCAAAAGAGATTACAGTGCTGCTCGGACTCCTCAACAGAATGGTGTGGCAGAAAGAAAGAACCGGACACTAATAGAAGCAGCAAGGACTATGCTTGCCGATTCCAAGCTTCCGACCATGTTCTGGACAGAAGCTGTTAATACGGCCAGTTATGTTTTGAATAGGGTGTCTATTACCAATCCACACAAGAAAACACCTTATGAGCTGCTCACGGGCAAAGTTCCCAATATTGCTCATTTGAAGCCATTTGGATGTCCAGTCACCATTCTGAATACTAGTGACTATTTGGGGAAGTTTGATGACAATGTTGCTGATCTGTTGACTAAAGCTTTTGATGGTCCTCGGTTTAACCACTTGGTGGTTCATATTGGGATGGTCAATCCTTGAAGTCTAGGATTGAGGGGAGGCAAAGCCTAAGGGGAGGCTTTGTGTACATATTAGGTTAGTTTAACGTATTCGTAGTATTTAACAACATCCTTTCTTGGTTCTGGTGGTGTGTGGTGTTTCTGATGAAGGATTTTTGCTCTCTTCTGATGGATATGGCCTTACATGACTGGCTTCTGGTCCTATTTGGTCAGCTTCTAGTTATGATTGGATGCCTTCTGGTGGTCTCAAATCCTTCCCAGTATAGTAGTGTTTGGATATGGGTGCTGGTACTGGTCTGGCTACTGTTCATTCCTTTTGTCCTTTATTAATCACGTTTTGCTCCTGGTCCGACTTTTGTGCACTTTGACTTTTGGTCAACGCTTCCAATACTGATATTTACAAGTTTGAATTCATCAAATCAATTGGGGGTAAGTTATTATGTTAAAAAGGGCAAGTGGTTAGTATGCAATTATGGCATAATTTGAAAGGGCAACCCCCCATTAATAGGGGTCAATGAACAGTTACTATTTTCTTCTTATATGGTCAACATACACTCATTACAATTAAAACACACACACAAACCGCTTCTACTCCTCTCATTCCAATCTAAATCCTTCTTCAATCCACTCATCAAGATCCATGGCTGCTCTTGCTTATCAACCTGCTCATAATCGTGTTGCTTATCTGGGGGATGGTCCTAATAGTGAACATTTTGCTGATATCTTGGAGTTTATTGAAGCTTCTAACTTAAGGTATGCATTTACTGTTTGTCCTACCATATATGATACTGTGGTACGTCAATTTTGGGCGTCTGCTGAACTGGTAAATGTGGCTGGACGTCCACGGGCAATCCATGTTACCATAGATGGACGTGCTTATGTGGTCACTGAAGAATCTATTCGCTCTTCTCTTCATTTTCAAGATGAGGGGGGTGTTGTATCACTTCCAAATTCGGAAGTTTTAGAGGGTATGGCTGCCATAGGTTATGAACATGGGGGGAAGTTTAACTTCCAAAAGAATAGATTTTCCCCTCAGTGGAAGCTTCTGGTTCACTATTTAATACATTGTTTGAGTCCCAAGTCGGGGAGTTGGGATGCGTTCCCTACTCCTTTGGCTACTGGTCTTATATGTTTAGCCCAGGGCAGAGTGTTTAACTTTTCGCATTATATCTTTGAGGGGATGGCTAGTAATTTGTCAACTGCTGGTTCTAGGAAAAAGTTCCTTATGTACCCTAGGTTTATTCAAGAAATGCTTGTTTGCATTCCACGTGATAGGACTGAGCATGTACCTTCTAAACTAACAGCGAAAGTGTATTATAACATGATGAATGGGTTTCATGGGGATTGGAGGCCCCTGACTGAAGCCATGATGGGTTTGGCTCAGGGTCCCATCGGTCAGGAGGAGGAGGCTCCTGAGTTGGTTGTCTTAGATGATGACCCCATGGAGGAGGAGGAGGCTCCTGCTGGTAATGCCACTCCTGTGGTAGAGGAGGAGCTAGTTGAGGAGGTGGTGGTTGAACAACCATCCCCTCCCAAGGCTGGTCCTTCCTCGGCTCCACAAAGGTCTCCATTTGTGGAGACTCCACCTCCTAGTCCTGCCCCACACTCGACAGATATCCCCTTTGCTGCTAGTACTCCACACGTTGACCCCAATGTTGCTTCGGGCTCCCGTGATGCTTTCCCTGATCCAAGTTCTCTTGGTGGGCAGGCAGAGGAGCCTACTACTCTGACATCTTTGCTAGATCTTATGCACAGGTACCATGAGAGGATGCTTTGCTTGGAAGCTGACTTGAACCAACACCGGAAGCTCACACGGGAATTTGTTCTTCCTCTGGCCGATCGTATTAAGGTCTTGGAGAATCAACAGCGTCGTCGAAAGAAGCATGTGGTTCTTTCTGAGTCTAAGGATGAGGCTTCGGAGAATGTTGAGGATGGCTTGACATTGCTGGCAAAGGCTGCCTTTGCTGATAAAGTTTATGATGATCTGCCTGGTCCTCCAATGTCCTCCCATGCTCCTTGTTCTAGTACTGTTCCCCCTTCTATGGGTGGTGCTTCTGATGCTGCTGCTGGTTCTCATGCTGATCCCTCACATGATCCTAAGGGCAAAGCTCCAATGACTGATCCTCCATCTCCAACCCGCAAGCGCTCTCGTCGCCAGCTTGAAGAAGACAGACTTGGTGAAGAGGCTGCTCGTAGGGTTCAGGCTGAGCTTGATGCGGAGGACATTGCTGCTGAGGAAGAGCTCCGTGAAAGAAGGCGTGCGCAAATTCAGCATGATGCTATGCACTGGACTGATGGGGAATGGATGCAAGTGTTAACTGTTCTTACTCGGGATTATCCTCAGTTTAAGGATTTGTTGGGTGATGATGTTGATGAACACAACTGCATTCCGCGGGCTATGGTAATGATGCGTAAGCATCAGTTGACTCTTGCTGAGGAACTAAAGAAACAGCGTAGGAACAGACCTCTTTCTAAGGCTGAGCAGCGCCAGCAGATGCAACGTTATGTCAAATTTCAATCTGCTGCTCATTTCAATGCTCCTTGGTCTTGGGCACGGGTACGGACTTTGACTTTTGATGAGCTCAAGAAACTTTATGAGAACATGGTGAGGCGTGCGAGTCAACCTATACCGGAAAAATTTGTTTACCATCCTCGTGGTGTGACAGCTTCGATGCCTGCTACTTCTACTGTTTCTTCATCCTTGCCCATTCCTGGTTCCACTGGTAGTTCTTCTGGTTCTGGTGCTGTTTCTGTTGGTCCTTCTACTACACCCTTGGTTGCGCCTATTGGGTCTACTACTGGTCCTGCTGCTACTATCTTTGTGACAACCACCACTACTCATGCTACCCCCACCACACCTGGTACTTCCACCACTCCTGTTCCAGCAAGCACTTTTGTTGATTCCACCATACCTACTGCTGCTCCATCTGATGTGCCATCTTCATCACCACCAGTTTCTGCACCACAACCTACTCCCACTTCTGATGCAGCTCCGAGTGGTTCTTTGGGTGGACATGTTCCTGAGTCTACTCCTACTGCTTCTCCTGCTGTTGATGAAGTTCAGGTGAAGGTTGAATCCACTCCTTCGGCTCCCACGCCTCGACGTTCTACTCGCTAGAAACTTACTCGTCGTGTTCGCCGCGGTAAATCAGTTCCTTTTGAGAAGCGTGATCCTGAGAACTTAATTGATGCAGCTTCGGATAGAGATTCTGACTTACCATTGGGCAATGGTAGCATTGCGGGTTATGCGGCTGAGCGGTCTACAACACTTCCTGGTGGTGTCTCCCATCGGATCACTTTGAGTGATGGGACTGTGCGATTGGTAACGGGTTTGCAGGGTGTGTTATCATGGGTTGACCGTATGGATCTTATGACCTTGTTTGGGCTTGTGGATTCTAGTATGCCGTTTAATCCTATGGCGGTGTCTTCCTGGCCTGGTATGCGTCTTTGGGCTGATCTCAAACTGATGTTGGATCCTCCTCCATCCGCTACTCCTTTGGGCGTATGGAAGGATCAAATGCAATGGGAGATTGTTCGCTGGAAGCTTTATGCTGGATGTGGAGTTCATGTGTTGGAGTTAGGTTCTGGTCTTGTGGTGTTTATGTTGACTGATGTTGTGTATCCTTTGACTATTTCTTCCATGGAAGCAATGCTGGCAAGTCATTTGCAGATTTCTACTGCTCCTACAGGGAATGAGTCGAGTATGGCTACGTCTTTGGTGGAGGGTATTCAAGCACGGCTGCTAGCGGATAAGAGGGCAGCTTCTGGTCTCTAAGGTGTTTGGGTTGTAAGTGTTTTTACTTTATTCTTATTTTGATTCTTTTCACCAATGTGTATAGTGTTTGGTGATTTTTTATAGTTAAAAAAAAAAAATATATATATATATATATATATACATTTTATATAATATCTGCTTATACTTTAACACAGTTTAGCTTTTATACTTGTACATAATATCCCTTGGATGGTTTGACTTGTGGTTCCTGGTTTGAGCTTGTTCTGGTCCTTGGTTTCACTTGGTGTTGGACGTGGTCCACACAACAAATGGTTCTCAACTTACCATGTCTCATCGACAAGAAAAAGTTGATTCACCTTGAGGGTACGGCTCCTGGTGCGATTATCAAATCCGTTGATGGTTGCCAGGTTACCTAAAACTGGATGGTTTTCACTTGCCATAGTATTGGACTGACAAGTGGCTAATCCAAGGGGGTACGGCTCTTGGTAAAGATCTTATCAAATCCGTTGACAGCTGTAATAGCTTGCTTATAGCTATAGGGTGTTCAACTCACCGATGCTTTATTGCTAAGAGTTGGCGAGTCCAGAGGGGTACGGCTTCTGGTAAAGACGCATCAAATCCGTTGACGGCTGTGATGGTTTGCCTAAAATCATCAGGGTACCCCCACTCACCATTGATTCACGTTCTAAGAGTTGGGCTGGGTTCTAGTCTCCCAGGGTGATGCTTATTCCACCAGAATGACTAGCTAGCCCAAGAGCGAGCAGCTACTTGGTAAAGGCTCATCAAATCTGCTCATGTTGCTGTAAAGATTCAACACGATGCTGATTTGTTCCAAGCTTTGGAGAAGCTTCTAGTAGTTTGTGCAGCTGTTCTTCTGATTCTTATCTTATTGATGTTGCTGTTTGTTTTGCTGCTACAATCCTCGGGCTTTATTTGCACGTTTTCCAGGAAACTTGAACTCAACAGGTCAAATTCAAGTTTAGGGGAGGATTGTTAGGACCATTGTAATAGTTATATGTAATAGGTAGACTAGGAGGTATGTAGTTCCTCCTGGTCCTAGTCGTAGTAGGAGCAAGTCCTGCTCCTGGTCCTAGTCAAAGTCAAACATTGTTATTTACTTAATATTCTGTTAGGATATGCATGAGTTATATTAGGAGAAGATATGCATATCAGTGTTACACGTTTTCTTGTAAGCTGTATTAGGGTTTCCTTATAGTATAAAAGGAACCTGAGGCAGAAGGGTTATTCATTCAAAAAACATAGTTCTAGTCTTTATTAATATTAGAAATCCTTAGAAAGGATCAAGTCTTCATAGTTATTCTGTTTCTCTTGTTTATATTTATATTCTACATTCATATTGTGTATAGAGTCTCTTTGTGATTTGACTTGTGATTACAGAAGTCATTCACCGGTCCTGACAGGCTACAAGATCTATATCTGTTAGACCTAACATTCTTCCAACGTAAAACCACCACCTTCAAATGGAGTGAAGGTTGGTGTTGAATTATCAAGAATTGGATCTAACATAGTGGGATTGCCACTAGTTTCTTCATCACCAAAACCTAGAACTTCTTGTGAAAATTCCTCGCAAACCACGTCAATCATATCAACGAGGTTTATGGTTGCAACGGAATAAACATGAAAAATCTGAGAGTTTTGAGTTGCGTTTATAACAAGTTCCTCGTCGTTGAAACGTAAGGTGATCTTTCTAGCATGAACATCGATCAAAGCCATAGACGTATCTAAAAACGAACGACCTAAAATGAGAGGAACTTGAGGATCTGTGGGTATATGAACAACGATAAAGTCTACGGGATAGTAGAACTTCCCCACTTTCACAAAAACGTCTTCCGCCAATCCACATGCGGGAATCGTGGAATGGTCGGCCAACTCGATAGAGATTAGTGAAGGAGTAAGATTAGGAAGATTGAGCGACTTGAAGATTGCAAGTGGCATCAAGTTAATGCTAGCACCAAGATCGGCCAAGACGAAGCATTCCTCCATATCTTGGATTGCACAAGGGATCAAAAATTTACTCACCGACTTTTTGAGGTATGCGATTAAGATAAACCGACGAACAACTAGACAATTGGTGCAATTTCTCCTTGTTGTTCAACATACTCTTAAAGTTAGCGGCAAATCGAGGCATCATGACCAAAGCATCGGCGAAACTCACATTAAAGTGCAAATCACGAAATATTTTCATAAAAAGCTCAAATTGGTAATTGTCGCGCTCTTGACATTTCTCATTTCTAAATCTCGATGGATAGGGCAAAGGTGGTGTGGGTTGAGGCGTAGGCATAGCCCTTGGAATCTCGGGTTCCAATGTTGGTAAAGGGTCAACCGTAGGTGTGGCATGAGCGGTAATTCGTGGGATTGGAACATGCTCCTTTTGGACCACCACCTCGGGTTCTTCCTCAATTGCTTCCTACATAGGAGCAATTGGTTGAGGAGTCGGTTCCTTAAGTGTCTTACCACTACGTGTGGTAATCACTTTCATCTCACCCTTAGGGTTTGATACGGTGTTACTAGGAAGACTACTCGAGGACGGTTTACACATAATTGCCTAAAACATAGATGAGATTTTATCTTCAAACTTGGATTGCCTCTTCTCGGCTTTAACCATTTCTTGTTTTATCTCATGTTGCCCTTGTTCCATTTTTTGTTGGTTTTGTTGTAACCTAGTTACTGTTCCTTCCATCTTGTTGGTATGGATCTTAAGTTCATTAGCTAACTTATTTTTCAACTCTTTCTTCATGTCGTTCTTAAACTCGGATCTTAGGCTATTGATTTCTCTTTGAATATTGTCAAACCTAGCATCATTCCCATTAGCGTATTCAAAAAATTCATTTGGAAGATCTTTCAACGTTTGCAAACCTTTGTTGTTGTTTTGAAAATCATTTTGATTTTTGTTTGAAACTTGATTATTAGCCCCTTAATTACCATAGTTTCCCTTGTTGTAATTGTTTTTGAAACCAACTTGATTGTTGCGATAGTTGTTGTTAGCATTTTGATTTGATCCAAAACTCGGTGGAGTCAATTGATTAGAGCGGGTAACTTGACTGTTTTGGTTGTAAGTTCCCGTGGCCGCGTAGGCACTCGAAGTGTTACCACCGTTGGTAATGCACTCGGAGAAATCATGACCTCCACCACAATACATGCATGAAACCTCAACCACTTTAGCCGTAGCGGGAGCACTTGGTTCTCCAACTTTGAACTCAATCAAGAGACCTTTAAGCTTATCAAAAATCTTGTTTTCCAAGTTCGCCTCAATTTGGCAAGCATCGATGGTAGTAGACAAAGAAGGTGAAGCCGAAGACGAAGCCTTACGAACACTAGACGTGCTACGAGGACTATACACCTTAGATCTATTCTCAATTATCACCAAAGCTTCCTCAACTGTTTTACACAAAAAATTACCACCCGCGGCGGCATTTAAATAATCCCTTTCATGATCATTAAGTCCATTGTAAAACGTGTCAATTTGATGCAAGTCGGAAAAACCGTGATGAGGACATTCATGTAACATTTCCTTAAACCTATTCCAAGCCGTTGAAAAACTTTCATTAAACTCTTGTGAAAATTTTGAAATCTCGTTTTTCAAATGCGTAGTCTTAGAGGGCGGAAAAAATTGGTTCACAACCTTAGACACGACATCCTTCCACGTCAATATAGAATTGGGTGGCTCTTTCTCTAACCAAATTTTAGCGGGCCCCACTAAGGAATACGGAAAAAGCATCATCTTAATCGAGTCATTCGAGACATCCTTAAACTTGCAAGTGGCGGTAAGACGATTGAATTGGCGGATATGGTTGTGTGGATTGTCCTTCAAATCACCAAGGAATTTGTTGTTTTGGATCATCGACAACAAACCCGTTTTCACTTCAAAATTCTCCGCAAGGATAGCGGGAATCACAATAGCCTCTCCATAACCCTCGGTGGGTGCTTGAAGTAACTCCATCATAGTTCGATTCGCCATGGTTGGTGCTTCTCTTACAATGGGTTCGTCAATAGGAGACTCCTCACTAGAAAGATTAGGAGTGGGAGTTTTGTTCTTTCGTTTACGTGCACGTCTTGCTTGATTACGAGTTAGCATAAACGTCACGTACAACGAGGGGACGAGCAAAAAAGATTCTTTTTGGTGTTTTGTATTTTTCAATTTTTTGTGGTTTTTTATTGTATTAACCTTTTTGGATTTTGGTGAATGTATTAAGTAGACAAAAATCTACAAATCTCCTCCTTAATCAAATCTCTCGATTAAAGAAGCCTCAAGGAATGAAAACGATCACGTGAAGTGAACGCCTTCGATGACTTTAGAACGTTGGTGGAACACCAAAACGTTCAAGAGGGTTTAATCAATGAAACCAAGAAAATATATATGATACTTAGTAATACTTTGGGCGGCAAAACCCTCGATTAGGTCTCAAAATCAAATACTCACAAGCAAGCGGGGAAACGAGGCGGCGCGAAGCACTTAAGAGCTTTTTTCCTTAGGATATATTTTATAATATCCGCCTTATACCCACCTTATAGTTTGTATTTTTCAAAATTGAGCTTCACGAAAGTATTTATCTATTTTTGCCTTTTTCTTTGGTTTGAGATTCGAATACAATGATTGGGTAATGACCTCCCAAGTCAAGGTTGTGATTTCTCACGTATTTGGAGTACTTGTGAATTTATTGTTCTACGTATACAATATAGTAATAGTATTCACACAAAAATCGAAAACCGATAATACGTATTAGTAGAGTGCTACTAATACAAATACTGTTATGGTTAGTATATAAAAACAACAATTCCAAATCAAAACACAACACGCCTCCCCGGTAGCGGCGCCAAAATGATATAGTGGTTTTACTACTCTTTAGGAAAAGAGAGCAAAAGTGGCAAGTATTAAGTGTCGGTTTAGGAAAACCAAGCACTAATGACCCAAAATGGGGATCGTTCTCAAGGAGGCTAGGTGTGTGTATAATGAAATGATTATCTTTGTGATTATATTTGTGAGAAAGAAAAATAGAAAGGGGATAAGAAGAGATTGACGGTTACGATAACGGATTACACTAAGACGATAAAGGCGTACACGTAAAACCGTAAAAAGCACTAAAATTAAAATTTTACCTTAAAAATTCCTAAAAATCACTAAAAATCCACTAAAATATTCTAAGAGTATACAAAAAATCCAAACTTGCCAAAACCTTTTAATTAATTAAATATTAACTTTTTAATGCTAATTAAAGCCCTAAAAATCAATATTAACTAATAAAAAGTCCCAATCAAGATCTTAAAGTTTGTATACCTTTAAAATAACCTATCTAAGCTAAAAAGTATTTTTCAAAATTTTTAAACTAATAAAAACTATTTTTAAACAATTAAAAACTATTAAAAGTTATAAAAACTTAAAATAATTCTAGAAAATAATTAAAAGACCCTAAAAATATTCAGAAAGTTGCAAAATTCCTAATTAAGTGTTTAGAACCTAGGAAAAATATAAAAACTTAGAAAATCAGACTTTTAATTTTTAACAATAAAATAATACTCCCTCCGTCCCACTTTTATTGTCCTAATTACTATTTTAGTTTGTCCCAAAATATTGTCCAGTTTCTTAAATAAGAAGTCAGAATTAATTAATTTTCCAGTTTTACCCATGCTATTAATTTCCTTAAAAGAAACTATTAATGTATTCAAAGGATAAACTTGTCTTTCTTAGCATAAAATGTCTACATTCAATGTATCTATCATAAATCACAAAAAATTTGTTGAGAGACAATTAAAATGGGACGGAGGAAGTATTAAAATATTATTAAAAATCCAAAAATCATAAAAAATTCTAAAAAGTTGCAAACTAGCTTAATTTAACCTAAGTAACTCAGAAATGAACTTGAAATTACCTAAATACCCTTATTGGGCCTAGAAAATGGGCTAAACCCAAAACAGATCCTTAATGGGCCAAATTTGAGCCCAAAATGAAAAAGTGCCCCCAATAAGCCCAAAAAGCACTATTTTACTCAAAATTTGATTTTAAACAACTTTTTCCAAAGGCCCAAAATCTGAAAGTGTGAAATAAGCTAGCTTATACCAAACAGCTTATTCGTAATGGGCTTTTTGGCCCATTAAGCTATAAGCTAATGCCATAAGCTCAAATTAGACACACAAGCTTCTTTTGTCCTAAATAAGACTTATGTAAAAAGAAATTTGAAATAAGCCCAAGGATTAATCCTGTAAATGCAATAAGCAATCTACAGAAAACGACAAAATAGTCGTTTTTGAGTTCTAGGCCACCCCAAGAGCTGATTCAAGTTTCTAAAGCTTTTAAATGACTTAATTAAGCTATTTCAACAAAAAAATTTCAAATAAGCTGACTCAATAAGCTGGAAAAAGCAAATAATCACTTATGAAAAAGTCAATTAAGTTGGTTTTCTAGCAAAAAGTCAAAGTCAAAGTCCAATAAGCTCCAGTCTAATCAAATGGGTCAAATAATGAAGATCTATCACAAAAAATAAGCTGTTGCAAGTCTGGATAAGCTAAAATAGCTTACTGATAAGCTGAGTACAAATTAACACTAGCAGGGGCTAGTTTTGGGTGTTGAGCAGTGGGAACTTTTCCCACTGCTTGACTTGTAGACTTTTTTTGTCTTTCGTGAACTTTTTGGAGATTCAGATTTCACAAAGGCACCTAAATGATCTTTGGATCATAAGGTGTCAATAACAATCAATAAATCACAACAAGCAACAGCTAATTTGTACAGTTAATTCAATAAAGCACCAGATCTAGCACAGACATAGAACAATAAGCAGTTGAGCACTTATAATCAGTTTTAGCAATATTCAGCCAACCAAATTCAATCAAATGCATACACAAGCTATTATAAACTCAAATGAACAAGTCTAAACAGTTTTCATGCAATGACTTAAAGCCTAAATCAAGATTCAAGCTTATGAATGTTACTGATGAACATTAACACATGCAGTTTTCACTTTGCTGATGTATTTGACCAACAAGCCAGATTCAACACCTCAAATCTCACAAACAGGTTACAATGACTTTGTTTAAACCACTTTTAGCCCTAAGCATGCATACACCCTAAGTGTTCCCAAGATCCTAGGTCAAAACAGGCAATAACAAAGATTTTATAGCAGATTGTTTGATTTCAAGGTTTAAGTCCAATAACTTGCAGCAAAATACTCTCAAACAAGTGTATGACAGGTAACAAACATAAACACAAACTTCCACAAACACAATAACAAGATTTCAACTCAAACAGGTAGACCAAAACACCCATTTAACATTTCAAATCAAATTTTAAACAAGTAAAAGTATGATTCAGTTTACCAAATGATTAATCTAGCATATAAACAACATTATCATGCAAGACTAAGCAGATTCAAGCCAAGAAATCAACAAGAACACCAATAGAGCACAAATCTACAAAAAATCCAAATTTTATCAGATTTTCAAGGTTTCAAGACAAACCTCATGGATGTACATCCACACCCACGAATGTTAGAGCTTATGTGCTAGCTAGAACAAGCACAAGCTTCCAACAGCAACCCTGCTAAGATTCAACAAGGTTAGAAGCACAATATAAAATTCAGAAAAGTAAAAAGCCTTGATTGATGCAACCTTATTACCCCACACTTGTTTATTGTTGGGAATAAAATATAGCCAGTCTACTTGAGCGCTAAAAATAGTAAAACAATCGTTGATAGGAAGAAAACAAACGCTAACAGATCAAGCGTTGGCAAGAAGAAGTCAAGCGTTGATACATTGAATATAAGCACTGATGGAAAGATTTAGTCTACGCGTATATTGTTTCTAGTAAAGATAAGTTCAACATTGTATTTTCTATAATTATCTTTACCTAGAATAGTTGATACGTAGACTCTTGTACAAGGCTTCTTATATCTATAAAAGGAGATCTTTAGGTTAATGTTCAATATAAGTTTTCATACATTAAACACTTTCATTGTAAGCAAGTTTGTTATCATTAATCAAGTGAAAGTTTGTTTACATCTTTGTGTGTTCTTGTTTAAGTGTTAATTCCGCATAACACTTAGATTACTATATACATATACAAAGGTTTCTCTACGTGTATAGCTTGATCTAATCTCGTATACATAAAGCTAAATCGATCTAAGTTTGGGATCAACAAGTGGTATCAGAGCTTGTTGAGAAACTTTTGATCTTAAAGAACACAAGAACCCTAAAATCACCAAAACCCAAATTTTCACAAAACCCTAAAAACGTCATGTCAAATCCAGAAGTAACCTCCTCCTCCTCACCTTTACCAAACATCAAGATTCCCATGCTTGATGCAACCAACTTCGAGTTGTGGAAATTCAACTTTGAGCAATATCTGGGGATCTATGACTACACTCGCTGGGAGATAATTGAATATGGAAACACATACAATAAAGCTGAAAAGGTTGCTGCTGCCATTGCTACAAGAACTGCTGTTGCTGGATGTCCAGAAGCAGATAAGAAAGAAAAACCTAGTGATGGTAGAGCTGTGTCTACTGAAGACATAGCAAAGAGAAGGGTTGATATGAAAACCCTAAACATTCTGAAACTCTCTTTGGGACAAGAGAACCAGCATAAATACAGAGGTTATGATTCTGCAAAAGACCTTTGGATAGCTCTTGAAGTTGCATATAGTGGCAATGATGATACTAGGGAAGAGAAGAAGAAGAAACTCCTGCATGAGTATGTTGTTTTCAAGGCTCAACCTAATGAGAAGCTTAGCAGTGTGAGAAGCAGACTGCTTGACATTACAAGCAAGCTGTCCTTCATGGGGACACAACTTGGTGATGTTGACATTAATGCCACTTTTCTTAAAAGTCTTGGTGATGCGTGGAAGATTGAGGCAAGATCTATACTTGCCAATAACACTCACAAAAGTTCTACTTTTGATGATATCTACAACAAACTAAGGCTGTTGGAGAACGAAACTCTTTTGGAGCATGGAAGTAAGTCTACCAATAGTAACATGGCCTTCTTCTACATAGTGAAGGCCAATTTGATCAAAAGGACTCTTACATGCACCCAGTTACTGGATCAACATGTGTCAACGCTGGATCTTTTCCTGTCAACGCCTCATATTCAGACGCTGACACATACAAAAGTGATTCTCCAAGAGTTAAGCCTGCTGGTTTGGATCTGGATACTGTGTGTGCATACATTGCTTTTTTTCCCAATGGTTCAGTGATTACATATGAGGACCTTGAGCAAATAAGTGATGAGCACTTGGAAGAGATGGATATTAAGTGGAACATGGCTCTTGCTAGTATAAGAGCAAACAGGTGGAATAGAAGGTTTAAGAAGAAGATGACCTTTAATGCAAAGGACACTGCTGGATTTGATAAATCCAAAGTTGAGTGCTACAATTGCCATCGTATGGGGCACTTCATGAGGGAATGTAGATCTCCAAGAAGATCTGATGCTGGCAAACCCTCAAGCCAAATTGTTAAGGCTCAGGATCCTAAGGCCATGGTTGCAGTGCAAGAAATTGATGGTATGGGATGGGATTGGAGCTATTTGGCTAAGGATGGGGAAGAGGATAAAGCTTTGGTTGCTGAGATAGAAGAAGAAGAGCATGTTCAATATGCTCTCATGGCACACTCCTCCTCTTCATCAGATAATGAGGTATACGATGATGCTTTTTGTAGTAAGGGTTGTAGGTTAAATACTGAGAAACTTAACAAAGAGGTGTTAAGGTTGTTAGATGATGTGAGTATGCAAACTGTCTAACTATCAAATTGCTCTCACTCAAACTGAGAAGACAGTTTCTGAGTACAAGAAAATGGAATTTGACTTAAAAGATAAAATAAATATCTTAAAACATGAGTTAAATGCTAGTAATGATGTTAGGAACATCATGGAAAGGGTTAATAGAGAGTTACAGGCTAAGTTGGATGAGACCATTAAGAATAAGGATAATGTTGACCTTAAAATTCAGAGATTTGATAAGACCACACAAACCCTAGGAGAATGTGTTAATAAATAAAGGGATCCTAAGGACATGACTGGGATTGGGATGAAATACTATACTGTGGTTCCACCACCAACTGGGGACTTCTATGGTGTCCAAAGAAAGGACCTATCTTGGACTGGTCTACCAGAACTCCAAGAGGAGGAATTTATTCCTCCACCAAGAGTCATTACCCCAGTTGAAGAGTATCAACAGAAGTTGGCTGACTTGAATGAATGAAAGAAAGCCAACCCTACCTTGTTTGTTAAGGGTGGCTTGTTATGTGAAAGTCCAAATGAGTCAACCCTATTAAGGTAACAAACCCAATCACTGGCAAGACTGTTGACCTTGGCTTAAACACAGTTAGAAAACCTAGCATCAAGTATGCAGAACTGTATAGGAATACTAGGTCACCTAAAAGCCAAGTTAGTAATGATGGAACATGCTTCTTCTCTTCTAGACCTAGGGTTGTGTCTAGAAAAGTCTGTTACACTTGTGGTAGCTTTTCACATTTAGCATATAAGTGTGTCAAAGCTGTTAAAAAGTCAAACGTTGTCAGACCCAAAACTTTTGTGGAGCAAAGTCCACAAGTTGTTAGACTAGCCCCATTCTTCACTAGAGGGTCTAACACTCATGGACAAAGACCATTTCAAAAGACCAATACTTGGTCTAATAGGCAATGGGTTTCTGTAGCAAACCCTAGGTTCAACGCTGACAAGGGTAATTTCACTGTTGACAAGACCAAATCCAACGCTGACAGAAACTTAACCAGACCTAAATATTTGCAACCACAGGGTAAGGGGTCTAAAGCTTCTTCAATCTTGACATGGAGACCTAAGCAAGACCAAACCCCTAATGACAATGGGATTTATATGACCTGCAACAGGTTTAATTATATTTCAAAGGTCATTACAAAACCTATTGGGGTTAACTGGGTATTTCATCCAAAGAGGGATGAACAAGGGGTTCTTATGAGAACTAAGTCTGTTCTTGTTGAACAACCAGATGAATCCAAGTCTGCTAAGGCTTGGGTTCCCAAAGAAAACTAATTTGTTTTCTTTATGTGCAGGGCATTCAAAAACAGGTCAATGATTATGGATATTGGGACAGTGGATGCTCCAGGCACATGACAGGGAAGGAAGATGTAGAAACTAGAAGGGGGGTTGAATAGTTTCTAGTTCATTTTCAAAACATTTCGGCTCAATCCACTGCCCGCGGTTCCTTATCTCTGCCCGCGGTTCCTTATTGATAAGGAACCGCCGGTCCAATAACGAACCGCCGACAGTGGACGTAGCAACATTGTTAATTTGAAACCTTAACAATCCTTTGTATCAAATTCCTTATCAATCTTAACTAGATGTGAGATGTGTTTGATTGAGAGATAAATACTACAAGTAAGAAAACACACAAGCACATCAAATCAAGAGTACATCAAGCAATAGTCTAAACACTAAGCACACACGTACTAAGCACAAGCTTTTCCGCAACTAGGATGTTTAGACTAAGTGATGTACACTTGACCATAATCTAAACATGAAGCACATACGTACTAAGCCATAGCTTTTCCGCAACTTAGATGTTTAGATTATGTGATGCACACAAAGACACACAACACAAGTATGCAACTATAAATACATCTACAAAGGTAAAGACATAAATGTAAAAGAAGTTACCGAAACGATGATTTATAGTGGTTCGGTCACGAAGCTCCTCTTCGCCCTACTCCACTCCTCGAGTACACCTTACTCGAGAGTTACTTCACTAGTCAACAAACTCCTTAAGGTGGAGAAACCATACACAACGTCGCTTACACATTTCCGACACTAAGCTAGATGTCGAGTCCTAATCTTAGGTAGGACCAATCTACACAACTTTGCCTACTTCACCATTTAACGACACAAGGCTAGATGTCGAGTTCTAATCGAAAGCTAGAACCAATCTTCACGACTCTTCACTTTGAAGCTAAGTGAGAACTTCACACAACACAACTACTATTCACTTTAAAGTTTAGTGAGAACTCACAAGACACAACCACATCACTTTAAAGTTTAGTGAGAACTACCAAGACACAATCTAATCTACCCACTAGTTATGTTTTATGGCCCAACATAACAAACCTTGTGTTTTATGGCCTAAACACATAAACCATATAGATCTAAGCACACAACACTTAGATCTATAACTCTAACACTATATCCAAGTACTAACAAGACTTGAATCTACACAACTAACACCTAATCCAAGGATACCCATCACTTGGATATTCTACCATTACAAACACATCCAAGTGTACCCACAACTTGGATCTTCTACATATACATAGTAGGAAGACAATAATCATGAGTTGATCTAGAGAGATCTTCATCATGTTATGACTCTAGACACTAACACTTCACAAGGGTGAAAGTGTTCTTCTCATTGCTCTTGAGGAGGATGAGGAATGGAATGTTGGAAGGTTTTTTTGTGTTTTTGTGCAAGTGAAATGGAAGAGATGAGTCTTCTATTTATAGCTAAACCTTGCCTTGGAGAGCACCTTTTTACCCAATGGATAAAAGAGTGGACTACCCATTGGATAAAAGAGTGGACTACCCATTGGATAAAAGAGTGGACTACCCATTGGATAAAATGATGCACCTTTTATTCTTGGAGCCCAAATTCAAAATTTGAATTTTGAATTTATTAGTTTCCCTCCATCTTCTAGAAGCTTCCAGAAATCTTGAGTTAGCCTAAACCGGCTTGACTGCCCGCGGTTCCATATCTACCCGCGGTTCGATATCACTAAGAAACCGCGTGTTTTATAAGAGAACCGCGCGTCCTTCTTGTCTTTCATGACGAATGTAATCTTCAAGGTGTCGAGAGAAGTATACATAAGTATGCTTGAGTGATTACGAGTACCTTACACATTTTACATTATATATTGCGAGTTATACGTTTGTCATCACCAAAACATGAAGGGATCATCTTGATTAAACATCGTAATGTTTGCACTAACAATCTCCCCCTTTTTGATGATGACAAACAAGTAAACCGTAACGCATAGTAAAATGTGAAACGTACTCGTTTACACTTCCTTCTCCCCCTTTTGTCGAATCAAAAAGGTAGTCGTCATTTGAGGAAGAGTAGAATCCATATCATTTGAGGAAGATCACGCATCCAAAGGTAGTCGTTGTTTGTAGAAGAGAAGAATCAACTTTGAGATAGCTTGCACCCAAAAGATATTCGGTTGAGAGGCGAGAATCCGAACCATAATCCCATCATTCAAAGATATTGAGCTTGCGTTATCCTAGTGAAGTCTTCAATCACCATAGGTTAACCACCTCCATGTCTTCAAGATCCCATAATTCATTACTTGCAAGATGTTCAATGAATGCAATTTAAGTGAGTGAACGATCGCAAATGTAATGAGTTGAACTCTTGAAAATGCTCCCCCTTGATATGAGCTCCCCCTTGCTTGAGGCACCAACAAAGCAAGAATAGTGACGAGCTACAAAAATGGGTTAGAAGTATCCTACAAAACAAGGTTAGTAGACAAGAGCATATATAAAAAGAGCATATATTGTCGAGAGGACATACTCCGCTTTAATATCTTGGCAAAAATACCAAACTAAAGAGAGTATGACATGGACAATAAAAACAATTCCACATAGTCGAAAAGAGAGAAAGAAGGACTATGAAGAAAAGAAAAACAAGAGGATGATAAATAAGTTGTTTGCACAAACAATGACAAGCATTGAAGAAAGAAGTGTGCACGCGATGCCATCAATCCAAAAACAAGTCAAAAGAGAGGATCTTGACAAGATCAATTAACAACTGTTGGAATCACCCAATTGTAATGATAATATGTCAAAGGGTAAAAAGCTTAGAATTTTTGGAATCACCCAAGAAAATTCAAGATTTAATCCTCAACTCTAAAAAAAACAAGAAGAGGATTTTGAGGAAATCAATTCAAAATTGTTGGAGTAGAGGTAGAAAAGAAACATCCAAGAATTTGAAGATATCGTCTCAAGGGGTTAAAAACATAGAATTGATGAATCACCCATACCAATTGTAAATTTAACCGCAATCAACTCTTAAAAAGAGGAACAAAAATATCTCAACCTAGAGACATTTTTGACCAAAAAAAATAAAAAAAATAAAGGAAAACCAAAGGCGGATAAATCGACGCTTTAAGAAAAAAATGGGATATAGGACATTATAGGCAAAAATGCGTATGAATGTCGACACCAAATGGTGTTTAGCATACGATAAACTACATGCTCAAAGTTTCGTAGATCTTCTCCATCATTATGGATGTTCAAAGAACAATTACATGATGAGGAAAGGGTAAGGCTCAACTCAACTTAGTTTAGAAAGACTCGAAGAAAGAGACTCGACTTAGAAGAGCATGATTAAAATGAATTGAGAGAGACTCAACAAAGAAGTTAAGGATAACTTCACAAATTGATTTATGAATACTATACCTTAGAAGGTGATAGTGAAATCTCGAAAGAAAATGAGAGAAGAAACTCAAAAGAAGCTCAAGAAGACATGAAGAGTTAGTACAAAATCAAACACATAATCAAGTAAGCACATAGGATAATTCATGCAATGCCTAATGAAGTCTACAATAAACCAATGTAGAGAAGGTGCGCAATTAACACATATGGTATGCAAGAAACATGATTACTTAAAAAGAGAAGACTAAGTAAAACAAGTTAGCACGTAGCATCTAAGGACATGCATGAGTTAGACACATCTAAGAGATATTATATCGGAATTGCTTGACAAAGACAAAACCTTTATAATAAGCATGCATTTAATAACTAATCAATTAAGCATATAGCATACGGATAAGCAAGAAGATATATAAGCAAGTAGCATACAAGCAAGTCATCTATCTAGATATCACAAATCAAGCTACATGTAATGTAAATCTCCAAGAAGATTCCTAATTCTTATTAGTTTAAGAAAAGGACTCAAAATAAGAGAAAAGAAAGAAACAAAATAACAACAAGATCTAAGACTCAAAGAAAAAACATGTTGAAAAACATGAAAGGAAATACAAGAGAATAAAGATCATACAAAGATGTATAAAAAAAACAAGCCTAAAACTTAAGCATAATTTTAATCTTAGTTACACTAGAATCCTAAGATTTGCTTAAATTAGATGTCTTAGCAATAAGCAATCCACATGCTTAAATGAAAGACAAGGGTGGTGGCGGAATTTGGTGAGGTGAAAGGTGAAGTCACCAAGGGTTCAACAAAGTCATTCACAATGGAAATGCTTTGGATGGGTGATGTGGGTGAGTTTGAAGGGGTAAAAGGTGAAGTCACCAAGGTATCAACAAAGTCATTCACAATGGGAATGCTTTGGATGGGTTGAGGTTGGGTAGTCACATCCAAGAGAGTACTTGGAGTGAAGGGTGAAGTTAGCTCATTCATTCTAGATTGGAATGAAGAGGAGGTAGAACCATATGAATGGTTGGTACCATGGGTTGAGGTAGTCTTGCATGGAGCAAGAGGTGGTGAGGGCGATGAAGAGATGAGAATTGGAACAATCTCATTCTTGGGTGTGTGAAAGGGTGAAGAGTTAAGTTTGGGTAACTTAATCTTAATTTTGAGGTGCCTCTTTGAAGAGGAGGTTTTGGATGAATTGAAGGTTCTTGTAGAAACCATGGTAGTAATGGGTGGTTTAAGGGGTAAGGATGAATGGTTTGAGGTGTGAAGAACAAGGCTAACAAGGAGGGTTTAAAAGGGTGAGGGGATGATCCAAACCTGTAAAGAGTTAAAAAGGGAAAGCCCAAGATATTTTGGGAGTGATCAAAGGTTTGAAACAAAGATTCCAAAGGGTGTTGGAACAATTGGGAAGTTTCAGAAAACCCGAATTTGAGAGCTTCTGCCCGCGGTTCTTTATCTTCACCGGCGGTTCCATATTGATGTGGAGCCGCGGTCTATTTAAAGAACCGCCTATAGAGGCTTGGTTAAGGTGGTGAGGCTTGGTTTAGGTGGTGAAGGAGGATTTTCCAATTAAGCAAATCCTAATGTTCTAGTCTAACATATCATAAAGTCATGCTTAAGAGCAATAAAAACTAGAACACACACAAAGGAAAGACACATAGGTTCAATTAGCACGTAAGAAGAAAGCTAAGAAAAACCTAATGGCTACAAAAGAAAGATACTCCTAATGACATACAAAGTTCATCAAAGTAAAATATCATTAGTCATATATGGGAAGAGCCATTTAGCCAATTTAGAGAATGAGTATGAGACTATCACTAGAGGTGCTCAATTAAGGCTAAACACGACCATTTTTACGAGTTATACACCAACTCAACTTCCCACGTGGAAGTAATTCAACCGTTAGGTCAAATTAAGATCCTAATGCATAAATTCTCTAGTATTCATTCTCAAGTTAGACAAAATGTAATTCCAACATTTGCCTAATAAAGTTTAGCAAGGATGAAACTTGCTTGGTGACACAATGCATGACCTAATAAGGGTTAAGAATGCACCATTGCATATCTTGACAAAAGAGTCTAGTTAAGGTTAATTACCTTAATAGATCTTGAGGCCAATAACATTGAATTGTACAAACCAAGTTTACACAATTTGTTAGAACACTCTTGATTGTTCTTTCGGAAATGACACATTTACAAATTGCATAGCAATGTAAATTACATGAGTATTTCAGATGAAACATCCAAGTTATCAAACCGACTCTATTGTGCATTATAAGTAATTATTAAACAAAATATGTCTAACAATTTGAACAAGTAGATTCAATATAACACCATCAACACAAGTGTGAGTTATGATCCGATGTATATTATTAATAAACCACATTCGTCTACACTAAAAAAACATGTCAATTAGATTCGATAATGATACCAATCATAGTTTGAATAATGCATTGATATTTAATCGAAATCTTTCTTGATTCCCACAAACACTCTTTTAAGAGAAAATAGCTAAGATTTTCAAAGGGTGTTTCATGTTTTATAGTGAGACATTTATCTACTTGAACTAATAACACAATGATCAAGTAAGACGACCCAAATCAATAGATTTAATAAGCTCCCAAAGCTTTCAAACCTATGAGTGTTAATAAACATAACGAGGTGTACATGATGTTTATATAACATATATAAACCTAGATATGTTGATCCTATATGCAATGCACAAATAATGTTGCAACCAAAATGCAAGAAATCTAGCATACATCCTAATTAGGAAAAACTAGATACTAACAAATACCAAGCAAGGCACAAGAGACTAGACATATAAGCAATACTACTACAAATAGCAAGGAACACTTAATAATGTCTACATATAATAATAACACACAAGGAAACATACACAAACAATTAGTTTAACACATAAAACCATTCGTCCATGTTTTGAGTGTTAGATACAACAAAGTTTTCATAGCTTGATTTTATTTGAAAATAGTCTTTGACCCATTTAAAATTTGATTAAGTTTAACACTTTGTAAATATATCAATTTTCAAAGATATATCACCAAGAGATGTTCAACTTAATAGAAAAGAGTAAAACACAATTTTTACGATAAACCGACGCTCAATACTTTGGACAAAGTATGGAACTTATAAACCATCCAAATTTTGAAGTTTGAATAAAGGTTTGGAAGCATTTTTAATTGAAAGAAAATTCAATAACGTTCGAAATGACGGGTGGCACGACTTCTACGGACTTACGGTTGATTTTATATGATTTTTCAAAGTTTTCAAAAATCTGAGTCACACTGGCCGCGATTCCTTATTGATAAGGATCCGCGGGGAAGAGATAAAGAACCGCGTCCAGGGGACAAAAATGGGGTTTTTGGCCAAAATCATTTGGTAACTTTTTGGAAGGACTTAGGACTCTAAAAAATCATTTTAGACACATAGAACTCGTATTTTAGAGTTAATTATGACACAAAAGATTTTTATACTTCCAAACATGAAAAGATTTAATTCAAGCTATTATACAAAGTTTATTTAACACCAAAACTTGTACGAATGAAACAAAGAAACACATGTCATAAGTAATCACTCTTCATGAACAATTTGATACAAAGATCGTCTCTATTTTTAAAAATCGTTTTCATTTTTTAAAAACCATTTGTTTTGAAAAAGAGAGCAAAGATCGATCCAAGCTTTAAAGTACAATATACTTCAAAGATCTTGAGTAGCCTCGCTCTGATACCAAACTAGAAGGGGGGTTGAATAGTTTCTAGTTCATTTTCAAAACATTTCGGCTCAATCCACTGCCCGCGGTTCCTTATCTCTGCCCGCGGTTCCTTATCTCTGCCTGCGGTTCCTTATTGATAAGGAACCGCCGGTCCAATAACGAACCGCCGACAGTGGACGTAGCAACATTGTTAATTTGAAACCTTAACAATCCTTTGTATCAAATTCCTTATCAATCTTGACTAGATGTGAGATGTGTTTGATTGAGAGATAAATACTACAAGTAAGAAAACACACAAGCACATCAAATCAAGAGTACATCAAGCAATAGTCTAAACACTAAGCACACACGTACTAAGCACAAGCTTTTCCGCAACTAGGATGTTTAGACTAAGTGATGTACACTTGACCATAATCTAAACATGAAGCACACACGTACTAAGCCATAGCTTTTCCGCAACTTAGATGTTTAGATTATGTGATGCACACAAAGACACACAACACAAGTATGCAACTATAAATACATCTACAAAGGTAAAGGCATAAATGTAAAGGAAGTTACCGACACGGTGATTTATAGTGGTTCGGTCACGAAGCTCCTCTTCGCCCTACTCCACTCCTCGAGTACACCTTACTCGAGAGTTACTTCACTAGTCAACAAACTCCTTAAGGTGGAGAAACCATACACAACGTCGCTTACACATTTCCAACACTAAGCTAGATGTCGAGTCCTAATCTTAGGTAGGACCAATCTACACAACGTTGCCTACTTCACCATTTAACGACACAAGGCTAGATGTCGAGTTCTAATCGAAAGCTAGAACCAATCTTCACAACTCTTCACTTTGAAGCTAAGTGAGAACTTCACACAACACAACTACTAGTCACTTTAAAGTTTAGTGAGAACTCACAAGACACAACCACATCACTTTAGAGTTTAGTGAGAACTACCAAGACACAATCTAATCTACCCACTAGTTATGTTTTATGGCCCAACATAACAAACCTTGTGTTTTATGGCCTAAACACATAAACCATATAGATCTAAGCACACAACACTTAGATCTATAACTCTAACACTATATCCAAGTACTAACAAGACTTGAATCTACACAACTAACACCTAATACAAGGATACCCATCACTTGGATATTCTACCCTTACAAACACATCCAAGTGTACCCACAACTTGGATCTTCTACATATACATAGTAGGAAGAAAATAATCATGACTTGATCTAGAGAGATCTTCATCATGTTATGACTCTAGACACTAACACTTCACAAGGGTGAAAGTGTTCTTCTCATTGCTCTTAAGGAGGATGAGGAATGGAATGTTGGAAGGTTTTTTTGTGTTTTTGTGCAAGTGAAATGGAAGAGAGGAGTCTTCTATTTATAGCTAAACCTTGCCTTGGAGAGCACCTTTTTACCCAATGGATAAAAGAGTGGACTACCCATTGGATAAAAGAGTGGACTACCCATTGGATAAAAGGATGCACCTTTTATTCTTGGAGCCCAAATTCAAAATTTAAATTTTGAATTTATTAGTTTCCCTCCATCTTCTAGAAGCTTCCAGAAATCTTGAGTTAGCCTAAACCGGCTTGACTGCCCGCGGTTCCATATCTTCCCGCGGTTCGATATCACTAAGGAACCGCGTGTTCTATAAGAGAACCGCGCGTCCTTCTTGTCTTTCATGACGAATGTAATCTTCAAGGTGTCGAGAGAAGTATACATAAGTATGCTTGAGTGATTACGAGTACCTTACACATTTTACATTATGTATTGCGAGTTATACGTTTGTCATCACCAAAACATGAAGGGATCATCTTGATTAAACATTGTAATGTTTGCACTAACAGAAGATTATCTTACTAACTTCACTCCCATTAAGGATGGTGATAAGGTTTACGTTGGAGGCGGATATGGAACTTTCACAGGCAAAGGAACACTTCTCACCAAGAACTTGCGTTTTGAGAACGTATTTTTGGTAAAGGAAATTGATTACAATCTTTTTAGTGTATCACAAGTTTGTGATAACAAAAATAAAGTTCTGTTTACTGATACTGAATGCTTGGTGTTAAGTAAGGATTATAAAATCCCAGATGAGAAATATATTGACTATAGAACACCTAGACATAAAGACATCTATAATGTGAATCTTAATGGAATTAGGATGAATAATAATATGTCATGTTTTTATGCTAAAGCTTCAGTAGATGAGAGTAATCTATGGCACAGGAGAGTAGGGCACATAAACTTTAAGAATATAAACAGGCTTGTGAGACTTGGCTTGGTTGATGGCTTGCCTGAAAAGGCTTTCCACAATGACCACTCTTGTGTTGCATGTCTTAAAGGCAAGCAGCACAAGGTCTCATTCAAGTCTAAACAGGTGCACTCTAGTTCCAAACCACTTCACTTGCTGCATATGGACCTATTTGGTCCAACTAATATAGAGAGTTTGAATGGTAAATCATACTGCTTTGTCATCACTGATGACTTTTCTAGGTTTACTTGGACTTTCTTTTTAGCTATGAAAAGTGACACTACTGACACTTTAATTGACTTTATTACCCAGATTGAAAAGAAAACAAGTAATGAAGTTAAAATGCTTAGAAGTGATAATGGTGGTGAGTTTAGAAATAAGCTTTTGGATGATTTTTGTGCCAAGAAAGGGATTACTAGGCAGTTTAGTGTTGCCAGAACCCCACAGCAAAATGGGGTTGCTGAGAGAAAGAATAGAACCCTAATTGAAGCAGCCAGAACTATGTTGGTTGATGCTCACTTCCCCATAGCTTTTTGGGCTGAGGCTGTGAATAAAGCATGCTATGTTCAAAATAGAGCATTGGTCAACAAGATACAAAACAAAACACCTTATGAATTACTTTAGGGAAGGAAACCTAATATTGGTTTTCTTAAACCTTTTGGTTGTCATGTAGTTGTACTTGATACTAGTGATGCCTTAGGTAAATTTAGTGCAAAAGGTGATGAAGGCTATTTCATGGGTTATTCTGTGCAGAGCAAGGGATATAGGGTTTACCTTAAAAAGGAAAAACGTATACTTGAAAGAGTACATGTTAGGTTTTTAGAGAGTAAACCTAGTGATCCCGAAAGTGGTCCAAATTGGTTGTTTGACTTGGAACCTCTATCTAGGACTTTAAATTATATGCCTGTCACTAATCTAGACATTGTGAAGGTAACTTCAAAAATGTTATGGAAGAACAAGTTGTTAATGTTTCAGGTACACAGGTTGATAAAGAGGTTGGATCAAGCAGACAAGGCACCTCCCATACAAGAGTATGTTACAATTCTCATATGGACAGATGCTTTTGCTGCTGGAAAGGATAATGGTGGTCCCCAAGTACCACCAGTTAACAACATGCATGGTCCTTCAGGCACAGACAAAGGCAAATCTAGCGCTGACAGGACAAATTCAGACGTTGATGGCTCAAACGTTGACAACAACATTTCAAGCGTTGATAACTCAAACGCTGACAACTAAGGTTCGGGCGTTGACAACACTTTTGAGCATCTTTTCTCTTCTAATTTTGAACAAGGTGAACCTTCCAATTTATATGAAGAGGTTCATCCTAATATTGATGAAAGAGAGTCTGAAGAAGAAGATATTGGCAAAATGGATAATGAGATTGAAGACACCAGACTTTTTGAAGGAGGAATTCTCACTTCTACTATAAAGAATCACCCTACTTCTCAAATCATTGGTGATATTATGACTCCTGTCCAGACTAGAAGATCTCATCAAAGTCTTGGTGGATTTATTGCCAACATTCACAAGAAGGTTGATACCCCTCTTGTGCAAGCATGTTTGTTTGCCTGTTTTCTGTCACAACAGAAACCCAAGAAGATATTTGATGCTCTCAAAGAACCAAGTTGGGTGGAAGCAATGCAGGATGAGCTTCACCAATTTGCAATTCAGGATGTTTGGGAGCTGGTTGATTGTCCCAGATATGTCAGACCTATAGGGACAAGATGGGTTCTAAGAAACAAGAGAGATGAAAGAGGCATTATGGTCAGAAACAAGGCACGTTTAGTGGCTCAGGGATATACACAAGAGGAAGGAATAGACTATGAGGAGGTCTTTGCACTAGTTGTAAGGATTGAAACTATAAGAATATTTCTAGCCTATGCTTCCTGCATGGGCTTTACTGTCTATCAAATGGATGTGAAGAGTGCCTTCCTCTATGGAACAATTGTTGAGGAGGTGTATGTGATGCAGCCTCCTAGTTTTGAAGATCCAGAGAATCCAGACAAGGTGTATAGAGTCAAGAAGGCTATGTATGGACTTCATCAAGCCCCAAGATTATGGTATGGCACATTATCCATTTATTTGGTGGATAATGGATTCAAAAGGGGCACCATAGACCAGACATTATTTACCAAGAAGGCTGGTAAGGATGTTTTGCTTGTTTAGGTTTATGTTGATGATATCATTTTTGGATCTACCAATCCAAAGATGAGTGAGGACTTTTCCAAGCTTATGACAGACAAATTCAAGATGAGTGCAATGGGGGAGATGAAATTCTTTCTAGGGTTACAAGTTCAGCAGAAAGAAGATGGTATCTTCATCTCTCAGGATAAGTATGTGGCAGAGATATTGAAGAAGTTTGGCTTTTCTCCACATGAAAAGAGGGCTACTACTCCTATGGACAGGGAACACCCTTGGGGAAAGGTTGGAGATGGAAAAGATGTGGATGTCAGGCACTATAGATCAATGATTGGTTCATTGATGTATCTCACAGCCTCCAGACCTGACATCATGTTTGTTGTGTGTGCTTGTGCACGCCATCAAGTGACTCCCAAAGAATGTCACCTTTATGTTGTCAAGAGAATCTTTAGGTACCTAAGATGTTATCCCAGTCTTGGCTTGTGGTACCCAAAAGATTCACCATTGGAGCTTATTGCATATTCAGACAGTGACTATGGAGGTGATAAGTTTGATAGAAAATCCACAACTGGTGGATGTCAGTTTCTTGGGAGCAGGTTGATATCTTGGCAACCCAAGAAACAAACAGTGGTGGCCAATTCTACAACTGAAGCAGAATACGTTGCTGCAGCTGCTTGTTGTGGACAAGTATTATGGATTCAGAACCAGATGTTCGATTATGGGTATAATTTCATGCATACCAAGATATTTGTTGACAATAACAGCACTTTATGCATTATTAAGAATCCTGTACATCATTCTAAAACCAAACACATAGAAATTAGACACCATTTTATAAGAGATTGTTTTGAAAAGGGTTTAATACAACCAGATAGGGTTGACACAGAAGAAAATGTGTCTGATTTACTAACTAAACCTTTTGATGCTGGAAGGTTTCAATACTTGGTAACAAGTATTGGAATGATCAATCTCACATAATATGTGTTTTGGGGTCCTTTTGTAAAAGTGTGTACAGGATAATGCATTGTTATTGGTCTTTTTGAGGATTTAGATTTTCCACTATATTTTTCTAACACTGACAAAGGTTACTTTAACGCTGATAAGTGTTATTGTGACATTGTCAGCAATATATTTGTCTAACGCTGACAAAGGTTTCCTTAACGCTGACAAGCGTTATCGGGGCGTTGTCAACAACAATGTTAGTTTTGTGGTTTTTAATCTAAATGTGCAGGTGGTGTTAGCATTATACCATTGGATATAGAGTTGCTTATGGATCCTTGGAGAATATTTTGAGCATGTTTTTATTTATGGATGATGGTTGGCATTTTCTATTCCTATCTTGAAATAAATTTTTTATGTTCATGCATATTTTTGGCAACGTATGTATCACAGTTTAAGGGGAGGCTTTAGGAACCTTTAGGACTTTTGGGTATCCTTATGATACTCTTATCACAATTCTAGATTGTGTCCACAGGTGAGTATGAGTTAATTTTGCTAAATCATGAGGCACTGTAGCATGCAAAGTTGATATACTATGCATGCTGCCAAGACATTTTGGCCTAGAATTGGTTGTGGTCTGTTGAGAGACTTGGGAATGATTTTATCATGGGTTTTACCTGGGAGTAACAAAGAATTTTATGAGATAACTTAGTTGTTAAGAGTTTTGGTTAGCAAGGGACACTAGAGGATTGTTATGTCTATCTTGCATAAGCAAGTGTGCGTAACTGGACAGTGCTTGCCGCCCTATAATAATTATCAACTTATAGGCTATCTTCTCTAGGATAAATTACTTTGTTAAGGTCATTTTTCATTTTTAATATTTTTATTTTTGGACGCTGACAAGTATTTTTCCAAGCGTTGTTGTGACCAATTTAGACGCTGACATGGCTTTGGCAAACGTTGACAAGAATATAGCCGTTGGGCGTTGATGGGTTATTTTTTACCATTGACACTCAATGGGACCTACCCAGTTGTTACTTTTTGACGAATTTTTGGGCCGTAATTTTAGGAGTAGATAACTTTCATTTAATGCATGAGATAAACTTCTTTCTTTTCAATATTTTCATGATTGTATTTTTGAAAATAGTTGCCTAATTTTTGACCAATCACATGCATATTTCTCTCCTATGGCTCCTATTTTAAACAGGGTACCTATCATTCTTGTCTAACAATATTTTCTCCTATACTTCATCTTTATCAATCATTCAAACAGCTTTCAACAATGGCACCAAAATTTAAACCAAGTGATTTGGAATTGGGATTCAGGAGTCAACACAACATGATAGCATATTTAGACGCTGATGATACTCTGTTTCCCCAATACACACAGATGGTGGCGTATTTGAATGCATCTCCTATTAGGTATGCTCTTTCTCATGCTCCTCTCATCCATATCACACATATTAAGCAGTTTTGGAACAGTGTTAGTTCCTCAATAGTTAATAGAGTGACTACATTATCATCTATTGTTCATGGGCGCACATGGGTGGTTACTGAAGCCTTGGTTCTCCAGGCTTTGCATCTTGATGATGCAGATGGTATAACCACTCTCCCCATTAATGAAATAGAACAAGAACTAAGGGCTTTGGGTTATCCTTTCCCTGATGAGGGAACTTTAAACAAATATCATAAACAGGAGTTTCCCCCAGCCTGGAAGTACCTAATACATGTCCTCTTGCAATGTTTGAGTCCCAAGTGTACTGCACACAATGAGATCAATAGATCTATTTCTAGTGCTATTGTGTGCATTGCTACTGGGCAAAAGTTTAATTATTCCAAAATGATTTTTGAGGGCATGTGTAAGAATAAAGGGAATAAAATGACTTTAGCTTATCCCAGATTTTTACAAATGGTTTTTGATGTCCAAAATTACTGCACAAGGGATCATGATGATTTTTATGAGATCCCTGTGCAAAAGAAAGCTATTTTTACAAAGATGAACTCACCTCCTCACCGTGACTTACCCCTAACCCCAGCTATGATTGCTGTCATTGAAGCAGAACAACCACAACCAGACCAACAACCCCAACTTGACCCAATACCTGAACCTTTACCTTCACCACAACACATGCAAATTGACCAAGAACCCTTCGACGCTAACACCTTAAATGTTGGCGTTGACATGAGTAATCTAAACGTTGACACCAATCCTTCACAGACCCAAATACCCCTTAACCAACCCACATCCACCCAATCCACATCATCTTCTCCTCCAACACAATATAGGTTGCAAAAACGCCAAAGGACTACTAGAGTGTTCTCCTCTAGTGGTCCTAGCCATGTAGCAGAGAGAACCACCACCATAAGTGTGGTTGGTGCTATTGATGAGGCTGGGACTATTGGTTCGGCTTAGATGCAGGCCAAGTCAGTCCTAACATCTTTAAGACCTCATCCATGCCCCATGAATCTAACTTGGGAGGTCAAATACCCATTTTAGAGGAGGGCAGATTGGAGCCAATGACATTAATGGAATTGACGGCTGTCTGCATTAGCTTGCAAAAGCAAAATGCAGACTGTTGGGAATAAAATTGACTAAGTCCCTAGACGCTGACAAGAGGAACTTGGACGCTGACATGAGTAAACGAGGCGTTGACAGATGAGACGTTGATAAGAATTATTAAGGCGCTGACAAGAAGAATCTTAACACAAAGACAAGGACTAAATCTGCCAATGATGAATTCTTCAAGCTGGTGGACAAAATATGAAGATAAGAATTCGGAATATATTCTTAAGTGTTTAAATATTTAGTCAATAAGTTATTTGAGTATGTTTATCTTATGTCTCTTCCTAAAATAATTGATCTTAGCTTTTTGTACAAGGCTCCTTAAACCTATAAAAGGAGGCCTTAGGGTTAGACATAAGACACATCTTTTCACACATCTCTTCCACATATCTCATAACACTTTCATTGTAATCTTTCATTGTTATTATTAATCAAAGTGAAAGTTTGGTATTCATATATTCTGTTTGTTCTTCGTTCTGAGTATTAGTTTCTGCATAGTACTTAGATTGTCGAATACACAAAGTTTCTCTACGTGTTATACTTGATCTAATCTCGTATACACAAAGCTAAATCGATCTAAGTTTGGGATCAACAAGTGGTATCAGAGCTTGTTGAGAAACTTTGATTTAAAGAACGAGATCCAATACCGTGAGGTGAACCAGGCTAAGGAAGAAGGTTAAGAAGAATCTGATGATGTTTTCAGTCAAGGCCAAGTCTACTTCAAGTTCCAACTCATCTTCGTCATCTGATAATGAGGTATGTAATGACTCTTCTTGTAGGTTAAATACTGAGAGACTTAACAAAGAGGTGTTAAGGTTGTTAGATGATGTGAGTACTGAAAGATGCAAACTGTCTAACTATCAAATTGCTCTCACTCAAACTGAGAAGACAGTTTCTGAGTACAAGAAAATGGAATTTGACTTAAAAGATAAAATAAATATCTTAAAACATGAGTTAAATGCTAGTATGGATATTAGAAACATCATGGAGAGAGTCAATGCTGAATTACAGGCTAAGTTAGATGAGGCTATCAAAAATAAGGATAATGTAGACCTTAAAATTCAGAGATTTGATAAAGCCTCACAAACCCTAGAAAAATGTGTTAGTGAACAAAGGGATTCTAGGGATATGTCTGGGATTGGTTTGAAAGAATATGTTGCCGTTCCACCACTTGCTGGGGACTTCTATGGTGTCCGTAGAAAGGATCTCTCTTGGACTGATATTCCAGAACTCTAAGAAGAGGAATTTATTCCTCCACCTAGAGTTCTTTCCCCAGTTAAGGAATATCAACAAAAGGTTATTGACCTAGAAGAGTGGAAAAAGGCCAACCCCACTTTATTTGTTAAAGGTGGGATACTTGGTGAAAGTCCATTTGTGCCTACACCCATTGAGAGTCCAATTGTATCTACACCTATAACTGTGACAAATATCATCACTGGAAAAGCTGTTAATCTTGGCTCCCTAATTAAGAAACAACCTAGTGTTAAATATGCTGAAATGTATAGGAAACCTAGGTCACCACAAAGCCAAGCAAGTATTAATGGGACAGTGTTTTATCGGTCTAAGCCTAAGTTTGTGTCCAAAAAGGCTTGTTACTCATGTGGGAGCTTCTCACATTTGGCCTATAATTGTGTCAGTGGATACAATTCATTCGCTGACAATAGGTCATCCAATGTCAACCATAGACCTTTTGTCCACACTAGACCACAGGCTACTAGACCAGCTCCTTTCTTCTCTAAGGCAGCTAATACCCATGGACAAAGGCCCTTTCAAAAGACCAACACTTGGTCAAACAGGCAGTATGTTCCTATAGCAAACCCTAATCTAGGCGCTGACAAGAACAAATTCAGCGCTGACAGGAACAAACTCAGCGCTGACAGGCACAAATGCAGCACTGACAGCTCCAAGTTTGGTATGAGACCTTATTTTAGACCATATAAACAAAGATACTTGGTTAGTAAGGGTCAAGGGTCTAGGGCATCATCCCACATAACTTGGAAATCTAAACAAGAGCAAAACTCTAATTTTAATGGTATTTCAATGACTTGCAATAGATTTAAATATCTTGAGAAGGTCATTAATAGTCTCATTGGAACAAATTGGGTGTTTAGGTCACAAAAGGATGAAAAAGGATTTATGGTAAAGAATAAGACAACTCTAGTTGAACAACTAGATAGATCCAAGTCTGACAAGGCTTGGATCTCCAAAGGAAACTAATTTGTTTTCTTTTTGAGCAGCCTATCCAAAAGCAGGTTAATGATCAAGGATATTGGGATAGTGGATGCTCAAGGAACATGCATTGTTGGTCTTTCCGCTAATATTATTTTTATCTACTGACATGTTATCTCTACCCATTATCATGGGATAGGGTAGCCTCTGTTGGTGTGTGTTTTTGTGGTTTTTGTCTAAATATGCAGGAATGTGGAGCTACATTTGGATGGATACAGAATTGAAAACTTTTATTTATGATGGTTGGAGTGTTTACATTCCTATCTTGAGATAAAATTTTGCTTCTTCACATATAATGATTTGTATGCTTCTGTTAAGGGGAGGTAAACCTTTAGGTTTTTGGGTACTCTTAGAGCACTCTTGCACAATTCTAGATTGTGTCCACAGGTGAGTGGGGGTTAGAAATAATGAAGGATCTTTCCTTATGAAATTGTTGGAATTTCTAAACCTCGAGGCACTGTAGCATGCACGTAATTTATTTTACATGCATGCTGCCAAGACTTTTGACCTAGAATTGGGTGTGGTCGTATGGGTGACTTGGGGTAGATATATTTTTGGGCTTACTTGGGGAGTTGCAAAGGTTTTATACGAGTTAACTTTCTCTTTGGGGCATTTTTGAACAAAGGACTCTAGAGTTCATGTGTGTCTATCATGCTTTTGCATGAGTGTATGCATGAACAGTGTTTGTCATTCTTGCTTATTAGAGACTAGTTAATTTCCTTAGGATTATTACCTTTGTTTGTGTTTTAACTAAGGTTTTATGCATTCTCAAGTACATTTTATGCTATGCCATCTTAGCTGATGTCATTTTTAAATTTTTTTTATAGACCCAAAACATTTCTTCACCCTTACATTTTTCAAATTTGTGGATATCTAGAAGCCTAATGATCATTGAGATGTTTTTCCTAGTGATTGACATCTAGTAGCAGCAGATATCACTTTCACAAGGGTGTATAGTGTTATGGAGATGGCTGAGAATATTGGCACTAGCTTTAATGCAGGTCAAGTCAGTCTTATCATCAGTAAGTCCATCCTCATGTCCTATGAATCAACATTGAGGATTCATTTCCCGAATGTGGATGAGGATAGTATGTGTAAAACCCGTAAAAATAAGGTCATAATTTAATTCTATTTTCAATTATTTTGTAGTATTTTATAACGTTAAATACTATTATGCTTAACGGTTTAAGTTGAAACCGATATTGAATATTATATTTTAATATTTTGACGAGCAACGAGGACTACTAGTGATCGCGATACCGACGGATGCCTAAAATTTTATATTTTATTATCGATCGTTTCGATATTTAATACTTTCGACGATATCGTTTTAATTACGTGTCGAGTCGTTATATTATTATTTTTCGTGTGCGTTTAAACTTTAAAAAAAAGTATTTTTACGAAACCCGAGTCCCGTAAATATTTGTAAAATTGACTTTTAGTCATTTCCCGCTTTTTAACTAATATTTACATTTTGGACCAAAACTATCACAAATTGGCAAAAACTACCCTAACCTTGGATTATATAAGGTTTTTCCACTTACACTTTTACACATATAATCATTTTTAAAATTAAAACAAAACCACTACACCTCTCTCTCTCTTGTTACCATGTAACACCAAGAACACCACCACCTTAATCTTCAATTTTCTTGATTTCTTGTTTGAATCTTCAAAAACCAATCAAAGTCCCATCCTTATAATTCAAAGGAGCACATTTTGGTACTAATTTTAGCTACATGCATCAAGTTTTATTTTTTTTTGGATTGTTAGGTGGAGATTATGATCATGCATGTGTTAGAAATGATGATCAAGTGATGTTTATGTTATGTTTTTGTTAAAAAGTTTAATTTTAATTTTTGGGTTTTTGATTTTGATGATGATACAAGTGTTAGGATGGGTTTATGGTGATATTAGGATGTTAGGTTGATGATAAAAGTTGTTGGTTTTGATCAAAAACTTGATTTTGTATGGTTTTTAAATGGCCAATTTTAGGCAGTAGTTTTAGAGGCATTTTCGGAAATCTTAAGTCTGAAAATAGGTTGATATTATGGGATTATGTTGTAGAGAATTTCGTTAGCTTCGATTTGATATAAAGTAGGCCTTCCAACTCCAAACGAGGTGGAAGATACACTAGTTTGATTTTCGTGTACCGGGAGACGAGTGTCGACACAATCCGAAAATTGTTGTCGATATTTGGATCGAATCTCGGGGACTATAAAATGAGTTTCAAAATGATTCAAGGGCTGTTCTCAGGCTCCAAGTTTAGCATTTTGAGTATATTTTTAGAATCAAGTGGCGGTTTTACAAACGGAGTTGTTTAGAATGGTCAAAATGGTTTCGTAAGTCAAGGTCGCTAAACTGTCCAGATTTTGTGATTCAAAGATGAGTCGGGCAGGGAACTTTAAAAGTAAAATCTTTTGATGGGCTCTTGGGAGTACTTTATACATATAGTAAGTAAGTTCTCTGAGTAGTATCATAAAAAGTTGATGTGTCTAAGTATGGGAAAACGGCTTGGACATTCGGTATGTTCCGGCAGATTTTTATTAAAGACATAGAATAATAAAATGAATATATAGGAGAGTGTAATAGTATCACTTGTATCGTTTTCTCTCGAGTTTGTCGTGATTTTATGAGTCGAGTTTTACATTCTTATGTATGGTTTATTTCTCGAGTCTATTATTAATGAACGCACCTCATTTGATAGGTTGCGGTTCTCGTGTTTGAAAGGCATCATCTATCGTCGGCGATCGTCTCATTACTACTATCGGCAAAGGTGAGTCTATAGCCTCGCTTTATACTAGTTATTAAATGATTTTAAACCCGTGAGGGGGAATACATGTTTTATAAACTTAGAACACAAGATTTTTATGCTATGCTTTGTCCCTCTATGAATGGACCCGTGGTTGCCTTTAAATTGCATTAAGTGATTGCCTTTGTTTAAAACCTCAATTATGGACCGTTAATTAACCTATGATGGGTTAACCGCTAGTACAATTAATAGATCTATGGGGGAAGCCGCCCCGGTTCAGTTTTTGTGGACTTGTCATAGAAGCTTAGGCCCGACCTCCACACTGTTTGAGCATATTGTATTGAGAAGTCAGGTATACGGCAATGTACCAATAATCTGGAGGTAACTGACAATTAATAAATCTCTCGTCTTATTAGACTGATACGAGAGTGTCTAAGGGCTCGGTTCCATGAGCTTATTGCAATTTATGCTATATACAATTATCATTGTTGATGCAAATTATTACTTGATGCTTATAAGCATGCCACAAACTTATAATCTTGGCTTGTGTTCAAATTGATTTCATAAACCTATAGATTCACTCGGCATTTTTGCTGATCGTTTTACTCACATGTATTTCAGGTAATCAAGAAGTGGAAGCTTGGAGGTCACGGGGAATGAAGTTGTGCACTGCTTTTGTTGTTCAAACTCTTTGATTTATTTATCGTTCCGTTTTTAAAACAAACCAATATGTTGTTTTAACTTATCTTTTGATAACGATTACTTGGGACTACGCTACTCTGACAAATGTTTTAGGAACGATAAATCTAAAACGTCTCTTTTCGAGTCGTTCTTTATAAATTATGTGTTGTTGTATCATTGTTTAGCACCCAAAGATGGATTCCGCTGCGTGTAAATTTGGGGGTGTTAAAGATTGGTACCAGAGCCATGAGTTATAGAGAACTAGGTCTTTTTCTAAAAACCTATACTATAACTGTCAGTTTTTATTTTTCAAATAGTCGGTGCACATGATTTCGTGTGACTTCAGGTTCAAGCTACTTCTGGGATTACAACTTTAGTATACATTATTATGTATGCCTTATTGCTAAGTATTTCTAAATAAATACTATAATCCTTTATCGATATATATTTATATCGTTAAACTTTTCGATAAGAGTTATCATTTATTAATGATTAACTTAAATAAATACAATGAATTTTCAAGATCTTTCGTATATATTTTTGAAGTATTTAAATTGCTTTTATTGCAAAACTTTTATATTATGACCTTACATAACTTCATATACGCGCGTTACTTTCATTGTTTAACCCTTTGTGATATCTATATAGATATTCAAATCGTCTTCCGGCTATTTGTGCTTGGACGTCTTTTAACGTAATCTCCAGACCATTGTGTAGCTCAATGTGTCCTTGGAATAGACTAACCGCTATCGTGTGAGTCATACATTTTGAAACATTTCTTAAAATAGTGTTGAATAATACCATGGTTTTTCATAATATTTTGTTGATTTTTATCATCGTTTTACACGACATGCGAAGATTTAATTCGTTGACATTTATATGCATCGACTCCGAAGTGTATTGTTCACTTATATCTCGGTAACGTCTTCGTCATTTTATAAATCATCGTCTAGATTATGGCACTAGTATTGGAATACGATTTTACTTATATAAAATTGTATCATTTGTTTTTCATTAACCTTATCGCTCTTGGAGTGTAGCATGTTAATGTTCCATTCTTTTCTTGTTATTTTTGTGTTTTTGACAATCGTGACACCAAGGAGATTTGCCTACATTGCATTTTGGAATCTAAATTACGAACGTCTTCACCGTCTTGCTTCCTAAATTTCGTGTTGAATACCTTGAAGCATTTTCTGTCATTCATCATGCTATATTTTATTTGATGCTCATTACGAGATTTATTTTTCGTTGTTATAAAATCCACAAGACATGTGTGTATATATGTATATATTTTGAGCCGTTAAGAAGTGTCGAAAAATACACTTTATGCAGAAACTGTAGGGGCAGTATAAACAGGTCAAAACTTAAAAGTAAAACCTGCGTTTTTAAAATAAAATAGTCAAACCTGCACAGAACCTGCAGGGGTATTTTGGTCATTTTACATTGGTTTTCAGGTCTCGGGTAAAACTAGAAAGTCGTCTGAAACGTCGTTTTGCATCAAAATGCTTTAGACTCTGAGTCTTGGAGATGTCGTTTATCGGGTCAATTAATCGGCTCATATTTAAAAGTTAAATCTGATAGAAAATTCAGAACATGAGTTTTAAATGTTTCTAAGCTGTTTTGATATCATTTGAGATCCTAAAATTTTAACAAATATTATTTTACAACTAACGAATACTAGTTACATGTGAAAATGTTTAAAAATAGAAACATTACAGGATTAGCAATTACCGGATAAATAGTGTAATTTAAAAATGAATAATATACTTTCTTAAAAGCATGTGGTGTTGAATATCTTACATTGAATACACATGTGGATTGTTTTATTCTTTTCATATATATGACTCTTTTGTCATTCGATATTATTTTTATTTTTCTTTTAACCTTCCACTGACTTGGGTTGAGTTTTGAAGTTTTGTCTTCACATTCTTCGTCGATATTTTATCGCGTGTCTCATGGCGTTTCCGTCTAAACCGTATAACCTTTTGAAACCTTAATAACTCGTGACCATTTCATTGGTTGTTTTATGAGCTACTATTTGCCACTTTTTGCAAAACTTTGACTACTTTATACGTTGTCATAATGTCATATTATAAATAAATCTGATATTGTTTTACGATTATTTTCACCAATTATTTTTACTTTGGTCTTATAAAATACTTTTCGTGACATTCAAAGTTGCTTATTGAGTATTTCATAAATTACCTGTTTCCAATAAATTTATAAAATATTTTTTTAAATTCCATTTTACAAATGGCATGGTTTATATAAACATAAGAAACGTAATACTTTTCGACGAAACGGAGCACTGCATTGCTAGCCCTAAATTATACATGGCCTGATCACCTATGTCTAATTTAGAAGGAGCCATGCTAGGCTGAATAGTAGTCACCTTAAAAATCTTGATAATAATCAACTTTTTACTTGTAATTATGATAAAGATAAATAAAATGAAATAAATTGAAAAGAAGTTTTGAAAACCCTTATATTTTATGCAAGTAGCACAATTTCTATGCATCCGCATATGTTTTCTTACCTTTCGCTAAACGAATTACGTGATTTTAAGTACGTTTTTACTCGATGATTGTTTTTCCACTTGTTACTCTATTTTATCTTATAACTGATTTCTTTTGACCGTTCGTCTAATTACTGACTGTTGATAAATGACTTGAAAGTCTCGATGTTTTATCCTTCCTTCTCGTCCAATCTTCTTTATGCGACTGGGTAGATCTTTGGAATGTCTCCGCACGTGAATAATGAATTATCACTAGAGTGATTTCCGTATATCCGGGATGACGTCCGTCACTCTCGTTTGTCTCGAAATCCACTCTTGTGAACCTTGCTTTGACTTCTCTCCTTAAACACTAACATCGTTCATTTGATTTGTTTTAATTATAAGTGATTATTAGGAATTTTCTTTGATTAAAATTTTTTGTATGGATCTTATTTCCGATCATGTATCGACCACCGCTAAGTTAACGAACTGATATTGGTGAACCATCGACCGCACTAACAAAATTGACAACTTGTTTAATCAATTATTTCTTATCGTCTTACCATCGACGCCTTTATTTTATTATTCTCTTTGAGAATTCATACGACATTTGCTTCGTTCTCTTTTGTACCGTTGATTTTGTACTAATTGTTGACTATTATTTCCATTCGTATTCGTTTGTTATCTTGTCACATTTCGAAACCCGAATATATCCTATATTTATTTTGAAATAATAAACACCTTTATGTATTTCTACAACGTATTATAAAATTTTATGGAACTTTTATACATTTTTCCAATGATTTTCAATTATCGAAATAACCATCACAAGTAAAAGGTCAAATTTATACATCATAATCTGTATAACTAAAACTAATGTTTAAATATAAAATTATGTTATACCTTTTGAACTAATTGACTTATCGTACTTTACTTTAAATGTAATGAAATTATCGGTTTAATTTATATTCCTAATAATGATTTAATTTGGAAATTATATTTTCTAATTGTAACCATCAATATGAGTTTAATTAATAAATTCATGTCTTTCTTTCAAAGTTTCTTAAGACAACCAAAATAAATTATGAAGCTATTTAACTTCTATTTTGATATATCATCCTTATCAAGATAGTACCTCAACTGAGTTTTAAGGTAATACCATGTCCGGGACGGATAATTGTGACAAACTTTATTTTAATGTTAATATTTAATCCATTCTTCGCTCTCATTTTTCTAGTATTTCGAATTATTATGTTTTACGGTTACGTGAGTCGAGATCCCTCGTCGATCGTTAATCTTAAATCATTTTACCACATCTTGTTCGTTTATGCGTTTATTGAAGTCATTTTTATCTCGTTCCGTTCCTCTTATTGAAGATCACTATTTTATTTTGAGTTTAAAATGAATCTCGGGAAGCAGTGTATAAGAAGAAACGATAAGTATCACCAGGATTTGTGTGTGTACTCGTGGAATGATTCAGGACCGAATCTCTTAATGAATGGAGTTAATAAATTCGTTACAACCTCGAGGAGTATGTTGAAGCCGACACCGCAAGTGGAAAGACTCTGGAGATCAAGTAGTTATTATCAAGGGTTCGTTCAAGGTTTTCTCGATGATTAACGATGGAAATCTATACTTGATGTTATTGTTCGACCTTTTATTTTTATGTACTTATGTGGTATGTGATCTAATCAAATGATAGTAAGTTGTGAGAACTTGAGACGGCATCATCCGATGACGTCCGATCATGTAGAACATATATTATGTAATATCTTTTTGACTTTCAACGACGATGTTTATCGAGACTTTAATGCGCGTTGGCGAAAGTGAGATGGTGTCTTTGTATTATCTTTTGAGTGAGGACCTGCGTGTGAGCACCCTCCGATGACGAAAATGTTTTTCTTGTTAATTCTTTTTGATGTGTGTCCATGCCTATCCGGCCAATGGCTATCCTTTAAATTGTAACATTCTTTTTAACTGGACTTACCCGAAAATCCTGTCACCTATTCTGTCGTCGAATGAGCTTCGTGTGACTCATAAAATTTTCATGTGTCGAATTTGACGGGTGACTGGTGGATAAGGATTTATTTTTTCCTTTTTGGTGAGATACCACTTGACGACAAGCTGCGTTTTGTAAAAGAACCAGTGGAGATCGTGGATCAAGATTCACGTAAGAACGTGAAGACTTCTTTATAAGGAATGCCCTCATCCTTCCGGGTAGTGAACAACTCGTGTATGAGGCGAGTTGAGCGCCGGGACGTCGCTCCCTTAAGGTGGTGAGGATGTAAAACCCGTAAAAATAAGGTCATAATTTAATTCTATTTTCAATTATTTTGTAGTATTTTATAACGTTAAATAATATTATGCTTAACGGTTTAAGTTGAAACCGATATTGAATATTATATTTTAATATTTTGACGAGCAACGAGGACTACTAGTGATCGCGATACCGACGGATGCCTAAAATTTTATATTTTATTATCGATCGTTTCGATATTTAATACTTTCGACGATATCGTTTTAATTACGTGTCGAGTCGTTATATTATTATTTTTCTTGTGCGTTTAAACTTTAAAAAAAAGTATTTTTACGAAACCCGAGTCCCGTAAATATTTGTAAAATTGACTTTTAGTCATTTCCCGCTTTTTAACTAATATTTACATTTTGGACCAAAACTATCACAAATTGGCAAAAACTACCCTAACCTTGGATTATATAAGGTTTTTCCACTTACACTTTTACACATATAATCATTTTTAAAATTAAAACAAAACCACTACACCTCTCTCTCTCTTGTTACCATGTAACACCAAGAACACCACCACCTTAATCTTCAATTTTCTTGATTTCTTGTTTGAATCTTCAAAAACCAATCAAAGTCCCATCCTTATAATTCAAAGGAGCACATTTTGGTACTAATTTTAGCTACATGCATCAAGTTTTATTTTTTTTTGGATTGTTAGGTGGAGATTATGATCATGCATGTGTTAGAAATGATGATCAAGTGATGTTTATGTTATGTTTTTGTTAAAAAGTTGAATTTTAATTTTTGGGTTTTTGATTTTGATGATGATACAAGTGTTAGGATGGGTTTATGGTGATATTAGGATGTTAGGTTGATGATAAAAGTTGTTGGTTTTGATCAAAAACTTGATTTTGTATGGTTTTTAAATGGCCAATTTTAGGCAGTAGTTTTAGAGGCATTTTCGGAAATCTTAAGTCTGAAAATAGGTTGATATTATGGGATTATGTTGTAGAGAATTTCGTTAGCTTCGATTTGATATAAAGTAGGCCTTCCAACTCCAAACGAGGTGGAAGATACACTAGTTTGATTTTCGTGTACCGGGAGACGAGTGTCGACACAATCCGAAAATTGTTGTCGATATTTGGATCGAATCTCGGGGATTATAAAATGAGTTTCAAAATGATTCAAGGGCTGTTCTCAGGCTCCAAGTTTAGCATTTTGAGTATATTTTTAGAATCAAGTGGCGGTTTTACAAACGGAGTTGTTTAGAATGGTCAAAATGGTTTCGTAAGTCAAGGTCGCTAAACTGTCCAGATTTTGTGATTCAAAGATGAGTCGGGCAGGGAACTTTAAAAGTAAAATCTTTTGATGGGCTCTTGGGAGGACTTTATGCATATAGTAAGTAAGTTCTCTGAGTAGTATCATAAAAAGTTGATGTGTCTAAGTATGGGAAAACGGCTTGGACATTCGGTATGTTCCGGCAGATTTTTATTAAAGACATAGAATAATAAAATGAATATATAGGAGAGTGTAATAGTATCACTTGTATCGTTTTCTCTCGAGTTTGTCGTGATTTTATGAGTCGAGTTTTACATTCTTATGTATGGTTTATTTCTCGAGTCTATTATTAATGAACGCACCTCATTTGATAGGTTGCGGTTCTCGTGTTTGAAAGGCATCATCTATCGTCGGCGATCGTCTCATTACTACTATCGGCAAAGGTGAGTCTATAGCCTCGCTTTATACTAGTTATTAAATGATTTTAAACCCGTGAGGGGGAATACATGTTTTATAAACTTAGAACACAAGATTTTTATGATATGCTTTGTCCCTCTATGAATGGACCCGTGGTTGCCTTTAAATTGCATTAAGTGATTGCCTTTGTTTAAAACCTCAATTATGGACCGTTAATTAACCTATGATGGGTTAACCGCTAGTACAATTAATAGATCTATGGGGGAAGCCGCCCCGGTTCAGTTTTTGTGGACTTGTCATAGAAGCTTAGGCCCGACCTCCACACTGTTTGAGCATATTGTATTGAGAAGTCAGGTATACGGCAATGTACCAATAATCTGGAGGTAACTGACAATTAATAAACCTCTCGTCTTATTAGACTGATATGGGAGTGTCTAAGGGCTCGGTTCCATGAGCTTATTGCAATTTATGCTATATACAATTATCATTGTTGATGCAAATTATTACTTGATGCTTATAAGCATGCCACAAACTTATAATCTTGGCTTGTGTTCAAATTGATTTCATAAACCTATAGATTCACTCGGCATTTTTGTTGATCGTTTTACTCACATGTATTTCAGGTAATCAAGAAGTGGAAGCTTGGAGGTCACGGGGAATGAAGTTGTGCACTGCTTTTGTTGTTCAAACTCTTTGATTTATTTATCGTTCCGTTTTTAAAACAAACCAATATGTTTTTTTAACTTATCTTTTGGTAACGATTACTTGGGACTACGCTACTCTGACAAATGTTTTAGGAACGATAAATCTAAAACGTCTCTTTTCGAGTCGTTCTTTATAAATTATGTGTTGTTGTATCATTGTTTAGCACCCAAAGATGGATTCCGCTGCGTGTAAATTTGGGGGTGTTAAAGTAGGAAACCTTTGACATTAATGGAATTGACGAAAATCTGTATTAGCTTGTAAAAGCATAATACATAAATGGTACAAATTGTCAAGGATCACTGTTTTGAACTGATAGACTTGTTGTTTTGGAAGCTGATGCAAGGAGGACGTACTTAGTTCCGTCCTTGTATTTTGATCTTGGAGGGGAGTCTTAAAAAGGGGAGGAGCAATCGAATTTGAGTGACAAAAGTAATAAAGAAAGCTCCAAAGACTCTACAGGTGCTGAAGATGATTAAGACCAAGTGAAGGCTGACTATACAAGTGATTTGAGTGATTGACTTTTTGAGGTTTATTCATACTCAAAATCAAGGATAGAGCATGTTTGTAAGAATCCTCTCAATATGTTTTATTTTATTCAGAAACTTGATTACTAGAGTAGATATCAAGTTTAGGGGAGGATTGTTGGGAATAAAATTGACTAAGTCCCTAGACACTGACAAGAGGAACTTGGACGCTGACAAGAGTAAACGAGGCTTTGACAGATGAGACGTTGATAAGAATTATCAAGGCGCTGACAAGAAGAATCTTAACACAAAGACAAGGACTAAATCTGCCAATGATGAATTCTTCAAGCTGGTGGACAAAATATAAAGATAAGAATTCAGAATATATTCTTAAGTGTTTAAAAGATTTAGTCAATAAGTTATTTGAGTATGTTTATCTTATGTCTCTTCCTAAAATAATTGATCTTAGCTTTTTGTACAAGGCTCCTTAAACCTATAAAAAGAGGCCTTAGGGTTAGACATAAGACACATCTTTTCACACATCTCTTCCACATATCTCATAACACTTTCATTGTAATCTTTCATTGTTATTATTAATCAAAGTGAAAGTTTGGTATTTATATATTCTGTTTGTTCTTCGTTCTGAGTATTAGTTTCCGCATAGTACTTAGATTGTCGAATACACAAAGTTTCTCTACGTGTTATACTTGATCTAATCTCGTATACACAAAGCTAAATCGATCTAAGTTTGGGATCAACACAGACTTGGTAAAAATTATCAGTACACAAGGCCTTGAACTCAAGCACTTGAGGGAGAGGATTGTTATTTTGGAAAATGCTAGCACAAGGCGTGGGATGGATGAATCTTCCAAAGGGGAGGATGAGCAGATTAATGTGAGTGATAAGGGCTCACATGATGGTGAATCTTTGGGTGTTGCTGAGGCCCTAACTAGTTTTAAGAAACAACCAAGTTTTGATACGTCTATAGTCACTCCTACAAACTTAAACTTGTCTTTTACAGCTATGTTGGAGGAAATTACAAGAGGCGCTGAGACAGGTAATTTGGGCGTTGATAAACAAGATTTAAACGCTGACATGAGTAAATTGGGCGCTGACAAAGCAAATTTGAGCGTTGCCAGACCTGCAGATGAGGTTGATGTATTCCAGTCATCATCCATCATCAAAGAAGTTTCTTCACAGGTATTACCATCTACCTTACCCATAGTTGATCCATTAGATAAGGGTAAGGGAATCATGGTAGAAGTCGATGTTCCAAAGGATGCAGCACAGGTTAAGTTTGATAGAAGGTTGGCTGTACAAATTGTGGAACAAGAAAGAAAGAAGGTTGGTGAATCACCTTTTGTTGTCACTTCAGAAGAACAAGAAGGGAGTGATGAAGCTAGTTCAGACTCAAGTGTAATGATAATAGAACAACCAGAAAGACTTGAGTATGGTGATGAATTGGCAAGAGAGAAGTTGAATGAGTTGAAATTGCAAGTAGATTTTGACATGCGAGAAGTTGTTCAGATGTATCATGCATGGGAAGATAGGTGTATGGAGAATCCACATTTGACTATTTCAGACCAGATATAGGGTTTGGAGATTCTTCTAAGAGTACAAAAAGACTGCAAGGTAATTCTGAAACACAAAGCTAGCAATATTCTCTCATTGCTGAAAAGGGATAGAAGGTAGTTGTACTACATGCTGCTCAGATGTCATGGAACAGGATGGACTTATAAGAAATTGATTGGATTGACATTTGAAGAGTTGGAGTTCAAATCTTATCCCATTTGGGCAAGAGTGCAGGAAGAAAACACTCTAAGACTTCTTTCTGATGAAAGGAAAGAAGAACTTGCAGAAGAGATGGAGCTTAAGAAGGCAATGATTGTTCCCAGACCTTTGAAGAAGGGAGTCCCTCTTGAGTTTCCCAAAGATATGGATAGGTTAAATCCAAGTGAAGCTATTATAAGAAGGAGCCTCAAGCTCTCACCATTGGAAGCTTCAGATATGGTACAAGTGTTACCTCTTGATTCCAGAAACCCTATTATAAGCTATGAAGAAGATGAATGTGGGTTTTGGAAGATTGGCAGGTATGGGAAAGAGGTTCACACTTTTACCACTCTTATATCTTTGTTTGCAAGTTTTGATAGAGAAGACTTGGTAGACCTTTGGAGGTTGTTAGAAGCCAAGTATGAGACTGAAGATCCTACTTCAGTCAATGCAATAAAACTGTGGTCAACATTCAAGAGAATGTGTGGACCAAGAGATGAAGATCCTGCTATTTGGAAGGATCTTGAAGATGACCTCAGTGGTCTTCAATGGCGTTTGTATTCAGCTGCTGGTGTATATTACTTGAGTTCTACAAAGTTTGTTGAGTATCTTCTTGCAGATGCTCAGTATTCCATGTCCAAGGAAGTCTTGGAGAAGATGCAGACAACACAGTTGGAGATAGACTATTCAAGTGACGTGGCCAATGATTTGATCAGACATATTTATTACCAATATGAACAAGTTTGTAAGATTCCTCCTAGTTCTTAATGTTTATTCAGAAACTTGATTACTAGAGTAGATATCAAGTTTAGGGGAGGATTGTTTGGAATAAAATATAGCCAGTCTACTTGAGCGCTGACAAGAGTAAAACAAGCTTTGATAGGAAGAAAACAAACGCTGACTGATCAAGCGTTGACAAGAAGAAGTCAAGCGTTGATACATTGAAGATAAGCACTGATGGAAAGATTTAGTCTACGCGTATATTGTTTCTAGTTTGTTTCTAGTAAAGATAAGTTCAACATTGTATTTTCTATAATTATCTTTACCTAGAATAGTTGATACGTAGACTCTTGTACAAGGCTTCTTATATCTATAAAAGGAGACCTTTAGGTTAATGTTCAATATAAGTTTTCATACATTAAACACTTTCATTGTAAGCAAGTTTGTTATCATTAATCAAGTGAAAGTTTGTTTACATCTTTGTGTGTTCTTGTTTAAGTGTTAATTTCGCATAACACTTAGATTACTATATACATATGCAAAGGTTTCTCTACGTGTATAACTTGATCTAATCTCGTATACATAAAGCTAAATCGATCTAAGTTTGGGATCAACATTTATCCCCAAGTTATAAGCCTCACCACACCTTGATAACACAATATCAGGATGCTATGATCAACCCTATAGCCCAAGAATTCCAAGGTTTGAACAAGAACTTAGCAAAATATCAAGCTTGAAGGAAAAATGCAAACTTTTGCACTCTCCTTAAAAACAGGTTTTGAGATTCAGAAATATCAAACTAAGAACTATAATAAGCAGATTATAACAATGGCACTTGGTCTTTCTTCAACAAACTTAACACAATTTCATTAAACTGAAAAGAGGATTTACAATTTGTTTAACAAGTAAAAACCAAAAGCAGCTACAAATGAACTAGTCCTATGCCTTTTATAGGCTTACAAGTTATCTAGAAAGCTAAGAAATAAGTGAAACCCTAGCCTTGAACTTCCAAATTTGCCCTTGTCTTGTTTTAATTTCTTAAAGAATCATGTGATGGATTTTGTTGTGTAGCATGAGTTGGCAAGTGAAAAAGTGATCCAAGGGCTTGTAACAAGCTTAGGATGTAAGCACAATTGTGGGTTGTTGATTCTCTGTCCATCTCTTGTCTTCTTCCCAAAAGTGTGTGCAGGGGAGGTCCCATGTAGCATGTGGGGTGATGAGGTGATTAATGTTAAGGTTGGGTTTTGATTAAGACACCATTAATCATAAATCTAGAAGAGGTGGTGGCTTAATTTTTGCTAAAACAAAAATCTCCAATTATGTTCTTGAGCTGATGAACGTAGGTTCTGATTTGTTTAAGGGGTGGATTAAGTTTAAATAAATGTTAAGGCGCCAAGTTTATTTTAATCTTAAACCGGATTAGTGGAAGGGTGATGTGGAGCTTTAGTGGGTTTTGATTGGAGGAGAAGTGGTAGTGGGGCACGTGTCACCCCACTACTGGTCTAGGTATCTATCTTATCTGGCCACATTTACCCCCTCTTCTTCTTTTCTTCTTTCACTTTGTAAATATTGCACAAAAATCGGATCCCTTTGTTATTAAAGTTTTACTTTTCACACTTTTTCCCCAAATACTTTTCCAAAGTATTTTCAGGGGTAATTCTTGCCATTTTGTGATTCTTGAAGGGCTGTTTTGGCATTTTCTTGATGGATTATGGTCTTAACTTGTATGATTGGCATTTTGGAGGACTGAAATTGCCAAGTCTTCATTTATGAGGGACCATTCTTGCCAAATGTTGAAAGTCAAGGGTCCTTTTTGTAATTTTGACAAACTTTAGGGACCAATCTTGTAATTATGAAGATATAAGGGTATAAAGTGTCAATTCTTCCATATTAGAGGACCCTTCTTCATAATTCTTCAAATCTTCAAGGGTTTTTCTTGGGAAAATTCTTCATTAGGGCTTGGTTCATTGTGCGACTTCGTTTCCCGTGTTCGTTTTTGCATGATTCTTGTGATCTTTTGTCATTTTATCAATATCCGTACCTACAATACACAAGCAACAAACACAAGCATATATATGGGTGTTTTGATGATATTTAATGTATTTTAAGCCCTATTTTGACGATGAGACTATGTATAAAAGCAGTCTCATCAGGCTACCCTCTGAATACCATAACATTTCTTTTCGTATTCCTCAAATACTACAAAAAATGTTTAACAGCAACCCGGTGGGGCTACCCTGGATTCTATTGGTATCTATTGACCAAGTTCTGAGCAAATGCCACATCAGGCCTTGTGCATCTTACAGCATACATAATAGATCCTACAGCCGAAGCATAAGGCACCTTCTGTATGTAAGCCACCTCTTCGGGTGTTGATGCATCTAACTAATGACTTAATTCATGCTTAACCTCCATAGGTTGAAAACCTCTCTTGGAGTTATGCATGTTATACTTCTTTAATATCTTATCAATATAAGCATCTTGACTAAGACCAATTAACCGTCTTTTCCTATCTCGATATATTTTAATTCCCAGAATATATGCAGCATCTCCCAAATCCTTCATAGAAAAACATTTACCAAGATAATCCTTAACTTTCTTAAGTCTTAGAATGTTACTTCCCATGATTAATATGTCATCGACATATAAAATTAGGAACACTACATCACTCCCACTAGCTTTGCGATATACACATGGCTCATCACGATTTTGAATAAATCCGAACTTTTTGATTCCTTCATCAAATCGTTTATTCCATTGACGTGATGCTTGCTTCAAACCATAAATAGATCTTTGAAGGTTGCACACGCGTTTTGGATATTTAGGATCAACGTACCCTTCAGGTTGTTGCATATAGATGTCTTCATCTAAGCGACCATTCAAGAAGGCAGTTTTAACATCCATTTGCCATATCTCATAGTCATAGTATGCTGCTATAGCTATGAGAATCCTAATAGCTCGTAAGTCTGCTACAGGAGAAAATGTCTCCTCGTAGTCTATGCCAAAAGTTTGAGTAAAACCTTTAGCTACTAAACATGCTTTATAGGATTGTACTTCACCATCCATGTTGGTTTTGTTCTTGTATATCCACCTATTTTCACTACTTAAGCATTTTTAGGTGTATCAACAAGAATCCAAACATCATTGATTTTCATGGATTTCATTTCCTCATTCATCGCATCTATCCATTTAGACTTTTCTGGATCAAGCATTGCTGATCGATAGTTAGCAGGTTCACCAAGATCCCCTACCTCCTCCTCATCATCCCCTATGTTAAGACATAGTTTGCTTGGCGCACGTACGGTTCTTTTAGACCTACATGGAGGAATTAATTCCGGTGGAGCTCCCAGACTTTCTGGCTCTATCGGAATTTCTTCGCTAGTATTTTCAGAAGGTAATGTATCTATATGACTCTCCTCAAGATCATAATTTCTCCCACTGAATTCTTGATTTACAAGATCATTTTCAAGGAAGTCTCCATACCTAGCAACAATAACCTTGTTGTTAGGCGGATAATAAAAGTAGTAACCCATAGTTTCCTTAAGGTAACCTACAAAGATACATTTTACAGAGCGTTGTTGGAGTTTATCTCTAGAGTCACGTTTCACATACGCCTCACAACCACAAATCTTTAAATAATACAAATATGGCTTTTTGCCATGCCATAGTTCATATGGTGTCTTATCATCCTTATTTGTGGGAAACATATGTAGAATACGAACATCAGATTCTAGAGCATAATCCCAAAAGGATAAAGGTAAAGTTGTAAGATTAAACGTATATCGTACCATATCCAATAATTTACGATTTCTCCTTTCGGATACACCATTTTGTTGTGGAGTATATGGAGAAGTAAGTTTCTAAACAATTCCATTCTTACTTAAATAATCTTTAAACTCTTGACTTAAATATTCACCACCTCGATCAGAACGAAGAGCTTTAATCTTCTTTCCTAGTTGCAGTTCTACTTCTGCTTTAAACATCTTGAATGTTTCAAATACCTCATGTTTATGCTTAAGTAAATAAACTTAACCATAAAGGCTATAATAATCCATAAATGTTAAGAAGTAGCTAGCACCTTTCCTTGACACATGTCTAAGTGGTCCACACGCATCAGTATGTATAAGTCCAAGTAGATCAGTAGCCCTTTCAATATTGCTATTAAAAGGTTTCTTAATCATCTTTCCAGAGATACAAGACTCACATTTATCACATGATTCATCATTGATATTTTCCAAAAGACCATCACGTTGAAGCTTTTGTATGCGAGTCTTTCCAATATGGTCAAGTCTACAATGCCAAAGATAAAAAGAGTTCTTGTCTAAATTTCTCTTCTTATTCATGCTAAAAACCAAATTAATCTTTCTCTTGGAATTATTATCATGCATGTTAATTTCAAAAACACCATTCATATAAATTGCATCAAAATAGAATAAACCATCTTTGAAAAAAGAAATTCTATTATTATCAATAGTGTGAATAAATCTAAGATCCAACATACACGAAAAGGAAATAACACCCCTAACAATTTTAGGTGCATAATGACAATTATTTAATCTCAGTACTAAACCCGAAGGTAAAACTAGATTAAATGTTCCTATAGCTTCAACCGCTACTTGTGCGCCATTGCCTACATGCAGAAATTGTTCCCTATTGGTAAGCTTCCTCTCCAACTCAAATCCCTGCATGGTATTACAAATGTTAATACCACATCCCGTATCATATACCCAGGAATTTGATTTGTATGTAAGCTTAAATAACTCTATCAAATATAAGTTACCTGAAGATGCTGCAGCACTAAGCTCAGCCTTCTTCTATATTTCTCGCAACTCTTTGAGATAAAGAGGGCAGTTCCTCTTCCAATGTCCACTTGCCTTGCAATGGAAACAAGTCTCATCCTTCTAAGATTGACTCTTCTTGACAAAGTTTTGCTTAGGTTTAGAGTAAGTCGCAACTTGTTTTCCCTTATCACCCTTGCCTTTGCCTTTGCCTTTCTTGTTATTCTTGTGCGGTTCTGCCTTACTCACTCCACCCTTTTGTAAATAAAGCACAGAGTAGATGCCTTGTCCTTTAACCCCTTTTTCATAGTCAATGAGCATTGCATGCAAATCATTAACTGTCTTCCCCGTGCAATGCATATTATAGTTTCGAACAAAATCATTAAAGTCCTTGTTAAGGGACCTATTGATCAAGTTGATAGCCATATTATGATCATAGGGTTGTCCTAGTGCAATGAGTTGTTCCATATAACCCCTCATCTCCATATAATGGGCACTTACAGACTTTACAGGAGCTTGCTTGCAACTATGTAGAGCATCTACCAAGTCGTAGATTTCCACAGCTTGCGACTTTTCGAACATAGCCTTGAGCTCATCAAGCATTCGCTTAGGAGAACATAGCTCATACTTCTGTTGAATTGGAGGAGCCATTTTCCCTAACATTAAAGCAGTCACCTTACAGTGCTTCTTAGGATTAGCAGCGTGTTCAAGCCTTTACACATTAGATGCTCCTTCAGCAAGATCCTCCAGATAAGGAGTAGTCAAGATATCGATAGTACCCGCTGCTCTCATAACTATTCTTAGTGAGCGATACCAATCATTGAAGTTAGGGCCAGTAAGTTCAGGACGATCAAAGAAACCTTTGAACGCAGAACTTATAGTCATATTGTTTTCGGGTTGAGCCATTTCTACAGAAATAAGTTCAAACATTAGTATTTTTGATAATATCATTCAAGAAAATAAAATTACCCCGGTAATAAAACCATAGTATTTTCCTTGAAACTAGAATCCACATTGACATAAACTTATCACATCAGTTGATCTGCTAGTGATAAATGTACTCAACATGGTAACTTGTCGAACAATAACTGACAAACAAATTTGCAATTTCTAGATATTTTAGGGATTTACGTTGCCAAAAGTCTCTTTGCATCGTAAACATGTTTCATCCCTACTTTATGCCTTAAGTTTCCATATCTCACTGAGTAACTCAATTAAGTCACTTAATCTAAAGAACGTAAAACCTTCATGTGCAATCTCATTCAGTCATGAAGTTTTCTCTCCATTACAACATCCTCTAAAATCTCATATGACGACAATTGTAACTTCAAGTGTTCGTCAATTAGATGGCATAAGACTTAAATTTAAGGGTATTAATTTTGGTGTCAAAACCATGTATGAAGAAGCATGCATACATCTCCATAGCATTAGTTTATTAAAAACTTTTAGTAAACCTTTTGGTGAGACTAAAAATTTCGCCACATATTTGCAAGTTGAGGTATTGGTTAAACCAATTAAAGATCTTACCCACAACAATTCACGCCTCACGTTCCTAGAACTTAGCTAAAGCACAAAGCAATAACTTTATTCATTGTGTTTCGGATGTGAATTTACGGTTAAATCAACCTTAAGGAATTATGTAAATAATAACCGTAGGTAATTCCAACTTTGACGCATAGGCAAGCCGGGAATTTGATTAGCCCTGAAGCATAACACCTCCTTCCTTAACCGGGTACATGACCAGTAGTGCGTTATACCCACTTTATAGTTTGTCAAAATTGAGTAGGCCGTTAAGTTATTATTGCAATTCCAATCAACGCAAATCATATTTAATTTAGATCTCAAAACAATTCATTAATTTTTTATATGATTTAGTCCATATTAATTTCTCTTGAAAAAATTACCCTTGTTTACAACATACAATCAATATAAAACGTATGAAAACAAGTAGGTACAAAAAAAACTAAATCAAATAGCCACATGCATAACAATTTATTCAAAGAACATAAAATCTAGGGTTTTTATAAACATAAAAAGTCTTCCCTAATTTTAAAACTTTGAATCAAATAAAGCAAATAGCATATAAAATCCCATAATCCGTGAAAAACATGCATGTTCATCACGGATCTCCCACGTATTCTTAACAATTAAAAAACTACGAATCGTAACCATACATGACATAACAATTAATTCATGCAATCATCTAAAGATTTATACCATGTAATTTTAGGGTTTACAAAAGAAAAACTAATATAAAATTCGGCTAAGCCGATTTTAAAAAAACAAAAAAAAACAGAACCCTAATTTTTGTTAAAACCTAAAAAAACATGTAATTTTAACCCAAATCACCATTAGTTAAAAAAAACCTTTAGATTTCGATAATTATAACATGTTAAAACGGCTCTCGATGCCACGGATGGTTTATGACGTTCATAACAATTATATAATCATAACAAAGATCAAAGCACGTTATAGCAGAAGCGATTTAACAAGATCATTAATAACACAATTATAACTAATCGATTAGTGTTACATACCTTTATCCTAGCGTAGATCCAAAAGATAAACGACGAGTCACCAATTAGGGTTTGTAAAGAACAATACCAAGATATAGTTTAAAGTAAAACTATATTACGCTCTTGTACACACGTAATGCAAAGCGCTAACCTTGAGTCTAGCACTTGCAAACCGGAACTTCAACACTTGTAGAATTTGAGCAAAATCGAAAACCAAAGAAAACCCTTGTGGGTTTGTGGCTTGCGATCGCATGAAGAGAAGGAGAGGGAAGGGATCAAAAAAATATGAGGGTTGTGTGTGTTTATATAGTGCTTGGAAAAACTTGGTTTCCAAGTAACACATGAATTAGGAAACAAAAAGGTTCCCTTTGCCCCCCCCCCCCCTTTTAACCGACGGTCGACTAACCCCAAGGGGTGTTTCCGAAACTTTTCCGCTTTCCTTTTCCTTTTATAATTCCATAATGGTTATTTAACTTAACTCTTAATTTATTTTAACCATCGTTTAGTTAAGTTCGGTTTGATTTAATAAATATATATAAAATATATCTAATAAATAAAATTAACCCTTTGCCCCCCCCCCCCCCTTTTAACTGACGGTCGACTAACCCCAAGGGGTGTTTCCGGAACTTTTCCGCTTTCCTTTTCCTTTTATAATTCCATAATGGTTATTTAACTTAACTCTTAATTTATTTTAACCATCGTTTAGTTAAGTTCGGTTTGATTTAATAAATATATATATAATATATTTAATAAATAAAACTAACCCTTTACGTATTGTGTGCAATCCTGTAATCCCGAGTTCGATCCTATCACACGACTATTAATTTTATGTCCATAAACTTTCAATCTATCCCTAACAATTATCGGAAATTTCTAAAAGGGTCTTTTTGCTTTTAAATCTGATCTTTTATTCCACAAAATGTTTGATATTTAGGTTCTTATCACATAAAAGGTCTTAAGTGTGACTAAATAATGTTAAAACTATAGCCACATCTAGTGTAAAGCATCCAAGGGTATTATGAATAACTAATCAAAGATTACTAGTTAGAAATGTAAATATGAATGCACCAATCCATGTGACATTAGATAAAAATACTACTGGTAGGTGATTGTTTCAATGCTAAACATTCTCATAGGCCTTTCCCAATAACTCCGTCTACACTTTAATTTATGTCTAGATAAGATGAGCTCATACTCTTCTGCTGTATGTAAAATTAGTACCGAATGAAGGTTTATATTACTTATAACAATTACGTAAAACCCTAATTAAGATCAAAGCACACATAGCGGAAGCGATTCAACAAGATCATAATTAATAACACATTCATAATTAATCGAGTTAGGGTTACATACCTTTTAGCTAGAGCAATTCCACAAGAACACCGACAATCACGAATTAGGGTTTATATGAAGAATACCAAGATATAGTTTGCAGTGAAACTATATTACGCTCTTGTACACACGTAATGCAACGGATCAATCGCGAACCGTGCAGTACCAGACACGAGATAGATCTTCCAAAGAACAAGGCCTTTTTCGAATAAGCCAATTCATTTGGGGCCCCTGACAGGATAGGTGAGGAGGCTAGCACTAATAAACCGAAGCTTCAAAACTTGTGAATATAGCTAAATCAAAAACAAACCGAAACCCTATAAGGGGTGTTTGTTGCAATCGCAAGAAGAGAGGGAGAGGAGGGACAAAATTATGAAGGATTTATGGGGTATTTATAGGATTACATAACTTGTTCTCCAAGTCCTAATCAAGATTAGGAAAAAAATCCCCCTTCCTTTTTTCCCTTATAGCCGACGGCTATAGACCCCAAAAGGGGTTTCCGGAACTTTCCGTTTCTTGTTTTCTCTTCTATTTAATTCCATAACGCTCGTTTAAACTTAACTATTAATTATTAAACGATTGTTAGTTAAGCTCGATGTATATTTAATAAATATAATAAATATATTTATTAAAATTAATTAATCCTTTACGTATTGTGTGCAATCCCGTAATCCCGAGTTCGATCCTATCACACGACTATTTAAGTTTATGTCCATAAACTTTCAGCTCCCACTTGGACAAAATTCGAATATCGTGATTACATTGATTAGTGTCTAGTTACACTAACAATGTCACTAGTACAACTCGAGTAAGGTCTCCTGGAAAAAACCTTTTAATGATACATCAACATTATTATTATCCTTTTATTTCAAATACAACGTTAATAGGATATGGATCTCAGTCATTCCTACCTTAACCATTCTGTTTCTCGTTTACGGATATAGTAAGATTACCAAAACAAATTTGGGTGTGGTCACACAAACATCTTACTACTCCCCCGAGGGGCCCAGCTGTATTATACTTCAAAAATAACTTTTGAAGGAAACAAATCCCATTTTGACTACAAGCGAAACTTACGAACTTTGCAACACTTATGAAAATAACCCTTATAGCTACCTGTTACGTTTAACATTAGGTTATCTCACAGAAATACACTACATTCATGACAGTTTCCTGGTATCTAAGGTCTAAGGAAAACTATTTATGATTTACTTAATGACAAAGATCCATAAAGTAAAATCATATAGTTGGGATAAGTCCAATATTTGATCAATCAAATATCATCCAAAATTGACCAATATACTTTCAAGTATACTCTGTCACTATTTTGAATTGTCTTAGTTTAATAATATTCCCATATTATTAATCGACAACGGACATTTAGAACATAACGATTTATTCATGGATATAAAACATGTAAAATAGGATACAAAATCAAATAACAGAAAATAAATGAAACTCAATCTTTATTTCATCAATTCAATAATGTCTTAACATCCTTTATCCAAATACTAATCACATATTTATTGCATGAGTTCGCTAGCTAGTTGCAGCCCAATAGCCTTGGCATGCTTAACTACATTTGGTCTAGGCAAAGCCTTAGTAAAAGGATCAGCTACGTTATCATCTGTGTGAAATTTTAGTAATTTCATTTCACGAGCTTCCACTTGTTCTCGTACGTAGTGATATTTACGTTTAAAGTGTCTGGCACCTTTCATGACTCCAGGGTCATTGGCAAATATAATTGCAGCAGAATTGTCGCAATACGTATCAATAGGTTCTTTAATTGAAGGCATCACTCCAAGATCTCCAATAAACTTCCTAATCCAAACAGCTTCCATTGCAGCTTCTGAAGCGGCCATGTACTCTGATTGAGTTGCATGCATAGCAATGGTTGTCTGCTTCTTGCTCTTCTAGTCAACTGCTCCTCCATTGATGACAAACACATAACCCGTCTGAGACTTCGTATCGTCTTTATCACATTGCCAGGACGCATCAAAGTAACCTTTAACATTCAGTTTTGTGTCTGGTTTACCCCTAAATACCATAAACATATCTTTTGTACTCCTCAAATACTTTAGTATATTGTAGGATATTGTAAATCTAGCTTATGTTTTAGAGAGAGAAAGAGATAGAAAGATAGATGATTTCGCACACTTCTAGAGAGAGAAATGAAAGAACTGTGTGTAAATTGAAATGAAACCACACCCTCTCCATCTAAGGAGAGGGTTTATATACCCAAGCCCATAACATGGGCTTGGGCTTACAAGTTGGGCCGGCCTACACATGTTGTAGGCTTGGCTTAGCCTTGTTTGCTTAATATTAGTAAAACTAAACTACGAGCTATTACTTAGACTATTGTTGGAGTGACCGATCCTTTCTAATACGTAAAACGTATTTCCAACAATCTCCCCCTAAGGGAGGTCACTCCAAACAAGGGCGTTACCCAAGTTACACTAATAAAATAAACCTAGCATACTATGCTTGTCTTGATCTCGTAGTCTTCGTCTTTCTTTTCTTTTTCTTTTCTGGTGAACATGCTGATGTGATCTTTGATATCAATCTTTAGCGTTAATCTCTTGCCTTGATCTTGTGCATCCATCACTTGTGATTTTGGCCTCCTCGTGACCGCATGTCCCACATACTTATACCTTCAGAATTCTTGAAAGCTTCAGAGTTCGATATAGCGGAAGACTTGACTTTTAGGCTTTCTAGAATTAGATGAAGTATTAAGTGCATAAAGTATAAGCATGCGAGGACGAATTCTTCTTGGATTCCACATCGCCACCGTCTTCAAATGCCGCAACATAAGTAGACACGAACGAAATGGCTTTAAACATTTCATTCTATTACGGTAGCATTTTACCTCCGGTCGGTGAAGACCGTTGGACGATATTAAATATCGTACTCGTGGCAGGTAGTTTTAATTAAAAATCTCCTTGACAAGATTTCGCGGGTGAACCCGTTCTATTTACTCGACCGTCCAAAGCTGACTGCGAACGTAAAGAGTGAATCATTTAGATAAAATTATCCGTATGATTGAAGTCGTCAAGTCTGATTCCTGGAACAAGTTTGATTCAATAAAGAATCGCACCATCGTTGGGTTCCAGTTGTCACGAGCTTGATTCATACAGAATCTTGCAAGTTACCTACCAAGTGCTGTTTGATGTTAACACTAGAAGGATTTCCACTCATCACTGTGAACACTAAGGTATCACTCTGAGTGTTCTGGAAAGATCCCTAAGATATTACGTAGAGGCCTGGAACGTGTTTAAATTCAATTAAGAATTAAACAATTGTTGCTTTCCAGTTATCACAAGTTTGATTCATAAAGAATCACACAAGTCACCTACCATGAGCTTTTGAATGTTCGCTCAAGAAGGATTTCCATCTTCATTGTAAATACTTTCGTATTACTCGGATGTTCAGGCAAGATCATGAAGATTTTGCGTAGGACTCTTAAGATCTTTCTTACTTTTCACATTGTGTGAAGAAGCAAGGAAATATGGAAATGTATCCTAATGAGATATTTGATGATCTCAAATGGCTCTAGACTCGATCGTGCATTTTGGATTTTAGTGATCGGAAGCTGGAGAGGAGTGCCACCATTTCAATACCAATTTACTCAGAGTGAATAAATCGATAGACAATGCGTTGTCTCCGTGTGAATAAAACAAATACCTTTTAAGAGATATCTGACATAGCGGGGATGGGTTGTGCAATGCATCACTGGGTCCATGATGTCTATCTTCAGTATCGAGCATCATTAAAATGATCTCAATAGCATATGTGTTGACCCGGTTTCTACCTAAGGTTGTAAGGAGGGCTTCTTTCTTTAGACCCTTTATCTTTACAATTCTTTTTCATTCTTCAACCCCTTCAATGCTTACCAATACGTCATAACTAGCACCTTGTTGTGATTGTTCCAGTGCCAACTTAAGTACTTGGTCGGCATTCAGCTACATTCACAATCTTTCCCCATCTTTCCTAAGGACTACTATTTCTAGCTATGGAATGTCCTTGGGAAGATTCCTCTGGTTTTGGAAGAATCATTGGACTTAACCTATCCTACCATCCTTATGTCACCAAAATCTTCATCGTCGTGAAATAAATGGGTTTAGGGTAAGTATATGCCACCATGAAATCCAATCTTGATGTGCAAATCCGTTTTGCTCCCCTTAACATATGCCACGATATTCGAAAACACTTCGCACATGTCGGGATGAGCTATCACGTTATGTCAAACTATTTGTGATAATTTTCCATATTAAATCACATTTTCTCCCCCATATTAAAAATATTAACCCAATCGATGTTTTTAATATCAATTGATTTAATGAAGTTTTAACAAATGTTTTGGGAAGAAAAATGCAAGTCCTTTTAATCTTCATGAGACCAATTTGTGAGAAATGATACCGATTTGTAACATGATCACATATTCATCAAATAAGAGTGAATTGACAAGGTTGGACCTGATTGATGAGAACATCATATGATAAGATCAAATGGTTCTTGTCGGCAAATGTTGGTCGCCTCGTCACGTCTGAAGTCATCTCTTGACAACACATGTACGATTGGTATTGTAGTCTTGACACCAACTTGTGAGCTTAGCACGTTCGGTATCGAAGATTCTGAATGCATGAAAATTTCCCCCCCTCAATTGTTGACCCGTGTTCTATTGAAAGAGTTGTAGTCGTCGTTTGAGTAGTCGCATCGTCTAGTATGTAGATACCAAATGTAGATAACTATGGTTGTAGAGATGATAGCTTCATAAAAACAAGACTTCTCTTGTTTTAACAAATAAATGCACTGAAGCGTACATATATCCGTGTTATATTGTGTTATAACGTAAACACAATCCCTTACATGGTTATAAAGTAAACCATGCCCGAGAAAATTAATTCCCGTTGTGAGCCAAAGCTTTCATAAGAAATACTTGACTTTAATATGAAAACCGGGTTGCAGTCTGAAATAACTACAAGCCATATAAGCATGTTTTATGAAATGTTTACACCTTTTGTACGAACTCTATTTATGGCGCCGTGTCAATATTAATCAACATTTCTAAGGCCGTAAATGTTATCGTACCAAAAGACATGCCTTTGAAAAATAAAGTAAAAATATTTTTGGATTTTTATGAAATTTTTTGATTTTTATGGTTTTTATATGGTTTTATATTTTTGTATTTTGCTTTTGTGGAAAAAAAATAAAAACAGTATATACAGATGATCACCAAGGATACAGAGAATAGTTTACCAACACTATTCTTTCGCTTCATCTGCCAGTTCCTTAAGAGTCTCGCGCGAGAAAGTTCTCAATCCTAGCTTGTCGGCCAAAAATTCCATTCGAGCACGATCTAAAGCCTTCATGAAAATATCCGCCAGTTGATACTTAAATCGGACAAAGTAAAGCTCTATTACTCCATTTTCCACTTGCTCCTTGATAAAGTGGTAGCGAATGTCAATATGCTTCGACCGGGAAAATTGAACATTGTTGCAACATAAGGCAATTGCACTTTTGTTGTCGCAGTACATCGGAATATTGTTGAAACCTAGACCATAGTCGGTTAATTGCGATCTCATCCAAAGAATTTGAGCACAGCAACCGGACATAGCTATGTATTCTGCTTCTGTACTTGAAATTGCAGCGCTTTTCTGCCTTTTAGATGCCCTACTGATTAGTCGATCTCCTATTAGTTGCAAAGTTCCACTCGTGCTACGCCTTGTATCTTGACAACCCGCGTGATCCGCATCTGCATATGCCATAAGTGCAATCAAAGAGTCCTTCGAATACCAAAGTCCCCGATTAATGGTTCCTTTAAGATATCGAAAGATCCGTTTAACAGTAGCTAAGTGTAACTCAGTAGGCCGAGTTTGATACCCAGCACACATACATATAGCAAACTGAAGATCAGGTCGACTAGCTGTGATATACAAAAGGGTACCGATCATTCCACGATAAAGTGTCGGATCAACGGCAACTCCATGTGGATCTGCGTCAAGCTTAGTTCGTTCCACCATTAGAGTATCCACGGGGTCGCAAGATTCCATCTTATATTTCTTAAGCGATTCAAGGGCATACTTGGATTGATTGATAAAGATGCCTCTGGGACTCTGAGATATCTGAAGACCTAAGAAGAATGATACCTTGCCCATCATTGACATCTTAAACTTGGAAGACATAAGTGTCCCAAACTCATCGGATAAGGTTTGGGTCGAGGCAGCAAATATAATATCATCAACATATATTTGTACCATAATCATATCTTTACCTCGTTTCTGAATGAACGGCGTGGGATCCACCTTGCCTTTAGCGAAGCCTTGTGTAATGAGGAATTGTGACAATAGATCATACCATGCGCGTGGAGCTTGCTTCAACCCATAGAGAGCCTTCTTAAGCTTGTACATATGATTAGGATATTTAGGATTCACAAAACCATCCGGTTGTTGAACATAGACTTCTTCTTGATTTCACCATTAAGAAATGTCGTCTTCACATCCATCTGATAGACGGTCATATTCATGTGGGCTGCATAAGCGAGGAATAGTCTAATAGCTTCCAAACGGGCAACCGATGCAAAAGATTCCATAAAGCTGATGCCCAATAATTTCTTGTATCCACGAGCTACTAGTCGAGCTTTGTTCTTCAATATTCCGCCAAAATCGTCGAGTTTCACCTTGTAAACCCATTTCAAAGTGAGTAACTGCACTTGATCCGGGCATGGGACAAGTTCCCATACTTCAAGACGTATAAATTCATTAAATTATTCTTGCATAGCTTCTATCCAACAGGATTGAGTAAAAGCTTCTTGCCATGTCTTAGGTTCAACTTCAGTGAGAAAAGCATCAAAATGACAAAACATTGCATTTTCTTGTAACTGACTTCGTGTGGATACCAGACGATTAGGGTCACCAATAATAGAATCTATAGGATGATCCTTTGTCCACTTGCTGTCATATTCACGAATCCGTGGATTGGAGTAGACCGTAGTAGGAGCTTCCTCTGAGGTGGACGACCCGGCTTGATTAGAGTCGGGAATAGGTACACCAAAGAATGGAAGTTCACGCATTTGAGCGAATTCCAAGTCGTGATCATCATCATCCTCTTCATCATCAATAGGTATGATATGGGTAGTTGTTACATGTGTTGGTTGAGAATTACTTGTTGAAGGTATATCTTGACCAATTGTAGGTGTTGACGTATCTGATTGTGCTTCGGTTGCTGGAGCGACAACTTCGGTTACTGGAGCTATTACCTTAGGTTCTGGAACAACAATACTTGGAAGAGTAAAGAATTCATTAAAGAACGGTTGAAACAATGTATCCCATTCATTCCTAGAAGGTGCTGAAAATGATGATGAAGTGGGGTTGTTTGGGACAAGACCAGAGCTAATGTTACTGGGTCCCATTTCATGAAGTGCGTGTTCAGAGCTGCTTTGCTCAGAAACCATTGTTGTCAGCTCATCAAAATCAACATTCATAGTTTCGAGGATGTTTCAAGAATTACGGTTGTAGATTCGGTATGCCTTCTTTGTGGGTGCATAACAAATGAAGATACCAATATCAACCTTGGGTTGAAGTTTTCCCAAATTGTCACCATCATTGTTTGTATAGCAAAGAGAACCAAATACATGAAGATATGATAAATCTGGTACTTTTCCATGTAGAAGCTCATAAGGTGTTTTACCATGGCGTTTAAGAATTAGTGACCGGTTTTTGGTGAAAACTGTTGTAGATACTGCTTCTGCCCATAAAAATAATGGAGCCTTTGCGTAAATTAACATCGTTGGAGCAGCTTCCATAAGTGTGTGATTTCGCCTTTCAACGACACCGTTTTGTTGTGGAGTGCGAGCAACAGATGTTTCATGAGAAATGCCAACTTCTTCATAGTAATCACACAAGATTTGATTCACAAATTCAGTTCCATTATCTGTACGAATGCGTCAGACAGTTGTGTTGAGACGCACTTGAATCATCTTGAGAAATCCGATGATGAATTTAGGTGCCTCGTTTTTTGTTGGAAGAAATTTCACTCATGTAACCCGAGAGTAATCATCGACAATGACGAGGATGTACTTTTTACCACTAAGACTTTCAACACGCATTGGCCCACAAAGATCCATATGCAACAAATAAAGTTTCTCTTGGTTGGTGTCTTCAGTCTTGGGTTTGTATGATTTCTTAGTGCTTTTCCCCACTGTACATGCGGAACACAAATGATCCTTGTGAAATGTAAGTTTAGGAAGACCACGAACAAGTTCGTTTATCGCCAAATGATTTATAGCGTCAAAGTTAAGATGAGATAACCATCGATGCCATAACCATGACTTAGTCTTCGATGCTTTGGAGAGAAGACATACTGGAGAAGCGGCCGTCATGTCTTGTAGAGACAAAGTATACAAATTATTCCCTCGAGTACCTTTCAATAAATCAACCCCTTCCAAATTACGAATGAAACAGGTATGCTCTCGAAAAGCAATTTCTAGGTTTGCATCACAAAATTGTCCCACAGAAAATAAGTTATGACCGAGACCTTCCACATAATACACTCTTAAAATTATAACATTCCCAATATGATATTCACCGTAACCCATTATCTTTGCAATATGATAATTTCTAAATCGAACCGTATCAAGAAACTTGCTGACGAAATTTCTGAGCTGAGAGCGATCTCCGATCATATGTTTAGAGCAACCAGAGTCCAAATACCATAGAACTATTTGGACCACCTGTTTTCAACAACAACAGTAGACAATGCATTGGAAACTATTGGTTCCGGAGTGTTAGAAAATATAGATATAATATTATCAGAATTGCTAACATTCGTGTGACCCTTAGATTTCCAGCGTTTTCTAATATGAGTTTTATCACTAACAGGTTTTATTGATCCAACTTTCTGAGGTTTTGGAGTATTAGCGGGCACTACAGTGGGAGTAGACCTATTTAAAGGGCACTTGGTTCCTACGGTAGTGTTGGTGTTCCTAGTTAAAGGACACGCTTGTGTTTTGGTAGCCTTGGTACTCCTAGTTAAAGGGCACGCTTTCTTCGCTTTAGTGGGAGTGATCCTAGTTAAAGGGCACGCATTTCCTACTATAGTGAAAGTTATACCAGTGGGGCGCCACATCCAACCAACTTGGGTTAACACTTTCCCAGTCGGTTTCCATTCTAATCCATTTTTCCGGGCATTCATCTCATTCACATGGTCAATAAGGAAAGAATCATGACGACTAGAAAACATGTATTCATTGCAATTCCAACATTTCAAATTAGAATTCAAAGTAGGCTTAGAACGCTGCACAACCGCATAGCCTTTAGGTTTAGCTACATGATTCTTTTTATTCAAAACAGAAATAACATTCCTAGGATGGGCTTCTACTTTCATCTTCACTTGACTACTAGATGGGGGCAAGATCCTATCATTCTTCTTGTTTCTTTTAAGCTTAGATCTTTGAGCCTTAGTAGTGGTGCTTACTCCTGTAGAAGGCAACACGGGAATATTAGAAGCTGGTTTAGATTTTTCCTTATCTTTAGTGACCAATGTTTGAGATGGTTTAATCCTAGGGCCCTTGTTAAGTGGTGTGACGGCGATAAGGTTCTTTTTTATTGCACTAGAGGACGATGCTGAGACAGTGGCTGCGTTATCCATAACATTCTTACCTTTTAGGGTACGAAGTTTTTCCTTTAACTCAGTAAAAGCCAGATTTTTATCACAAATTTGTTCCCTCAAATCAGATATTTCCACCAACTTTCGATTTAATCGTTCAATCAATGATTGATTCTGTGCAGTGGTATTAGCACATGCGGGCTTTACTGAATCGAAGAGTTGTGTATTTTTCTGTTTTAAGTTATCAACTTTGGACAAACTCTTGGAAACTCGATTGTCTAGATCAAGTTTAAAATTCTCAGCGGCCTCAAGTACGTTCACACAGTTAAGCTCCTTAGATTTCTCTATGTCTATCGGCAACGATTTAGCAACTTTGTCACTTGGCTGACGCTGTTTTGATTGTAAATTCAATCGAAAATTCTTTTGAAAATTTGCATCATCGATATTAACACCTTCGAATGATGTTTCAAAGATTTCTTGGATAAATTGTTTCTTGCATTCGAGCGAAATACAATGTGTTTGAATCTCATTAAAACGTTTTGAAAGCGAAGAATACGAATCTTGAAGCTTTAAAAATTCAGCGTCAGATTTGTGACAAGTACTATCTACAACATTATCCACATATTCAACATTATGCACAATAGAATCATTATCAACACTTTTATTCACACAGACGGAAACAATATCATGAGACATCACTTGCTTCAGAAGCTGATCATTTTGGCGTGAAACTCGTTCTATTTCAAATAAACTGTTTTCATAAGCATCATCCATTTCATTGAAAACACGTCTAACTTCTTCTATTTCCAAAATCAAATCTTGATCAATATTACTAAGACAAGCTTTAACATCGTTTAAAAATGGAACAATTTCGTCTCGGAACGCAGCTCTAGTGTGCTCAAAATTCCATTCACCTTCCGTTATGGTCGTAGCCGTCGTACGTTCCGTAATGACCTTGTCAAAATTGGCAAAGTGTTGGTGCACTGCATTTACGCTATCTGACACCTTACTTACCGGTGGAATTAACTTAGTTAAATCCTTTATGACAAGTGTAGGAGACGTACTAGGAAGGTTTTCCGTTGACAAACTTTGAGGCACAAAAACTGTTAATTGAGCTAATTCCTTTTGTAAACGAATACGGGTCTTTTTAGAAAATTGATCTTTATTGTGCTGAACATAATCAAGCTTATGGAATTTTGAAAGCATTTTAGAATGAGTTTCTTACGCAAGTGACTGTCTCCTCAGTACTACGAACATAAGGTGCTTCTTTCGATTTGCCAATTATGGTCACATCATATAGACAAGGAATATATTCCTGAGCTTGTTTTACATAATCGGGATTAGGTGGTAAATCTTGAAGACGCTTAAGTTCGAGTTCTTTGAACGATTTAGTTAAAAGATGAACCTTTTCTGTGGAAGCATATTGTTTTAAAAGATGTTGTTCCTTGAATTTAAGAAGTTTGGTAGCATTAATTTCTGATTCAAACTTTTTAGACTCGAGAGTTTTGAAATCCATTTTAAGTTTCTGAAAATCATTTACAACCGACTCTTTTTCTTTTAATTCATTGGAAAGAGTAGCTTCTAATGATTCTATTTCGTTTAAGTGTTCAATCTTTTCAAAACGAAATTGGTAAAATTCAGAATAAGTTATTTTCTCTGCTTGAGGGACCATTTCAATAGTTTTGACCTTTTCCTTATACAGCGCAAGCTCAGAGTTTAGGTTGGCATTCATATCTATGGTTTGTCGAACAGCCATATTCATGTTATCAATAATATGTTTAGGCACCATTACCAAATCACCTTGATCATAAGATTCCATACTCGTCGTAGCATTTGGTTGAGGTTCACTCAAATGTGTTGGATTGGATACCGCATCATTTGAGTTATTAGTTCCCGAATGCTGTTCGAGGTTGTCATTTTCATGCTCAACATGATGTGGATTATCATGAACATTATTAGATGTGGTTGGTACCTCACTGACGACATCAGAACCGTAGTAAGAGAGATTAGCAACGAGTGCAGCTTGGGCTGAGTGAATGTCATCACAATCCAAATCATATGCATCAAGACCATCTGCTTGATATGCTGCATTAGAAGTAGAGACTACTGCAATGTCTTCATTATCTGCTGCCCCTGGGTCTGCAGGAAATGTTAATTCCTTTGAATCCAAAATCTTCCCCTTAGACTGAGCATCGACCAAATACATCTTCTCACGAAACCATGTTGCATCCCTTCTCCTTTTTGGCTGAGTGCATTCCCTCGCCATATGACATTATCCTCGGCAATTGTAGCAAGTCACAACCTTTTGAGGACCAATAGTGCTTCCATTTCAACTAGCTTGAGAAGTCACAGCTTGAGCGTTCACGGTCCTTGTAGGAGGTCCATATGAATTTTACCTACCCTGAATGGATTGCACTGTTACTTGACCATCTTGAATAGTGGCTTGTTGTCGAGGATTTGAAGAGGTGCGGAGCTGATTGTTTGTTGGTGGAAATCCTCTAGTTGCAACAAGTTTTGTCAAGTAGGCAGTGAGATGGTTTAAGACATCAATAGGTGTATCATTTGGAGTAAAGACCGGTGCTTGAATTGGTATAAGTTCATGGAATATAAGGCTTGTGCTGGTGTTGCTTCAATTGGAAAATATCCTTGCTGAGGAGTATAGCCCATTGGAGAAGTGTTAGCTTATGAGGTGGATGCCTGATGTGCTGGTTGCTGTGGATAAGGCTGTTGATGAACACTTTGTTGAATGCTTGTTGTGGCATCATTAGTGGTTGATAAGATGGTTGTTGTGGTTGCTGATAGGTGTGTGGTGGTGACTGCTACAAGTATGATGGTTGTTGATAGGTGTAAGCCATCTTTTGTTGGGGAGTCATTTGTTGAGAAGCATACATGGCATGTGGATCACGAACTTGTGGTGTAGACAACCGAGCCTCGATCACATGGCATTCGTGTTGTTGAAGAAAAGCTTGAAGTTGATCCACGTTGGTTTGATGCAAATCCTTAGCCAATTTAACAGCTGTCACGTACTTGCTCCATTCCGAAGGAAGAGTGTTCAAATACTTGGTGTTCAATTGAAACGTAGGAATTGCCAGGCCATAGATGTTAAGCTCATTCAACAAGAGAGTGAATCTCAAATATTAATCATTGAGAGTCTCCCCGGGGACATAGGAAAACTTATCAAATGTATCATAAAGCTTACACTCTCGTTCTTGTTTAGTTAACGAGGTGCCTTGCATTAGAACACGAATTCTATCCCATAACTCTTTCGCAACTTTATGTGTGCTGACGAGTTTGTAGACATCTGGAGGAAGGGCTTGGAGAATGATGTTTGTAGCTTGTTTATCACACTTGTCTTGAATCTTAGCATCTCCAGTTAGTTCACCCGTTGTGCGAGGACGAGTAACAGCACCTTCCGTCACTGTACCATATACCAATGGTCCATTGAGCACCGATGCCCAAATGAGATGTCCATTCTCTTTGTTCAACATATAAAGTTCCATTCGGGAAGCCCAATCCTCGTACATAGTCTTCACCAACATTGGTGGACGATTATCCGTACCCGAGAGGATGGACTTATCCGTAAGAGATGTGTACACCATTTCGATAAGTTAAGATTTACAAATGTTGATCGAACAATGAGAGAAAGTAAATGTATTTGTTGTTCTGTGTTGATGCCGAGAAATAATGTTGAAATCCCCTAAATTATGTTCTCGATAAACCAAAAATTCCAAGTCAAAATTGCACATGTTTTTGAAAAATGTTGGATCGCAACTCTTGATCGCAGTGGAGATCGTAGCCTTTGATCGCAATGGGAGATCGTAGCCTTTGATCGCAATGGGAGATCGTAGCCTTTGATCGCAATGGGAGATCGTAGCCTTTGATCGCACTGGAAGATCGTAGCCTTTGATCGCAATGGGGATCGCAACCTGTGATCGTAGTGAGTGATTGCAACACGTGATCGTGTTCAGTGATCGCAACACGTGATCTTGGTCTGTGATCGCAACACGTGATCGTGGTCAGTGATCGCAACACGTGATCGTGGTCAGTGATCGCAACACGTGATCGCGGTCAGTGATCGCAACACGTGATCGCGGTCAGTGATCACAACACGTGATCGTAGCCTGTGATCGTGATATTGGATCGCAAGTAGAAACCCCAGGTTTTTGCGATCGCAATACACAGATCGTACTATGGAATCAAAATTACCACTTTTCTCGGATAGGACTAGAACACAACAAGTTCGAGATTCTAAGCCTAAAAATGAATCAAACACCCAAATTTTTGTGTTTTTAACCAAAGTAACAATACCAAATCACTACTACAAGTAAGTAGATGATGTATATCAAGATTAAACCATAAAAACACAAAAAAAATTGGCACGTATGATTTTGGATCAAACAAAGACGTATGAATCAAGAACACAAACACATAAACCAACCAATCATCCCATGGCTCTTAATACCATTTGTAGGATATTGTAAATCTAGCTTATGTTTTAGAGAGAGAAATAGATAGAAAGATAGATGATTTCACACACTTCTAGAGAGAGAAATGAAAGAACTATGTGTAAATTGAAATGAAACCACACCCTCTCCATCTAAGGAGAGGGTTTATATACCCAAGCCCATAACATGAGCTTAGGCTTACAAGTTGGGCCGGCCTACACAAGTTGTAGGCTTGGCTTAGCCTTGTTTGCTTAATATTAGTAAAACTAAACTACGAGCTATTACTTAGACTATTGTTCGAGTGACCGATCCTTTCTAATACGTAAAACGTATTTACAACATATATGTTTAACAGTAGTCCATTGGAGCTTCCCTGGATTCTGTTGGTCTCTACTGACCAAGTTTTGAGCAAACGCCACATCAGGCCTTGTGCATCTTACAACATACATAATAGATCCTACAGCCGAAGCATAAGGCACCTTCTACATGTAAGCCACCTCTTCGGGTGTTGATGCATCTAACTCATGACTTAACTCATGCTTAACTTCCATATGTTGAAAACCTTTCTTGAATTATGCATGTTATACTTATTCAATATAAGCATCTCCCAAATCCTTCATAGAAAAACATTTACCAATATAATCCTTAACTTCCTTAAGTCTTGGAATGTTACTAGCTTTGCGATATACACATGGCTCATCATGATTTTGAATAACTCCGAACTTTTTGATTTCTTCATCAAATCGCGTATTCCATTGACGTGATGCTTGCTTCAAACCATAAATAGATCTTTGAAGTTTGCACACGCGTTTTGGATATTTAGGATCAATGTACCCTTCCGGTTGTTGAATATAGATTTTTTCATCTAAGCGACCGTTCAAGAAGGCAGTTTTAACATCCATTTACCATATCTCATAGTCATAGTATGCTGCTATAGCTATGCGAATCCTAATAGCTCGTAAGTCTGCTACCGGAGAAAATGTCTCCTCGTAGTCTACGCCAAAAGTTTGAGTAAAACCTTTAACTACTAAACGTGCTTTATAGGATTGTACTTCACCATCTACGTCGGTTTTCTTCTTGAAAATCCACCTATTTTTCACTACTTTAGCATTTTTAGGTGCATCTACAAGAATCCAAACATCGTTGATTTTCATGGATTTCATTTCTTCATTCATTGCAACCATCCATTTTGACTTTTCTGGATCAAGCATTGCGGATCGATAGTTAGCAGGTTCACCAAGATCCCCTACTTCCTCCTCATCATCCCCTATGTTAAGACATAGTTTGCTTGGCGCACGTATAGTCCTTGTAGACCTACGTAGAGGAATTAATTCTGGTGGAGCTCCCAGACTTCCTGGCTCTATTGGAATTTCTTCGCTAGTATTTTCAAAAGGCAATGTATCTTCTTGAATTTCTTCAAGATCATAATTTCTCCCATTGAATTATTTATTTACAAGATCATTTTCAAGGAAGTCTCCATACCAAGCCACAACAACTTTGTTCTCAGCCGGATAATAAAAGTAGTAACCCATAGTTTCCTTAGGGTAGCCTACAAAGATACATTTTACAGAGGGTTGTGGAGTTTATCTCCAGAGTCACATTTCACATACGCCTCACAACCCCAAATATTTAAATAAGACAAATATGGCTTCTTGCCATGCCATAGTTCATATGGTGTCTTATCAACCTTCTTTGTGGGAACCATATTCAGAATACAAACAGCAGATTCTAAACCATAATCCCGAAAGGATAAAGGTAAAGTTGTAAGATTAAACATAGATCGCACCATATCCAATAATGTACGATTTCTCCTTTCATATACACCATTTTGTTGTGGAGTATATGGAGAAGTAAGTTTCTGAACCATTCCGCTCTCACTTAAATAACTTTTTAAAGTCTTCACTTAAATATTCACCACCTCGATCAGAACGAAGAGCTTTAATCTTCTTTCCTAGTTGCAATTCTACTTCCGCTTTAAACACTTTGAATTTTTCAAATACCTCATGTTTATGCTTAAAAAAATAAATATAACCATAACGGCTATAATCATCCGTAAATGTTAAGAAGTAGCTAACACCTTTCCTTGACACATGTCTAAGTGGTCCACACACATCAGTATGTATAAGTCCAAGTAGATCAGTAGCCCTTTCAATATTGTTATTAAAAGGTTTCTTGGTCATCTTTCCAGATATACAAGACTCACATTTATCAAATGATTCATCATTGATATTTTTTAAAAGACCATCATGTTGAAGCTTTTGTATGCGAGTCTTCCCAATATGGGCAAGTCTACAATGCCAAAGATAAGAAGAGTTCTTGTCTAACTTTCTCTTCTTATTCATGCTAAATACAGAATCAATCTTTCTGTTGGAATTATTATCATGCATGTTAATTTCAAAAACACCATTCACAGAAATTGCATCAAAATAGAATAAACCATCTTTAAAAACAGAAATTCAATTATTATCAATAGCGTGAACAAATCCAAGATCCAACATACAAGAAAAGGAAATAACACCCCTAACAATTTTAGGTGCAAAATGGCAATTATTCAATCTCTTTTTTGGTAAAGGGGAACAAGACCCTAGTAAAATATATTCCCAAAAGCGTTGAAGTACAATGGAATGTAGCTGCAATGCTACATTAACCTCAAGAAAAAGCTTGAACAACCACTAAATCATATGACATGCCATATGATCCTACTAAACAATTACAAAACAAATAACACCAATAGGAAAAATCCACCTAAAGGTGCATGAACAATAAAAATAAAGTGACATCAAGGCTAACACTTAGAGCGAACATCAGGTTGATGAGCACCATGCCGATCATCAATCGATATGACTTCTTCAACCTCGCTATCACTAGCATTAACCACATCTTCCTTGATATTAGAACCATCTTCCCAATCGGTACAATCATCTATCTTATCCCAAAGAGCACTAAAAGAATTATGAGAACTCTTCTCCTTATAATTAGTCTTAGCTACAAAACTCGAGGCTTTGTTATTCAAGAAACCCTTCCTAAGCATGGGAGCTGCCTTCTTAGGATTCTGACCCGTAGCATTCGTTTTAGAGGTCTCACCCCTCTCAACATTACGAAACTGAAGATTAAGAGCTGATTTAGTAAGTTTAATACCAAAATTTGTTGTTGCTTCTTATTCTTCCCCTTGCTCTTCTTGTTCTTAACTACCTGAAACCCATCATCATCCACAGCCTTATGATCTTCCCTGCTAACCACCTTCTCAACCACTACCTGTTTAGGCAACCTAGGACATTTAGCATCAATATGGTCAAAAATAGGACAAGTAGAACATCTAGGAGGCGTCCACTCATACTCGATGCAATAGTCGTCAATTTGTGCCCTCTATCCTTCTCAATCGGAATAGCAATGACCAACGAATTCTTTAAAGCCTCATCAGTTGAAACCTCAATAAGAGCACGAGCAAAAGTACTCCTACCCCACGTGTTGATACACATGCTGCTAGTATAAGAATCAAGCATAATAGGTCTACCAATTTGAGTTGTGATCAAACTAAGACCAATCTCCGAATAAGCATCAATAGGCACATGATGAAGTTTCACCCACACCGGTGCCTTCTTAATCTCTGTTTATGCAAATCCATAGTAGACGATCAAACATTTAGAATTAACGAAACCTGTCGAATCAACCACGGACCATTCTCCAACACCCTATCCATACCACTTTTAGAATCAAACTGAAAAAGAAAGAACTCATCATGGAGTTTAACTCTTTTTAAACCATATTTGGCCCATACATTCTTCACATAATTTTCAACCAACGGAAACGCAAGACGCTTCCCAATGAAATACCCAAACAGTGTGTTATTAATATGCGACCGAATCTCTTCCACAACATCATACGGAAGAGTTACAGCAGCCCCAACAACTTGTTCATCATTATGCAATTCCTTAATATGAACCGGCTTACACACCGGCTTATTCTGCACTAGCGACGCAAATGAGGTGTTATCAATCTGAACCGAAGCACCAACTGATGAAGAATATGAAGTTCTAGCCACAGGCGTATGTTGAACACCCACCTCATTCTTCCTAGCCATAAAACTCCCATTCCTCGCATCATGGTTAACTTGCTCACCAGTTTTATCAACACCATTACTACTAGCCTTCTTGGACATGTCACACATATCTGGCGCAACCTGCATATGTGCACTAACAGCAGTAACGTGAATCCCAGCAGTAGCGGTAACGTCATTCAAAGCATCAAACGAAACCCTAACAGCAGACGGCTGCCTATTAATCTGCCCCTGACTATTTTCATTCATTATATCAACCACGCCATCCTTTTCAGCCGTATGATTAGTACCAGCACCCGAGAACCCAGCATGCTCACCACATGGGACCCCAGCGTTAGGAGTCCTAGCATGCATTGAATCTGCCATAATCACTCTTAATCGCTGCATTCTATCAGAAAGAGCCGTCACATCAACCTGATTATCCAACTCAGCCATCGTAACCAATAAACCCAAGAAAAACCCTAAAAAAAACCCTAATAACTCCCGTTTAAAAATCCCAAACGAACAGATCCTAAAAAATAGGATCCCAGCCAACCCGCCTTGACACCTTACATGAGCATAAACAACCCACGACTCAAACAGCAAATCTAAAGAGGGAATACAAACAAGAACGAAAAAACAGAAATAAAGAAACCCTAAAACAACCAATAGAAACCCAAAAAAACGACAACCAATCCTAAATCCTTCAACCAAACCGTAATCAATTAATGTTATGATACACGAATCGAAATTCAGTGATTAAACAGCAACAAATTAAGGTTTAGGAGATGAAATCAGGAAGGAAAACGAAATTAAGGCTAAGAGTGGCGGCTAGGGAGAAAATATTTCTACCATTATTAGGGTTTTTTGTTTACTGACGAGTTTGTAGACCGCAATTATTCAATCTCAGTACTAGACCCGAAGGTAAAACTAGATTAAATGTTCCTATAGCTTCAACCGCTACTTGTGGGCCATTGCCCACATGCAAAAATTGTTCCCCATAGGTAAGCTTCCTCTCCAACTCAAATCCCTGCATGGTATTACAAATGTTAATACCACATCCCGTATCATATACCTAGGAAATTAATTTGTATGTAAGATTAAATAACTCTATCAAATATAAGTTACCTGAACACGCTGCAACACCAAGCTCAGCCTTCTTCTTTATTTCTCGCAACTCCTCGAGATAAAGAGGGCAGTTCCTCTTCCAGTGACCACTTGCTTTGAAATGGTGATGATAGGTGTGTAAACACCCATCCTTTTACAACTTAATTCTGGCTAAAACGAGACCAAAACACGTATTTAATATCATTTGTTTGGAATTATGCGTGGTTTTTGTGTTTATTGTGTTTTCAGAGCCAACCGGATGAATATTGAAGAAAACATGGGATTGCACGGGTTTTACTGAAGAAAAGGACTCAAGACAAAGTCTATTGTCCAAGAGATGCAAAAGATTTGAAGTCACTGGGCCAATTCGAAGATTTATCGAAGAAAAGGACCAAAGATGGAAGATTTACATAAGTCGAAGAAACTCAAGTCTATTAAACGAAGAAATTAAAAGACGAGTTGAATTTAATCGACGACAAATCCCGAATCAGAATCGAAAACGTCAACTTTTCTGAAAAGACGAGAAGACAAGAAGAACGGGAGAAAGCCCACTCACCAACCAAAAGAAAAGCCTATAAAAGGAATCCCCTCACACACATAGAGTTAGTTAGTTTTAGTTTTTCCTTCTTCCACTTTTTTCTCCCTTTTAGTTCGTATCATCACCATCACCACTAGGGTGATTGGTGATTTTGATCTTTGTTTTTCCAATCTTGTTATTTTAATCCTTGTTTTATCTTGTTAAAACATTAATCATTTAATACAAGTTCTTGTTTAATCTTTCCATTTCATCTTGTTCATCATCATCTTTATCTTCAAGTTCTTAAGTTCTTATTTTATTGAGTTTGATCCTCAAAAGTTGTTGGGATTTGTGTTTTTGTTAATGGGATTTGTAGTTTATGGTTAGTAGATGCTTTGTTTTTAGTTTTATTTAAGATTTGGTGAAAAACTTGGTGATTTTTGGATTAAAATTTGTTTCCTTGTTCTTCGGGGTAAGTTACTGTATCTGGGTTTCCCAGACTTCCGGATGAACAAGAAAGTTCCGGATGAAGGTTATTTCCAGAAGTTCCGAATGAGTTTGTCTTTAAGAAGTTCCAAATGAGCTAATAACTTCCGTATGAACATAAGTTCCGTATGAGTTAAAAGTTCCGAATGAGTTTTTGTTTAAAAAGTTCCGAATGAGTCTCTTGTCTAAAAGTTCCGGATGAATTAAAAAGTTCTGGATGAACACTTAAGTTCCGAATCAACTTCTTTGTCAAAAGTTCCGAATGAGTTTCTAAGTTCCGAATAAACCTCAAGTTCCGAATGAACCTAAAGTTCCGAATGAATGCTAAGTTCCGGATGAACCTAAGTTCTGATGAAGCAAAACTTCCGGATGAACCAAAGTTCCGAGCCAAGTTCCGGGTGAAAGTTCCGCATAAAGATCCGAGCCAAACTTCCGAACGAAGTTCCGAATCAAGGTGTTCCGAGTGAAAACTTCCGAATGAGCAAAGTTCCGAATCAAGGTTAAAACTTCCGAATCAATTTTCTTTTAGTGTTACTGTTTTACTGTTTAACTGTTTCTTTACTTTTATTTCACAATTTATATTTTATATTTTATATTTTAACTGTAATTTTAATTTTAATTTTAATCTTAATTTCAATTTTAATTCACGTTTTTATTAATTGTCATTAAAGTAATTTTCTTTGATTTAAGTTTTAATTTTAAGTGTGTTTTAACATTTAGTATATTAGAAAACCAAACCCTTTTATTTGGTAACCAAGAACAATCATTCCACTTAAGGCTGAGATCAATACGAGAGGACTGAGAGATAATTAGAACCCATTGAAAATCACTTTTATCAAATGGCGCCGCTGCCGGCTCTTCTCGTTAAGATCAAAAGTTCTTTATGAGAACTTGGATTTTGGGATCCGTTCCCCGTGAACGTTACTTTTTCATAAAAAATTTCAAAAAAAAAATCCTAAAAAAATATAAAATTTTCAAAAATACAAAAAAATTTTAAAAACATAAAAACCAAAAATATTTTTGCTTTGTTCGTTCTTTTGCAGGTGTATGCGCACTCGTTCCACGTCTTATCAAGAGCCCGAGCCTCTCGATAACTTAGACATGGCCGGTGTACAAAACAACAATAACATACCACCTCCGAACAACAATAATAACAACAACAACCCGCCTTTCAACAACATGAACAATAACAACAACAATGAGCCCCTTCCGGATAATCGCCCGATGATTGAACTGTTGCAAGCTCATGTAGATGGCAACACTGACCCAATTGTCATACCTCCAATTGCCGCCAACAACTTTGAGCTAAAATCAGGCTTTATCCAGATGGTCTCCGCTCAACCATTCTTGGGACGTACCATTGATGATCCACACGACCATATCAAGAGATTCTTACAACTCACTAACACGGTCAAGTTCAATGGTGTGCCACAAGAGGTTATCAGGTTACAACTTTTTCCCTTTTCTTTAGAGGGACAAGCCCGACATTGGCTTGCTAAGGAACCGCCACAGAGTATTCTCTCGTTGACGGATTTGGAAACAAAGTTCATCAATTACTTTTTCCCACCCTCTCGTACTACCGCTTTGCGGAATGAAATCATAAACTTTGAACAAAAGTACGATAAGTCGTTCAGTGAATCTTGGGATTGTTTTAAAGATCTTTTAAGAAAATGCCCACAACATGGTTTTACCAAAGTACATCAAATTAATACTTTTTACAATGGTTTAAGCATGAGTGACCAAGATTCACTGAACAGTGCCTCGGGGAGTAATCTATTGGCTAAGACTTCCAATGCTGCTTGGGATATCATTGAGAATAAGTCTCGTGTGCAAACCAAGAGTGTTCGGACCAATGTCACTAGTGCTAGCACTAATGACAGTGACAAGCAATTGGAAAAAATCACTACGCTTCTTGAATCGCTTGTCACCCACACCGTCAGCAACAACAACAGCAACAACGCTAAAAATGCTCAAGTTAACGCTGTCAGCCAACCTTGTGAGATATGCGGTGGTCCTCACTCTTACACCAATTGTACCGCCACCCAAGACTACCCTGCTGAGAATGTGAATGCAGCATATGGCACCTATCCTCAACCTGCTTATCAAGCGAGACCTCAAGGTGACCGTAACTTGCTGAGCTACCGTTCCAACAATTATCTTTCACCACCTGGTTTTCCTCCAAACAAACCAAACCAACAACAAAACCTTAACCGCCCTCCTCAACAACAACAAAAACCTCGTACACCATACATCCCTCCTCACAAGCAGCAACAACCACCTCAACGTAACAACCAAGTTTACCAACAACCTGCTTATCAACCACCCGCATACAATGCTCCTCCCAACCAAACCACCACTGCATTACACCAAGAGGTTGCAACCTACATGAGGACCAATGATGTGATTGTGGAAAATCTCCAACAGGAAGTGCGAAACTTGAAGGCAGACTTGGTCAAGCAAGGAAACGATTTGAGAGCCGACATGAGAAACACGTTGGATAGCCAAACTAATGACTTGAGGAACATGATGGCTGGTTTCTTCCAAGGTAATCAACCCTCTTCTTCGGGTACTCTTCCGAGTAACACCGTTGCAAATCCAAGAGGGGAGATGAAAGCAATCACTACTCGAAGTGGTAAAGGTACCAAGGAACCCGAGCTTCCTATACCTCCACCGGTGGTTGTGACTAAGGAGAACGAGTCACCTGCTCCTATTCCTCATCCTTCTCCTTCCCCAATTTCTCCACCTCTTCCTTCTACCCCTCCTCTACCCAAGGATGTGAGTGATCATATTCTACCAAAGCCTTCCTCTTCTTCCAATATACCTTATCCATCTAGGTTGAGGAAAGAGAAGCTCAAAAGCAAGGACGATATTCAGGTTTCTAACTTTCTTAAGATGTTTAAACAACTGAATTTCAATATCTCCTTCGCTGAGGCTCTCGCTCACATGCCTAAATATGCAAAAATGTTTAAAGATCTTCTGAGCGACAAGGAAAAGCTCCTCGATATTGCCAACACCCAACTTAATGAGAATTGCTCTGCAGTGCTCTTAAGGAAATTGCCAACCAAGCTTGGTGATCCGGGTCGTTTCTTAATTCCTTGCAATTTCTTGGGAGTAGAGAATTGCTTGGCCCTAGCCGATCTAGGTGCCAGTATTAATCTTATGCCTCTAAGTGTTTGGAAGAAATTATCTCTCCCAGAGCTAGTCCCCACCAAAATGACTTTGGAATTAGCCAACCGTACGGTTGCTTATCCAGTGGGGATAGCCGAAGACGTCATTGTAGGAGTCGAAAAATTCACCTTCCCTGCTGATTTTGTTGTCGTCGACTACGAGATGGACCCCCGTGTGCCACTAATTGTTGGTCGTCCATTCTTAAGGACCGGTCGCACTCTCATTGATGTTGAAGCCGGTGAGCTTATCATGAGAGTGGGTGACGATAAAGTAGTCTTCAACATGGGAAAGTTGTCTAAACAGCCTTATTCATATGAGAGTGTGAATTGTATTGACGTTCTTGATGAGGCTTGTGAAGAACACTTTAATGATGCTTGCAAAAGTATTCCTACCTCTCTTCCTAATGTTGAGACCGTGTCCTCTATTGATTCATCGTTGTCTCTATTTGGATATAGTGATTTATTTTGGAACAATCTTGAAGACACCATGGGAGATGTGAATTTAGCTACTAATGATTCTCCTATCGATGGGGATGAAGACATGAATTTCTTTAACAATCTTCTCAACGAAGACAATCCTTCTCCTCCATCTCCCACGGTCATTGCTATCAATACCCCGACTTCGAATACGCCTCCCGTCGAAAATCCTCCGGATTTGGAACTTAAGGAGTTGCCGCCTCATCTTGAGTACGTATTTCTTGAAGAAGAGAAGAAGTCGCCCGTCATCATCGCAAAGGACCTAAAAGAAGAAGAAAAAGCCAGACTTGTCGCCGTGTTGAAAAATCATAAGAAGGCTATTGCTTGGAAGATTTCGGATATTCGTGGAATTGATCCTCACTTCTGCACACACAAAATTCTCATAAAGGACGACTTTAAGCCCACAATTCAAAGCCAACGAAGGGTGAATCCAAAAATCTATGAAGTCATCAAAACAGAGGTTATCAAACTTCTTGATGCGGGTATGATTTACCCTATTTCGGATTTACCATGGGTTAGTCCAATCCATTGTGTGCCCAAGAAGGGCGGAATAACCGTTGTTCCCAATGAACACAACGAGTTGATTTCCACTCGTCTCGTTACTGGGTGGAGAGTTTGTATAGACTACCGCAAACTCAATGATGCCACGAGAAAGGATCATTTCCCTCTACCTTTTATGGACCAAATGCTTGAACGTTTAGCGGGTAATGAATATTACTGCTTTCTTGATGGTTTCTCGGGTTATTTCTAAATACACATCGATCCCCAAGATCAAGAGAAGACAACATTCACTTGTCCCTATGGCACTTTTGCTTACAAAAGAATGCCTTTTGGCTTATGCAACGCCCCCGGGACTTTCCAAAGGTGTATGTTAGCTATCTTCCATGACATGGTTGAACAAACCATGGAAGTCTTCATGGATGATTTCTCGGTCTTCGGGGATTCCTTCTCTTCTTGCCTTGCCAATTTGGAATGTATGCTTAAGCGGTGCGAAGACACTCGCCTTGTTCTGAATTGGGAAAAATGCCATTTTATGGTAAAAGAAGGCATCGTGCTGGGACACAAAATTTCCAAAGCCGGTCTTGAAGTAGATCGTGCTAAAGTCGATGTTATCGCCAAGTTGCCTCCACCTTCAACCGTGAAAGGTGTGAGAAGTTTCCTGGGTCATGCGGGCTTCTACCGTCGATTCATAAAAGATTTTTCTCAAATCGCTCGTCCGATGACCCACCTCTTGGAAAAAGATACTCCTTTTATCTTTTCCAAAGAGTGTCTTGAAGCCTTCAACTCGCTTAAGGATAAGCTTACTAAGGCACCCGTCTTAGTTACCCCTAATTGGGAGCTTCCCTTCGAGTTGATGTGCGATGCTAGTGATTTTGCTATTGGTGCGGTTCTGGGACAAAGAGTGAATAAACACTTCCAACCAATCCATTACGCTAGCAAGACAATGACTGGGGCACAATTGCATTATACGACAACCGAAAAAGAGCTTTTAGCTGTTGTCTATGCCTTTGAAAAATTCCGCCCCTATCTTGTCCTTTCCACCACAATTGTGTATACCGATCATTCCGCGTTGAAGTACTTGTTGACAAAGCAAGATTCCAAACCAAGACTTCTTCGCTGGGTTTTGCTGCTCCAGGAATTTAAAATCGAAATTCGCGATAAAAAAGGAGCAGAAAACCTAGCCGCGGATCATCTCAGCAGAATTGAGGATCCTTACCAAAGGGATCATCCAAACAAAGAAGTCAATGATTCTTTTCCCCTGGAGACCTTAATGTCTATAAATTCGAAACCTAATGAAATCCCGTGGTTTGCGGACTTTGCAAACTACTTGGCGGGTGGAATTCTCAAGGAAGGGTTGACGTCCCAACAAAAGAAAAAGTTCTTCACCGACATTAAGACTTACTTTTGGGACGACCCTTACCTATTCAAACAATGTGTCGACCTGATTATTCGCCGATGTGTTGATGGACCGGCAGCTTCGGAAATCCTTGATGCTTGCCACAAAGGACCCACCGGTGGTCACTTTGGTCCCAACTACACGGCCAAAAAAGTGTTTGATTCGGGATTTTATTGGCCCTCCATATATCGTGACGCTCGCGATATAGTTAAACGATGTGAGGTTTGCCAAAAACAAGGCACGATCACACATAAAGACGAGATGCCTCAGAATTTCATTCAAGAGTGTGAAATCTTTGATGTTTGGGGTATCGACTTTATGGGGCCATTCCCTTCTTCTAAAGGAAACAAATACATCCTTGTAGCCGTTAACTACGTTTCAAAGTGGGTTGAAGCCAAAGCTTTACCCACTAATGACGCAAGGGTGGTTTGTAACTTTTTGAAAGCTCTTTTCGCTAGATTCGGTGTGCCTCGTGCCATTATTAGTGATCGTGGGACTCATTTCTGCAATGACCAATTTGCTAGAGTCATGGCTAAGTACGGTGTAAATCATCGTCTCTCTACAGCCTACCACCCACAGACTAATGGCCAGGCTGAAATATCCAACCGAGGATTAAAGCGAATTCTGGAAAGAACCGTGGGAGAGCATCGTGCCTCATGGGCTGATAAACTTGATGATGCTTTGTGGGCTTTCCGTACTGCTTACAAGACCCCAATCGGCTGTACGCCTTATCGTGTTGTGTACGGGAAAGCATGCCACCTCCCCATTGAGTTGGAGCACAAGGCTTATTGGGCCTTGAAGTGGGCTAATTTTGATATTAACAAAGCCGGTGACCTACGCAAGATCCAACTCAATGAGCTCAATGAACTCCGTAATGAGGCTTATGAAAATTCTTTGATCTATAAGGAAAGAACTAAGCTCATTCACGACTCCAAGATTAAGAACCGAGAGTTCCACGTTGGAGACAAAGTCTTACTTTTTAACTCTCGGTTGAAAATCTTCTCGGGAAAGCTCAAATCTCGTTGGTCCGGCCCATTCACCATTGCCAAAAAATTTCCATATGGTACTCTCGAGCTCGCTCAACCTAATGGACCTAATTTTAAGGTGAATGGCCAACGAGTGAAGTTGTAATTTGGTGAGGACACCTCTCAGGAGGTGATTCCATCCCTCACCACGTTCCCCATGAACTAATTTTGGGTCGAGTCAGGCTCGTGACTCAGTTATCAAAAACAAGTGCTCCTCGGGAGGCAGCCCGAGTATCTATCCTTTTATGTTTTAATCCCCTAAGTGTAGGGGAGCCTCTATAGGTCTTTCTCTTTGTGTGGTGATGTGATTACAGGGATAAGTGCACTCTTGGAATCTTTGAAGAAGCGTGCTCCCGTGTTATCCGAAATCCGGTTCTATCTCTCAACTATCGTGATTCAATTTTCTTCATACTCACATTTGAAATTAATCACTTTAGTCGTCTCTTCCTTAACTTGAGTTAACCAACGTGCACAATGTCATAAGTGTAGGGGAGACTTTTCCCACATGCTTAAACATTGAGGACAATGTTTATCTTAAGTGTAGGGGGGACTTCTATCGAAGTTTTAAGTGGACTTTTCCATGAAAATGCCTTCATTTAACCAGAAAATCATATTTTTCAATATTTTTCAAATTTTTTATTAACTTTGGCCATTTAGTCGTAATTTTTAAATTTTTATCGTTGCTTTCATATGTATATACCCCGCAATAAGTCAAAAATATTAATAAAGTGGTGTAGCTAGTTTAGAAGTCTTTGACATATTAGGCCCGTTGCGTTTATTTTGACTCAACCCGAATAGACTTATCCAAGGCATGAGGATTCCATTTTATTGCTGAAGATCCAAAGTGATGTGAAAAGCATTATTCCCAAAATCAATATGAAGGATCAAGACTCACGAGAAAAGCAATCAACTCCCATAAAGATCATGGAGAAGTCTATCCGAAAAGACCCTAACAAGGTATGAGGATGAATAGATCCAAGTCCGAAAAGGAGGCGGATCGTTGTATCTCAAAATCCCAAATAGAGATTGAAGAAATAATCATGAAGTCGTGGTCAACAAAGTTGGAGTACCTCTCAAAAGTCTCCAAGTGAAGAAACTCTATGAACGATGAGAAGACCATTATCTCAAGCACGTCTCTCAAGATATGAAGTATGAAGTACATGCCAAAAATCGGCCCGAGAAAGGTCTCAAATCGTGAACCAAGTTATGCCAAGATATGAACTTTTTGATATCCCGAGAAGCAGTTTTAAGAGATTTTGTCCTTTAGCTAACTATTGATCAAATCGTCCTACTTTGCTTTCAGCCTAAATAAACTATCGAAATAAGTCCAAAAATGCATCTTCATGATCATTCTAAGACAAAAATAAAATATAAGAGATACACCTATGAATAAGGGAGTTTAAGCATATAATTAAGCCATGTGTGTAAGTGTTTGATTTGCTAACTTATAATAACAATGATCTCGTTTTTAAGCTTAGTTTGGGGAACGTGAAACTTGAGGGTGATAAATCTTCGCAGCACCAAAGCCCTAATGTAAGTCAGTGATTTCTTTGCAAGTTATTTCTATGTAGCTATTTTCAAGTGAAAATGGTTTTCTATCCTTTTGTTTGCTTTAAAGTTTAATTTCTTTTAAGTTCTTTAATTTTTGTTTAGTAGTGTTTTAATAAGGCCAAGGTTGATTAATTATGAGAAAAATGTAAAATTGCTTTATCACTAAGCATTGCATGAGGGCATGGCAGTTGTTAAGTGTAGGGATTTGATAGGTGTGTAAACACCCATCCTTTTACCACTTAATTCTGGCTAAAACGAGACCAAAATACGTATTTAATATCATTTGTTTGGAATTATGCGTGGTTTTTGTGTTTATTGTGTTTTCAGAGCCAACCGGATGAATATTGAAGAAAACATGGGATTGCACGGGTTTTACTGAAGAAAAGGACTCAAGACAATGTCTATTGTCCAAGAGATGCAAAAGATTTGAAGTCACTGGGCCAATTCGAAGATTTATCGAAGAAAAGGACCAAAGATGGAAGATTTACATAAGTCGAAGAAACTCAAGTCTATTAAACGAAGAAATTAAAAGACGAGTTGAATTTAATCGACGACAAATCCCGAATCAGAATCGAAAACGTCAACTTTTCTGAAAAGACGAGAAGACAAGAAGAACGGGAGAAAGCCCACTCACCAACCAAAAGAAAAGCCTATAAAAGGAATCCCCTCACACACATAGAGTTAGTTAGTTTTAGTTTTTCCTTCTTCCACTTTTTTCTCCCTTTTAGTTCGTATCAACATAAGTTCCGTATGAGTTAAAAGTTCCGAATGAGTTTTTGTTTAAAAAGTTCCGAATGAGTCTCTTGTCTAAAAGTTCCGGATGAATTAAAAAGTTCCGGATGAACACTTAAGTTCCGAATCAACTTCTTTGTCAAAAGTTCCGAATGAGTTTCTAAGTTCCGAATAAACCTCAAGTTCCGAATGAACCTAAAGTTCCGAATGAATGCTAAGTTCCGGATGAACCTAAGTTCCGAATGAAGCAAAACTTCCGGATGAACCAAAGTTCCGAGCCAAGTTCCGGGTGAAAGTTCCGCATAAAGATCCGAGCCAAACTTCCGAACGAAGTTCCGAATCAAGGTGTTCCGAGTGAAAACTTCCGAATGAGCAAAGTTCCGAATCAAGGTTAAAACTTCCGAATCAATTTTCTGTTAGTGTTACTGCTTTACTGTTTAACTGTTTCTTTACTTTTATTTCACAATTTATATTTTATATTTTATATTTTAACTGTAATTTTAATTTTAATTTTAATCTTAATTTCAATTTTAATTCACGTTTTTATTAATTGTCATTAAAGTAATTGTCTTTGATTTAAGTTTTAATTTTAAGTGCGTTTTAACATTTAGTATATTAGAAAACCAAACCCTTTTATTTGGTAACCAAGAACAATCATTCCACTTAAGGCTGAGATCAATTCGAGAGGACTGAGAGATAATTAGAACCCATTGAAAATCACTTTTATCAGGTGACAAGTCTCATCCTTCTGAGATTTCTTCTTGACAAAGTTCTGCTTGGGTTTAGAATAAGTCGCAACTTGTTTGCCCTTATCACCCTTTCCTTTGCCCTTCCTGTTGTTCTTGTGCGGTTTTGGATTATTCACTCCACCCTTTTGTACATAAAGAAAAGGAGGGGTAGGAGCAGATGTACTTTCCATGTCCTTTAGACCTTTTTTGTAGTTAATGAGCATTGCGTGCAAGTCATTAACTGTCTTCCCCGCGCAATGCATATTAAAGTTCCTAACGAAATCATTGAAGTCCCGATTAAGAGACCTATTGATTAGGTTAATTGCCATATCATTGTCGTAGGATTTCCCTAGTGCGATGAGCTGTTCCATGTAACCCTTCATCTCTTGATAATGTGCACTAACGGATTTCCCAGGGGCTTGCTTACAACTGTTCAAAGCATCTACCAAGTCGTAGATCTCCACAGCCTGAGGCTTCTCATACATTTCCTTGAGCTCTTCAAGCATTTGTTTTGGAGTAAATAGCTCAAATTTCCTTTGCAAGAAAGGAGCCATTTTTCCGAGCATTAAACAAGCCACATCATTCTGCTTCTTAACCTCTACCTCATAATTCAGTCTTTCAACTGGAGTAGCAATAGGGCCAAGGGGCGCAGGAAACTCCATGGTCAAGTAATCAGAAGTACCCGCTACTCTCAAGACAATTCTCAGTGAGCGGTACCAATCGTTGAAGTTTGCTCCAGTTAGTTCCTGACGTTCAAGATAAGTCTTGAAGGCAGAACTCAACGTGTTGTTATCGGGTTGAGCCATTTCTACAGAAATAAGTTCAAAATATTAGTATTTTCGATAATACCATTCAAGAAAATAAAATTACCCCGGTAATTAAAACCATAGTATTTTCCTTGAAAACTAGAATCCACATTGACATAAACTTATCACATCAGTTGATCTGCTAGTGATAAATGTACTCAACATGGTAACTTGCTGAACAATAATTGACAAACAAATTTGCAATTTCTAGATATTTTTTTAGGGATTTACGTTGCCAAAAATCTCTTTGCATCGTAAACATGTTTCATCCCTACTTTATGCCTTAAGTTTCCAGATCTCACTGAGTAACTCAATCAAGTCAACTAATCTAAAGAACGTAAAACCTTTATGTGCAATCTTATTCAGTCATGAAGTTTTCTCTCTGTTACAACATCGTCCAAGATCTCACATGACGACAATTGTAACTTCAAGTGTTCGTCAATTAGATGACATAAGACTTTAATTTAAGGGTATTGATTTTGGTGTCAAAATCATGTATGGAGAAGCATGCATACATCTCCATAGCATAAGTTTAATAAAACCTTTAGTAAACTTTTTAGTGAGACTAAAATTTCACCATATATTTGCAAGTTGAGGTATTGGTGAAACCAATTAAAGATTTTACCCACAACAATTCACGCCTCACGTTCCTAGAACTTGGCTAAAGCACAAAGCAATAACCTTATTCATTGTGTTTCGGATGTGTATTTGCGGTTAAATCAACCTTAAGGAATTATGTAAATAATAACCGTAGGTAATTCCAATCTTTGACGCACAGGCAAGCCGACAATTTGGTCAGAAGCATAACACCTCCTTCCTTAACCGGGTTCATGACCAGGTGCATTATACCCACTTTATAATTTGTCAAAGTTGAGTAGGCCGTTAAGTTATTATTGCAATTCCAATCAACGCAAATCATATGTCAATTAGATCTCAAAACAATTCATTAATTTTTATATGATTTAGTCCATATTAATTTTTCTTGTAAACATTTACCCTTGTTTACAACATACAATCAATATAAAACGTATGAAAACAAGTAGGTACAAAAAAACTAAATCAAATAGCCACATGCATAACAATTTATTCGAAGAACAAATCTAGGATTTTTATAAACATAAAAAGTCTTCTCTAATTTTAAAACTTTGAATCAAATAAAGCAAATAGCATATAAAATCCCATATGATCCGTGAAAAAACATGTATGTTCATCACGGATCTCCCACATAATCTTAACAATTAAATCTTCTCTACGAATCGTAACCATACATGACATAACAATTACTTCATGCAAACATCTAAAGATAATCACCATGTAAATTTTTTAGGGTTTCAAAAAAAACTTTTTTTTTTAATAAAAAAATTTCGGCTAAGCCGACTTAATTTAAAAAACAAAACCCCAATTTTAATGAAAACCTAAAAAACATCATGTGATTTTAACTCAAATCAATTTTAGTTAAAAAAAACTTTAGATCTCGATAATTGTAACATGTTAAAACGACTCTCGATGTCACTGAAGGTTTATATTACTCATAACAATTACGTAAAACCCTAACTAAGATCAAAGCACACATAGCGGAAGCGATTTAACAAAATCATAATTAATAACATATTCATAATTAATCGAGTTAGGGTTACATACCTTTTAGCTAGAGCAATTCCACAAGAACACCGACAATCACGAATTCGGGTTTATATGAAGAATACCAAGATATAGTTTATAGTGAAACTATATTACGCTCTTGTACACACGTAATGCAACGGATCAATCGTGAGGCTAGCACTAATAAACCGGAGCTTCAACACTTGTGAATATAGCTAAATCAAAAACAAACCGAAACCCTATAAGGGGTGTTTGTTGCGATCGCAAGAAGAGAGGAGAGGAGGGACAAAATTATGAAGGCTTTATGGGGTATTTATAGGATTGCATAACTTGTTCTCCAAGTCCTATTTAAGATTAGGAAACAAATCCCCCTTCCTTTTTTTCCCTTATAGCCGACGGCTATAGACCTCAAAAGGGGTTTCCGGAACTTTCCGTTTCTTGTTTTCTCTTCTATTTAATTTCATAACGCTCGTTTAAACTTAACTATTAATTATTAAACGATCGTTAGTTAAGCTCGATTTATATTTAATAAATATAATAAATATATTTATTAAAATTAATTAATCCTTTACGTATTGTGTGCAATCTCGTAATCCCGAGTTCGATCCTATCACACGACTATTTAATTTTATGTCCATAAATTTTCACCGAAACGTGCGTAAATTTACAATGAACTGTTACGTATACAAAATACAATGATTTGCTTTTCTTTGCACCAAATAATATATACTTCAATTTTCTAATGAACCTCCTAAATAAATTTGATTGAAAAATTAAAAAAAAAAGAAAAAACGTATAGCGCTGTATATATAATGGAATTTCTGTAATCATACTTGAAATACTAATATTTACAATAAAAGATGTTGAAAAGTCTTACAGACCGACCTTGTTAAGAAATTGTAAACGAACAATAGCAAAAGATCAAAGTATTTTTGTACTGGATCGGTGTAATCACGCTACATCCATGGACCAACTAGATGAGTTTTATATTAATCAGGAACCAATCAGTCTCCACAACTCAAGAAACCCAATCCAACTCAACGGATTATCCAACGTGCTTAATCACTTAAATGTGTCACATCTACTTAATGCCGAAAAAGATACAGCACTCGGACTGTACAGGAATGTTGGACACGTAGGGAGATGCGAAAAATAATAGAATAATATAGTTTTGGAGATTCATATTTCCCTTTTTCCCTATATTACGACAAATATCCTACAATTTGTGTTACTCCCTCCGTCTCAAATTTATAGTCCCTTATACTATTTTGGGACGTCCCAAAATTATAGTCCCCTTCTAAAAATAGATGTAAGTAATGTAACGAATTTACCATATTGCACCTAGTGATACTAGAAATTACAAACTATGTATAAAGTTTTAATTAATTGCATAAGGGTAAGAGTGTCATTTTATAAAAAAGTAAGAGAGAGAATTCAATAATAGTAATGTTTTCTAAAAAAATGTGTTTTTTGTCGAGTGGACTATTAATTTGGGACGGAGAGAGTATATTTTAGACGTCTTGTAGTTGTGACTCTCATCTTCACTTGTCCACTTAACCAGTACACTGGATATTCGTTATCACATACGTATTATAGCATGCAAATATACATAAGACTATAAGATATACATGGAAGAAATGAAACAAACCTCCTCTCCTTTCTTGACCAACAATTATGTGCCTTCAGGTTCATAAACCCGCTCTTTAAGGGCTTCTGATTGGAGCAACTTCTTCCTTGGTTACACAAGACGATAGATGGATTTGGAAGTTGAATGACTCGGGTATGTTCTCCGTTAACTCTTTAAGCCGACTTATTCAAAAAAAGATGTTCGTAAATAATGGCATTCTTCCCCCTTTCGTATGGAATTCTTGGGTACCTCGCAAGGTGAATGTATGTACATGGCGTTTAGCTTTAAACCGACTTCCTACTAGAAGTAATTTGGTTCGTCGTGGTATTTCGATACCCTCCCAATCATGTCTATTTTGTGGTACGGAAGAGGAGTCCCGAGAGCATTGTTTCCTCACTTGCCCTGTAATTAAGATCATATGGCTCAAGATTTGGAGGTGGTGGAGATGCCCGACATTGTTTAACCCATCGTTTTCGCAAATTCTTAAAGGTAATACGGATTTCTCGACAAACAAGGGGGTTGCCAAATTATTCCACGCAGTGTGCATGACTTCCATGTGGATCACATGGAACTGGAGAAACAAAATCCTTCACGCGTCTTCAGAGGCGGAAGTAGTAGAGATTCGCCGCCAAGATATTTTCTCTTCGCTTCAAAGGATGTCTCTCCTATGGACCGGTTACCGGGCATCTAAGAACCAATTTTCGTGGGTTAATTGGATTAACAATCCGGGGGGTTTGATCGTTGTATAACTATTTTAAGTTTTTTGTATTTTTAAGTGCTCCGCCTTAGAGCACGTCTTTTATGTTGTATTTTTTTATTTTCTTGCCTTGATGGCCTAATATATTTGCCGTTCAAAAAAAAAGGTGATCAGTAATAAGTAATATTGGAAAATTCATCACCATTTACTTGTAAATGGGTAAATTTGGGTTGTATCGTATCTGAAACGAGTCAAATTTATTTATATTACTAAAACGAAAATGGTTCAAAGGTTTAAAACTTATTATTATATACTGTTTTCGTATATTAACACATTGATTATTTGGTAAAGAAATTAAAAATGAATAAAGGGTTAATACCAGCCCCTTCAGTCGTTTTGAGGAGTACCAAAATGACTCGTTACCTTTTGGAACCATTTTTACCTAATACCCAATCAGCGCGACCTATCCACCCCACCACATCTAGTTTAAATATTTTGTGTTCCAAGGGAGGGCTAGCCAACAGGGACGAAGTCAGGACAAAATATGATCGGATGCACAAATTTTTTGAAGCGTAATATAATAGGTGTAAAAAATGAATTAAAACGAAGGGTGGAAACACGTTCTGATTGACTGAGTGCATTTAAGATAAATTTAGAAAAATTCGATGTTTTTTTCACAAATTAACACTACGCAAAAAAAAATCCACAGGAGTCACGGGCACCCGCGAGAACACCCTAGCTCCGTCCCTGCTAGCCAATCACATGATATGTGTCCTGTCCCATATATGTAGATAAAAAGAAAGGGTAAATCAAGATAATGTTATCTTGATAGAGCCCACATTTGTTGCACCTATTGCAGCAATTGCCATATAACCTTCTTGCCATCTACCTTCAAGCACAACCTGGTAGCAAAGAAACCATGAACCATACTGAAGTATAAAGAGCAAAACTAATCTTGAGATTAAGCAATTAAACTAGTCATATGGAAACAAATATGGGTGTCAACAATGAGTGACGCGTGAGCTTATTATTGATTTGTGTTTCTTAGATTTAACATAAAACCTATAACATTTGTATGTACAATGGCACTATGTGAAGTCTACTGATGCATCATCAAGACAGGGGATTTTATAAAAAAGAAGCAGCAAATACATAACATAGTAGGAAACTTGGAGACCTAAACAAAGTTAATAAAAAATATCATGTGAGCCGAAAGTTCATTAATTAAAAAAAATTTAGAAGTGCTTGACACCTATAGTAGAACTTCTAAACAAGAGTACATGAACTTTGTGTAATCAACATTAAGACATGTTATATTCACTCTGATACATATTTGATCAATGGAAGACATTTCATTATAATACCTTTGTGATCCATGCAAGATGTTATATTCAATATGGAACGTCAAGTTTTCCAAGTGCAGAAAGGGTTGATGATAGGAAGCTGATGCATCCACATTCTAGAAGGAATAATTTAAATGGAAAGACAGGAGAATCTGGATCAGAGATCAACCACTGATTTGACTGATAATCAATCCTTGATTATCAGCCCTGATATCAGCAATCTACTTACCATATTTCAATATTTAGTTTACTGTTCTTTAGCTATTAAAAAGGCATAAGGTAGAAAATAAGGAGGCAATCATTTGTATTTCAGTTGAGTCCTAGAGACTTGTTGATTCTATTGGAGTTCTTTGTTCAGATTATGCATTGTTCTTTAGTAAATCATACCTATCATCCTTTTTTCTTAGCCTGGTTCTATCATTTGATATCAGAGCAGTGATATAGAATGGTGAACACGAGAAACTCTACATCCCTCATTGAATTGCCAAACCATAACGACAAATCTTCACCTTCACAAAACCCTGAAAACCTCGCACACCAATTGTCTTCAATTGCTTCCAAACTCATGCTCTTGATGCCCTTGCTGCTGATGTAGCAGCTCTTAAGGCACAAGCGAACCCTAACAGAACCAATAGGGGTAAGTCAAAAGAAGCCACGTTTGGATCTCGTCATGGGGACGATGACTCCGGAAGTTCGGGCTAGTACCATAACTCGACAAGGAGACCATTCACAAAGATGGAATTTCCTAAATTCGAAGGGGTGACCCTCGTGGTTGGATCTTGAACGCAGAAAAATATTTTCGCTATTATCAAACCCCTAATGAATCGAAGGTGGAAATTGCTTTCATGTACATAGAGGGGGATGCACTGGACCTCTTTGCATGGATCAGCGTTGAGAATAATCATCTTTATTGGGAATAATTGGCGAAAATTTTACATGAAAATTATGGCCCGGCAGAATTTCAAAACCCGGATGAACATTTGTGCAACATCAAACAAACGGGCACGGTACAAGAATATAGACAAGAATTTGCAAAAAGAGTTGCACAAGTTCATGACTGGCCCGATCATTGTCTTTTGGGAGTCTTTATTAGTGGTCTCACAGAAGAATGGAAAGTCGATGTTAGAATTCACAAACCTAGAACTGTTTTCAAGGCGGTGAGTTTGGCACTAGAGTTTGAAGCTAAGTCTCGACCCACTAGCAACCCAACAAGACCCAACACACTGAATTCTTTCTCAACTTTTGCGTGTGACCAGCGCGATTCACATGCTACATCCCAAAATACTTCATCCTTAATGCAATCTAAGGATCGGGATACCGAACGACAAAATCGTCGTGATAAGGGGCTATGTTTTAGGTTTAATAAGAAATTCGTACCAGGGCATAGGTGCAAAGCACCGACTTTCTCGTTGCTGGAAATTGCAAATGATAGTGAACCGTTAATTGAGAGAGAAGCGGATGATAATAGTAATACGTATGATGGAGATATGAATCAGCAAGACATGACTGAAATATCTTTTCATGCCATTCTTGGAAAGACATCGGGTACGTCTATGAAGGTTGAGGGTACGCTTGAGAACACCGAAGAAAGTATTGATACTCATCGATAGTGGCTCGACTCACAACTTCATCTCAGTATCACTAGTGAAACAATTGGGATTGAAGGTGAGTACGGTTCCTTCCTTCGGTGTTCAGATTATGAACGAACAAATAATTCAATACAATCGAATTTGTCGTGACCTTTGTGTAGTTTTACCGGTGTTGAAGATTTCACAAGACTATTTCCCATTTTTGATTGGAGGAGCTGATCTTGTTTTGGGAATCAAATGGCTAGCAGCACTAAACACGATACAAGCTAATTGGAACGAGATGTTCATGATTTTTGATGTGAATGGGATGAAATTCAAATTGCAAGGATTGCCATCAGTCGTTGTTGAACAAGACGTGTCTCTTCAATCTTATTCAACACTTCATGCCGCCACTTCAAAATCACCACCAACACATGTGATACTAAAGATCGAAGCACATAATGCTTTAGATCTTTTACGCAACAATAAACTATTTGCCAATGCAAAGAAGTGTGCTTTTGATGACCGATAAATTCGGTTTTTAGGGCATGTTGTGTCAAAAGATAGGGTAGCCACTGGATATCCGGATGCAATGCCTTGGACTTATCGGTGCAAATGGCAAAACCGACCTCTTGAAGAATCCACTTGGGAAGATTATGATCTGCTTGTTAGACGATTCCCACACTTTTGCCTTGAGAACAGGGCGAGTTTCCATGGAGGGGGGGAGTACTGATAGGAAGCTGATGCATACACATTCTAGAAGGCATAATTTAAATGGAAAGAGAGGAGAATCTGGATCAGAGATCAACCACTGATTTGACTGATAATCAATCCTTGATTATCAGCCCTAATCTCACCAATCTACTTACCATATTTCAATATTCTGTTTACTATTCTTTAGCTATAAAATAAGGCATAAGGTAGAAAATAAGGAGGCAATCATTTGTATTTCAGTTTGAGTCCTAGAGACTTGTTGATTCTATTGGAGTTCTTTGTTCAGATTCTGCATTTTTCTTCAGTAAATCATACATATCATCTTTTTTTCATATAACCCTTAGCTTGGTTCTATAAATTGATCATGTGGAGGATGTAATGGGAAAAAGAAAAATAACAAATAGAGAGGGTTGTTTAACTCCGGGTAGAAAGAAGGTAAAAAGGTGTGATTTTATCATGCTGAAATATACGAATATGAAAGTAACAAACAGTTTGATTACATCGTTAACCCTTCTACTACTTGTGAGGAGGATGAAATAGATGAAGAGGATGTGACTAGCGATGGCTGATTTTAAAGATCATGGTCTATGTTTTTTTTGGTAAAGGGTTACTCTGGTAAATATACTAACCAAAAAAACGTTGAAGTACAAAGAAATATGGTTGAAGTACCACATTAACCGCAAGCTATAGGCAGCTTGTTAAACAATGCCTATTAAAAGCCAAACAACCAATCTAGCCTATAACATTAATAAACTAGACATAAACCAAGATGAAAACATGAATACATGAAGACATCCAACATCTAAGTAACACCATGATGGGAGCAAGAGGAAACCAAATGAGTCTGCCTCCTTAAAAAACATTGCCAAAGGAACGAAGTCTAATCGTGAAAAACCCAAAAAAATCATTAATGGCGGCAGAAAATTCTCTCTTCTTCATGATTCGATTTTCTTTTCCCTGTTAATCTAAAAACCTTATAACGATGTTGTTTTCTTGATTAATCTTTGATTAATCTTGAGTTAACATAGTCATTATTTGGTTGAACGTTTTCTATAATTTATTAATCGATCATTTTTTCTTTTTCTGCGCGCAATTAATGAGGCGTTGTTTTTATTGAGTCTTGGTCGGTGCCGTGTTTTTTTATCGCAGTTATTTTGGTGTGTCTCCACTAGTTACCTACACGATTGTTCACTGTTTTGTTTTTTTTCTTGTCGTCGCTAATTAGGGTTTCGGTTCCTTGGTTTATTATTATTAGGGTTTGTTAGTCATTAGGGTTTCAGTCCTAGCTATGGATCCCATCGATTATGCTAAGATGGATGTGCGAGGAAAGGCTGTGGCCATCAATAGTGTTAGCCGTATTTAAAGTGATGGTCATATAATATACCGTTGCGAAGCTCGTGAGAAATGCTATTCAACGGTGTCGAGAGTTCTTAGTTATTAATGTTTATGTAACGGGAATTCGTCCCGAACACACAAATGAGGAAGGTCTCCTAAACATTTACTACATAGTATAAAAGGCCTCACAACCTCATTTGTGTGTGTGTGTTTTCCATTTTGTTTAATCTTAGAGAGAGAATGGGTGTTTGTTTCTCTCACTAGGAAAACACCATCTTTGTTTTCTTTTTCCTTCCTTAATCTAATCTTTCTTTTTTAGTTTAATCTTTGCTTAATCTTCATCTATTTTATCATCTTTATTAGTTCTTAATCATCTCCATAATTGTTCTTGATCCAAGTTCGTCATCTCTTCATATTGATACGTAAAGTTCAAGAATTTACGTGTTTGGTTCGTGTGTAAAGGTCCTACAAGTGGTATCATTCGCCAAGGGATTCGTGGTTAGCGTTTTGGTGGTTTTTGTTGGCTTAAAATCCTTCAAATTTGCGAAAACGTGAGCCATTTCTCGTCCTTGTCCGAGATCCTATTTTCTAGGAAAATAGTGCATAATTCCGCAATAATGTGTCTATTGCGAAATTGAATGAATCAAAAAATTGCGGAATTGTCCACTTAGCACTATTGCGGAATTGGTGGTTTCTGAAGATTGCGAATTCTTGCTTTCTGATCATTGCGGATTCTGTTGCAAGATTTCACAATTGTGGTATTGCGGAATTGTGGTATTGCGGAATTACTGGTATTGTGGAATTGTGGAATTGTGGATTTGAGTGATTGCGAAATCTTGTGCTTCGAGGGATTGCGAAATCTTGCCTTTTTGTGACAATTACGAAATCCTTGAATCTGCTTATTGCGAAATCTTGGATTTGAGTGATTGCGAAATCTTGTGCTTCGAGGGATTACGAAATCTTGCACTTTTGATAATTGCGAATTCTTTGTTTCTTCTTATTGCGAAATCTTAGACTTGTGCTTATTGCGATATCTTAGACTTGTGCTTATTGCGGAACCTGGTAATTCAAACAGTATTGCGAAATCTTATCCAATCAGTATTGCGGATTTGTGTAGCTTGATTTAATTGCGGATTTGTATTCTTTATAGGATTGCGAATTTGTATCAACTCTAGGTATTGCGAAATCATTGCACTTTATTGAGGAATCTTCATATTGCGAAATCTTTAGAAATTTTTCAAGATTTTCGAAAAACGTGACTTTGAACTGTGCAATTTTACATTGAAGTTTTTTTTGGTTTCTTGAGCTTACTTCTTTAGGGGATTTAACTAATACACCTTTCACTCCGCTTTCTACGAATTGAGATCCTGATTTACACACGACTCTTGCGATGACATCCCAACAAGATATTTATGTTGCGGGTACTGAGAATCGTCCACCCATGCTTACCAAGGAGAACTACACTACATGGGCTAGTCGTCTCCTTCGTTATGCAAAATGTAAACCTCTGGGAAAGTTGATTGTCAACTCGATTCAAAAGGGTCCGTACGTTAGAAGAACAATTATTGTGCCTGGGGATCCTACGAATGCTAACCCAGTGGCTGACTCTAGTCATGAGCAAACGGATGAAGAATTAACTGAAGCTGAATCCAAACAACTCGACACTGATGATCAAGCAATTCAAGTCATTCTTATGGGACTTCCTGAATATGTTTATGCTTCTGTCGATAGTTGTGAAACCGCACACGAGATGTGGCTTAGGATTTAGAAAATGATGAAGGGAAGTGAAATCGGTTTACAAGAAAAGGAAATTAAGTTGCTTCGTGAACGGGAGAAATTTACGTCTACTGAAGGGGAACAAATTGAACCTTATTATCATCGGCTTTCAACCCTCATGAATCATCTTAGAAGAAACAAATATGAACCTGCACAAATTGCTGCCAACATCAAATTTCTTGATAATCTTCCCTCCGAATGGTCACGATATGTCACTCTTGTCAATCAAACCAAGGATATTCATTGTCGTGGACTACACTCAAGTATATGACTATCTGAAGATGAATCAAGATGAAGCTAACGAAGTTAGGGCAGAAAGACGTGCCAAGACACAAGATCCATTGGCTTTTATGGAAAACTCTCCATCATCTATGTCATATCCCATGGTACCCTACCATCAAACCTCATCAAGTAACTTCCTGCCACAACAACAACAACAACTCACCTCTTATGGATATCAACCTCCTGCTACTGTAAACTACTTACAACAACCCATTGCCTGTTTTGATGACATCACAGATCCTACTCATGCGATTAATACTAGTATTGCACTTCTCGCAAAGGCATTCAAATTTACCATTAACCCCACCAACAATAATCAGAGAATCTCCTCGATCACTAGAAATAGGCAGATTGCTCAACCTTTCATGAATGCGAATCAAGATCGCCAATTGGTAGCTGCTGAAAACACGGGGTTACAATATGGTCAGAATGTTGGGAATGCAGCAAATTAGTATGGAAAAATCCGTGGTCAGAATATGAATGTTCCAAATGTGGGTAATCAGAATGGGTTAATAGTTGTGCCAGCGGTTGGTAATCAAATGGGAAACATTGTGGCTGCAAGGGCTGAGAATACTGGTACGGGAAATGGAAACAACAATCGTCAGGTTCAGTGCTATAACTGCAGGGGATTTGTTCATTATGCTCGAGATTGCACGGCTAAAAAGAAGAGGGATGTTGCTTATCTTCAGACTCAGCTTCTCATAGCACAAAAAGAAGAGGCAGGGATTCCAGTTCAAGCTGAGGAATTTGATCTGATGGCTTCTGCTGCAGAATATGACGAGGAAGAAGAAGTGAATGCCAACTACATCTTGATGGCAAATTTACAGCAAGCATCAACTTCAGGAATACATGATGACAGAGCTCCCGTCTATGATTCAGACGGCCCCTCTGAGGTACACCCAAGTTTTGATGATAATGATATATATAGTATGTCTAATCAGGAGGAAGAGTATACTGAGATGCTTGAGCCCTACATTGAGACACACGGGGACCAAACGAATAATAGTAATATTATTTCGAATGAGCCTAGTGTGGACCTTAGTGTGGATCAAGTTGCCCAGCCTACAACCCTTCCTGATGAGACACATGCGTATTATAAATATCTATTTGATAAGCTTGCTAAAGATGTAGGTCATGCTACGGTGGTTAATAATAAGTTTAGAGAAACTAATGCCAAATTGACCACTGAGCTTGCATGATATAAGGAACGGGAGAAAAGTTTTGAGATTCATCATGCTAAAATCAAGGAACTTGAACAAGCTCATGCTACATCGGTTTATCAAGAAAAATGCACAACTAAGAAATTAAATGCCTTACACTTAAGTAGTGCTAAAAAGATAAGCGAATTGAATGATGAAATCACCTCTCTTAATACACAACTTTCAACTGAAAAATCTATTATTTTGGATTTAGAAGAAGAACGAAAAAAGCTGAAACATGATTTCAAAATTCGAGAAGATGGGCTTCTTGAGGATTTTTGCAAAGCGCAGGATATGATTAGAGAATTAGACAACCTTTTAGTAAAACGTGGCCAAACTATGCAGACGATAAATATGCTCGCACCAAAAGTGAATGAGATAAATTACACTAGATACAAATTTGCTTTAGGTTGTCCTCTTCCTCCAAATCCTGGATATCTTAAGCAAGTTCAGACCACTAATGAAACTTTATATAATGGTAGTGTGCTCTTGTCTGATGAGCATGATCCTCCTAGTGTGCATGATTCTGAGGAAACGACTGATCTTGTAGTAGAGACTCGCTTAAGAATGAAAAATCTTGATAAAGAAGTGACACCTGTTTATTACCCGAAAATTAATCCTCCAACTATTTTTGTTAGGTCTAAAACGAGTACTGAAATGCTTTTGCTCCCAAGTGAGGAATTGACTGATGACCCTCCTAAACCGAGTATCACACGCTGATTTCTAAACGAGCTTAAAGATAACTTTGTCATTCTTAAACGTCTTGTTAATTCCAAAATCATCGGAGGAAATTTTACATCACCTATTCAGATTAAGGTTCAGAAAATTCTTCAAACGATATTAATCCGATTCTTAATCAAGTTGATGCTCGGTTAGGAAATTTGGAAAACGCGTTTCTAAATGAATTTGCCAACTTGTTGAAGACTTTAAATCTTTGGCGAAGGAAGCTGATGAATCTCTTGATAAAATCAAAGTTTTGGAAAACGATCTTGACAGCCTCTCTAAAGCAAGTGATAGTGTTGATAGTAGCCCAGTTGAGTTAGGTACCTTTGTGCTACATAATGAAAATCTTCAAACTGAGCTTGATCTTATGAAAGAGAAAATGGAATCTTATGTCATTAAAAAGGATAAAGAATTCACCGATCTTTAGAATAAATTTGTCAAAAAATGTGATGAATGCAAATATGACAAGATTTCGTATGAAAAAGCTTACAATGAAATGCAACAAACTATCGCACGGTTGCAGGCTCGGTTAGGAGAGGTTACAGAAACGAATTTGGCCTCTTCAGGGTTAGAGAGTGCTAGTGATGGTAATGTTCAGAAGCTTAAGCCTAAGATTGCAGATTTAAAATCTGTTGTTGTTTCATATAAGCGGGCTGTCGAACAAAGTAAGTCTGTCTATCAGAAACTTATTGATAAAATCTGTGAGAACTGTAAGTTAAAGGCCTTGTTAAAAGATAAGACTTCTGAACCTAGCTCGATTGTGGATACGACGATCCAGAAACCAGCATCCTCGGGACCCACTAGTATTGATGTGACACCTTTTCCCAAGGTTGTTGGAACGAAAACTGCTGTGATTGCCCCAGGAATGTTTCGTGTTAGTTCTCCCTCTATGCCTAGCAAACAACGTAAAGCAAGCGTTAGGACAAAACCGATCCCTATAACTCAATCACAAGTTATTGATTTAAAAAGTGCTAATTCTAATAGACGCGTATCTTCTTCTACAGGAATAAACAACTACACTAAGAGCAGAAGGCCACAGCCTACGAGCAATACAAGGAATGATAGGGTCCCTTTTGCCTCTAGAAGTAGTCGCCCCAAGTTCAATAATGTGGAAGTAGAAGAACACCCTAGGAATTTACCGCTTTTTAATCATAATCAGAAACCTAATTCATCTGAATGTAATGACTTTAAGCTTGCTATTCGGAATGAAAAATCTGAAGTTATTTGTGCTAAATGTAATAAATGTTTCTTTACTTTTAGTCATGATGCTTGTGGTTTGACTATGAATGGTTTGAATTATAGTGGTTACACTCGAATTGACAAGCTGTCAGTTAGTGAACAACAACGCACTCCTAAGGCTAAGGTGTATGTTCCAAAGAGTACGCATGTAGGGTCCACAGTAAGTCTCGCTAAGCCTAGTAGCCCTAGATTCACCTCTAAATGGTTGCCAACTGGTAGAAATTTTGACTGTAGTGGCAAAATTATCGACACTAGTAGATCTCATAATGACAGTGAAACGTTGGTATGTGATATGGCTTAATTATCATCTAACCCTTCAGGAACCTATTTCATCGGTTGCCAAAATATTTTCTTCTCTTTTCATTGGCAGGCTGTTGAAATTTGTCTCTGGTGCGTGGACTCGGGCTGTTCCAAACATATGACTGGGAATCGAAGCCTTCTTAAAAAACTTTGTATGGCGTTTCATGGGAACTGTTCGATTTGGAAATGATCATGTTGCGGCAATTCTAGGCTATGGTGATCTTCATTGGGGAAATATAATCATCACCAGAGTCTCTTTTGTTGATGGCTTAGGACATAATTTGTTCTCGGTTGGGAAATTTTGTGATTCAGACTTGGAGGTCGCTTTCATAAGTCATACATGTTTTGTAAGAGATCTTGAAGGAATTGATTTGTTGAAAGGAAATCGTACCACCAACCTTTACACCATTGATCTTTTTCAAATGTTTGCTGCTTCTCCAATTTGTCTCATGGCCCGAGCCACGTCAACAAAGTCATGGTTATGGCATCAAAGGTTATTTCATCTCAATTTTGATGCCATCACCCAACTTGCGAAAGATGATCTCGTTACCGGTCTTCCAAAGTTTAAATATACAAAAGACCATCTTTGTCCTTCCTGTGAGCAAGGTAAAAGTAAGAAGAAGCCTCATAAACCCAAACCTGTTCCCAACTCAACGAATAGGTTACATCTCTTACATATGGATTTGTGTGGCCCAATGAGAATCAAAAGCATTAATGGAAAGCGGTATGTCCTAGTAATTGTGGATGATTATTCTCGTTACACATGGGTTCATTTTCTTGCATCAAAAGATGAAGCCCTGATGTAATTATTAACTTCTTAAAGAAAACATCAGTACTACTGCAAGCCCCTGCCATTATTGTGAGAACGGATAACGGCACAGAATTCACCAATCAGAAACTGAAAGCTTACTTTGACGAAGTTGGGATCTCTCATCAAACTTCGGGTGTAAGAACTCCAGAGCAGAATGGAGTTGTGGAACGGAGGAATCGTGCGTTAGTTGAAGCCGCTCGGACGATGCTTCTCTCCTCCAGTGCACCGTTATTCCTTTGGGCCGACGCTATCGCAACTGCATGTTATACTCAAAACCGCTCCATTATTCACACCCGTTTCAATAAAACACCTTATAAGATCATTAATGGAAGAAAACCGGATATTTCATTTTTACATGTCTTCGGTGCATTATGTTATCCCAAGAATGATCGTGAAGATATCGGTAAACTTGAACCTAAAGGTGATATTGGCTTTTTCATTGGTTATTCTTCAACTGCTTGTGCTTACAAGGTTTATAATCGAAGGACAAGAAAGGTAATGGAGACTATGAACGTTACCTTTGATGAACTCTCGGGTATAGCCTCTCAGCATAGAAGTTCACATCCCGAGCTTCAAGGTCAGACTTCTTGACACGTAAGTTCAGGACTCGCGCTTCAATTTGCACCGTCAGCAATTTCATCGTTACAACCATCCGAGCGTGACTTGGAAGTTTTATTTGGGCCAACCTATGATGAATATATGGAGGGTCCTTCGTCATTTGGTGTTCCTCAAAATGCCCTGGCTGCACCTGCTACGGTAGTTCAAGAACCTCTGTTGGAAATACGTTTTATGTATTAAGAAGGATCGGTCACTCCAACAATAGTCCATGTAATAGCTCGTAGTTTAGTTATTTGCATTTATTAAACAAAGCCCAAAACCGAGCCCATGAAATGTATGGGCCGGCGGCCTAATGTAAACCCAAGCCCATCTCATGGGCTTGGGTATATAAACCCCCTCCTTAGATGGAGAGGGTAGTGGTTCTTCATTTTTACACATAGTTATCTTCATTTTCTCTCTAGAAGTGTGTGAAATCCACCATCTCTCTATCTCTTTCTCTCTCTAAAACATAAGCAAGATTTACATATCCTACAACCTCCGATTGCATCTACACCAACGAAATCTACTTCTGCACCATCTACGTCAACCTCAACCATATTGCCTCCAAATATTCCACCCACCTCTCCGACTGCTGACGCAACTCAACAACATTCTCAGCAAATTCCTACTCATGTTCATCTTTAGAATGAAATAGTTGTTGATGCAAACAATGCGATGCTCAACGAACACGAGTTTGTTAATCCATTTGCGGCTTCCACAAGTTCTACTAAACCTTCAACACCATATGTGGATCCGTCGAGCTCGCATCAAGTTTCTCATACACTTCCACATGAACACAAATGGACTAAGAATCATCCTTTGGTTCAAGTGATTGGCAATCTCTCACGACCAGTCTCTACACGAAATCAGCTGCGTACCGACGGTGATATGTGTATCTATGCACTATTTGTCAGCACAATGGAACCAACAAATGTGAAAGAAACAATGACCGATGCATCTTGGATTGAGTCTATGCAAGAAGAACTCAATCAGTTCATCTGGCTTGATGTATGGGAGTTAGTACCTCGACCGGACAATATCGATCCCCTTACTCTGAAATGGTTGTTCAAAAACAAGATGGATGAGGAGCAAACGGTCATTAGGAACAAGACTCGGTTAGTTGTGAGAGGTTATAAACAGAAGGAGGGAATTGAATTCGCAGAATCTTTTGCCCCGGTTGCTCGGATGGAAGCTATTAGGATTTTCTTGCATACGCTGCACACAAATCATTCACAGTGTATCAAATGGACGTGAAGACGGCTTTCTTGCATGGGCCGTTAAAAGAAGATGTGTATGTATGTCAACTTGAAGGTTTCATCAACACCGAACATCCAAGCCATGTCTACAAGTTGAAAAAGGCAATTTATGGTTTGAAACAAGCACCAAGGGCATGGTACGACGAATTATCATCATTTCTTCTCCAAAATAACTTCAGCAAAGGAACCATTGATCCAACGTTGTTCATCAAGCACTACGGCAACGACATCCTAGTAGCTCAGGTCTATGTAGATGATATTATATTTGGTTCTACTAACCCAAAATATTCCATATTATTTGTCGACCTTATGAAAAGTCGATTCGAAATGTCCATGATGGGGGAAATGACGTTCCTTCTTGGTCTCCAAGTTCATCAATCCCCCCGCAGTATTTTCGTAAATCAGTCCAAGTATGTGCTTGAGATTCTAACAAAATTTGGCATGGAAAAATGTGATCCTATTGGTACTCCAATGGACACTAAACACAAGCTTGATTTGGATAAGAAAGGGATATTTGTAGATGCTACAAAATACCGAAGCATGATCGGGTCCCTTATGTACTTAACCTCAAGCAGACCGGACATTGTGCATGCTACTTGTTTATGTGCTCGGTACCAGGCGAAGCCAACTGAGAAGCACCTCAAGGAGGTTAAAAGGATCTTTCGTTATCTCCGGGGAACCATTAACATGGGTCTCTGGTATACGAAGGATTCTGGTTTTAATCTCACTTGTTTTTCAGATGCCGACCATGCAGGGTGTCATGATACATTCAAGAGCACTTCCGGTCGGGCACAATTCTTAGGCGAGAAGCTAGTGAGCTGGTCATCAAGGAAACAAGACTGTACGGTGTTGTCCACCGCGGAAGCAGAATATGTGTCTCTATCCGTGTGTAGTGCTCAAGTCCTTTGGATGAGAACACAACTCACGGATTATGGCTTTTACTATAACAAAGTCCCTATTTATTATGATTCACAATCAGCCATAGCCATATCCTGCAACCCGGTCCAATACTCCAAGACCAAGCACATAGCTGTCCGATTCCATATCATAAAGGAGCATGTGGAAAAAGGAACGATCGAACTGTTCTTTGTCAAGACGGACTACCAACTAGCCGACATCTTCACCAAAGCTTGTTTTCAAGACAGATTTGAATTCTTGGTTCGTCGACTTGGTATGCGTAGTTTCACTCCTGATGAACTTGAACGTCTTGCACATTCGCAGTAATCTCGTATATATTTGTCAGAAAATCAAAATACAAAAATATAAAACCTATAAAAACAAAATAAAAAAATGAAAAACTCTTTCAAAAATACCAAAAATATTCTTCTCCGACATGTCTCTCAGCATCGATAATATGGACGTACTTAGAAATGTTGTTCAATAACGACACGGGTACGTACATAAAGTTCGAATGAGAGTTCAAATGTTTTCAAAACATGTATTTTCTATTTTCCTCTCATAATGGCTTATAGTCACATGTCAGACTATAACCCGGTCCCCAAAGAAAGGAAAGTCTTTGACTTATCCTCAACAACGAGAAATTATTTTTCTCGGTCATGGGCTTATATCAAAACATTCAAAGTTTTAAGCTCATGAACACAAGGAAAATGTTCATTTATGTACATTATTCCTTAACAACGGGAAAGTAAGTTTTCTCGGGTGTTTGAGCACAATTTTTCAAAGTATTTCAAAATTGTGTGCTCATATACTCCCCTAATTTTGATTAGAATTTCTTTTCGAGGGGGAGTACAAACTTTCATGCAACATTATTCTCTCCATGTTTCATCACTAGTTTTACAAAAATTTCAATGTCATGCAATTTTTTAGGGGGAGAATAGTGATTAAAATGTGTTATCTTGGATAAGATCTTTGATATAAGTGCTTTCTCTTCCTAATATGTGCAAAAACCTTTCCTTTTATGATGCACATATGTAGGGGAGCGTTTTTTGTGATATAGAAAGTTTCACTGGTTACGATATCTATACCTTCAACACAATTATTCACGACGATATTGGTGTCAAAAGGTGGTTAGGTATTCGTCCTATGATCCTACCAGAACCGGAGGGATCTTCCCATGGACAATCCATTAGAACTTAGAAGTCCTTAGGAAAGATGGAGTAGTTGAGTGTACGTGAATAATGCCGACTAATGACTTAAGCTAGCACTGGAACAATCACAACAAGGTTCTAGTTATGACGTCTTGGTAGGCATTGAAGGGGTTGAAGAATGAAAAAGAAATGTAAGGATAAAGGGTGTAAAGAAAATAGCCCTCCATACAACTTAGACAGAAACCGGGTCAATATATCTATTATCAGAATCACTTTGATGATTTTTGATACTGAAGACAAAGCATCATGGACCCAGTGATGCAATGCACAACCCTTCCCAGCCTACTCAAGCTTCTCTCAAAAGAAGTTTGTTTTATTGTCATGAAGTTCAACTCATTTCTATCAACTTTCTCACTCCGAGATAGTAGATATTGAATAGGTGGCAGTCTTCTCCAGCCTCCGATCACCAAATAAACGTGCACTTATAGAGTCTAGAGCCAACGAGATTCATCAAAAATCTCATTAGGACACTTATTCCATATATCAATTGTTGTTCATAACTAGAACACATGCGATAAATTACAAAGTCCTACGCTCTATCTTTGTGATATTGCCAGAACATTCAGAGTGATACTCATTAGTATTCACAATGATGAATGGAAATCCTTCCAGTGTTAACAACAAACAGCACTGTGGTAGGTCATATGTAAGATTCACTTGAATTAAACATATGCTAACTAGAAAGCAACACTGGTTTGATTCTTAATTGATTCAAACTCGTTCCAGGTCTCTATGCAATATCTTTATGATCTTGCCAGAACATTCAGAGTAATACTTATTAGTACTTACAGTGAGGAATGGAAATCCTTCCAGTGTCATCATCAAACAGCACTGCGGTAGGTAACTTGTGAGATTCTATATGAATCAAACTTGTGTCAACTGGAAAGCAACAATGGTTTGATTCTTAATTGATTCAGACTTGTTCCAGGAAATTAAATTGACGACTTAATCAGCAGAATGGAACTGCATGATTCACTCCTTACTTTGAATTATCTTTCGATATATTCAAGTATTGAGAACGGCTACCACAGCTAGAAATCCTGTCAAGGAAGTTCTTTGAACTTACCTAATCACAAGTACAGTATTCTTACTATATAACGGGAAACCGGTGGAATGCAAACGGTGGAGTTATCTCAAGAGTCGCAATTCAAGGCCACATACTCAAGTAATTGAAGAAAGCTTAAGGACATCTAAAGACAAAGACTTCCGCTACTCTGATAATCAAGGGAGATTGTTAACAAGCTTTCAAGACAACACCAAATATGAGTTTGTGGGGGAAAGACACAAGAAAACAAGTTGGCAAATTTTTACGATCAAGGCAAGGCAAAGATCAAAGATCCAAGATCACAAGTCATGAAAGGAAATATACAAGAACTCTCAAGACAACGAGCTTCAAAGTCTGCAACATCAAAGAAGTGAAGTCACATATTACATGACCACCCCTTAGGAGGAGATTGTTAGTTGTATTTAAAGTGATGGTCATATAATATACCGTTGCGAAGCTCGTGAGAAATGCTATTCAACGGTGTCGAGAGTTCTTAGTTATTAATGTTTATGTAACGGGAATTGGTCCCGAACACACAAATGAGGAAGGCCTCCTAAACAATTACTACATAGTATAAAAGGCCTCACAACCTCATTTGTGTGTGTATGTTTTCCATTTTGTTTAATCTTAGAGAGAGAATGGGTGTTTGTTTCTCTCACTAAGAAAAACACCATCTTTGTTTTATTTTTCCTTCCTTAATCTAATCTTTCTTTTTAGTTTAATCTTTGCTTAATCTTCATTTATTTTATCATCTTTATTAGTTCTTAATCATCTCCATAATTGTTCTTGATCCAAGTTCGTCATCTCTTCATATTGACACGTAAAGTTCAAGACTTTACGTGTTTGGTTCGTGTGTAAAGGTCCTACAAATAGCATGCAGACTTGTAACATGGACATGATTATGAAGGTGTTTGGGGTGAAATTGGGTACTGTGAGGGAGATTCATGAGTTTATGCATAGTTTAAAGATGAATAAATATGAAGTTTGGTCCTTGGTGTTTGGTGCTCGATCCCAAGAGATAATTAATATGATGTGTTCCTATGAATCTTCTTTGATTGCTAATAAGTGTGAAAACACTTATCCTTTTACCACTTAATTACAATTAAAAACGGGACCATAACGTGTATTTTATGTCGTATATGTCGGAATTATGTGTGGTTTGTGTTTTTGTTGTGTTTTAGGACCAAAAGATAAAAAAGGAAGAAAACACGGGCTTTCACGGGCTTTTATCGAAGAAAAAGACAAAAGACGAAGTCAAAAGATCAAGAGTGCAAAAAGAACGGCAGTCAAATGCCTATTCTGAAGATTTATCGAAGAAAAAGACCAAAGACGGAAGTTTAACGAAGTCGAAGAACCAAATCTAATTAATGAAGAAATTAGAAGACGAGTTCATATTATTTATTGACAAATCCCGAGACAAAGTCGAGAATAACGAGTTTATTGTCAAAGACGAAAGACGAGAAGACAAAAGAAAGAAAGAAGGAAGCAACCAACAACTCTCCCCTCCTATAAATACCCTTCTAATGTGTCATTAGGAGGTGTTAGCTAATTGACAATTAGTTCTCCACTTTATTTTATGCACTTTTAAATATTATCTTTACATATTTGTTTTATTTTCAAGTTATTTCATGTAAGTCTTTTAATCTTGTCTTGAATCTTTATCTTTAATTTTAAGCCTTTTAATCATCTCATTCTACCTTTCATTTTTGTTTGATCTTAATCTTTTTCATCAACTTTGTTCGTGTTGATTTCGTGTTCTTTATTCATCATTTCGTCATATTTTTACATAAAGTTTATAGCTTTTTGTGCTTCTTGGTTCGTGTTTAAAAGTTTTATATGTTTTATCATTAATCTAGGTCGTAGTTAGCTTATTGGTGTTTTCCTTGGCTTATTGTCCTTGAAAAGTTACAAAAAGAGTGCTTATTTTCGTCCTTTCCCAAGATCCTATTTTTTTAGGAAAAGCTGATTCAATTTCGCAATATCTTGTACATTGCGAAATTGAGTTACCTTGTCCATTGCGGAATTGTGCTTTAATTTCTATTGCGGAATCATTACTTTTAAGGTATTGCGAAATTGAATGATTAAGCTATTGCGAAATCAGTCATTGTGAATATTGCGGAATCTTCGATTTTGTTTATTGCGGAATCATGTTATTCGAACATTGCGGAATTATTTCAATTTCCTCTATTGCGAAATTAATTTCTTTTGGATTACGAAATTATATTGTTTTTGTATTGCGGGATTAGGTCGTTTTTAGCATTGCGGATTTATGTTTAATTATGCTTTGCGGAATTAATACATTTATTTGATATTGCGGATTCATGTTATTTTCATTGCGAAATTATTTCAGTATTTCATGTATTGCGGATTTATTACTTTTTTCTCCAAATTAATTTAAAATTAAATTTTCCCGTCAATTTCTTAAGTCTTATTTTTAATTATTTTGTCTTATTTAATTTTCAGATATACTTTTTCTCAAGCTTTAATTTTTCGTCATTTACTTTTAAAGTTTTTATGTTTTCGTCATTTACTTAAATTCTTTTAAAGTCTTATTTTTAGTTTAATCTTTTCAAGCTTTTATCTTTATTCCATTTAAGTCTTTCATTTAAGTTGTTTTAATTTTGTCATTTATGTTAAAGCTTTTATTTTTATCTTTAATTAGTTATAGAAAACGACACCTTTTCTTTTATTCACCAAAGACGACTGAGTCGCACATTTAACCGTGATCAATTCGATAAGACGCCGTGAACAACGAACTTTTAACTAGCAAAATCTTTGAATCAAATAGCGCCGCTGCCGGATCTTTTCGTGAAGATTAACGGTTTTTTGAGAGACGCGTTGGATTTTGGGATCCATTCACCTTTGAACGTTATTTTTCTTGCTCAAAAATTTTCAAAAATCCATAAAAATTTTCAAAATTTTCAAAAAACTCCCAAAACATTTAAAAACTCATAAAAAGTATTTCTTTTTCAAAAGTTTTGCACCAAAAATAATCCTCTCAATCCTCTATTGTGTTTAATTCTTTTTCTCAACCCCTCTTATTTTTAATTCTTCATGGATTAGTATGTCTATTGCGTAGGGTGTGGGAGACCATTGTATGGTTTTCAAACTTGTCAATGGTGTACATGTGAGCGGTGCGGAAATGATACCGACAATACACAATTTGAATTTTGTCCATCGTGCAATTCGATTAACTCATCCTTTACCTCTAATGACACTATCTCACCATCTCCCATATATGACGATCCATATCAGCAAAATGCACCGGGTTTTTCTAAATACCCGTGTTGTAATAATTGTGGGGGCCCTCACGATACTTCTTATTGTCAACCGATGAATTATTATGAACCAACTCCGTGCTATAATTCTAGTTTTCAAAATTTTGAGCCCCCATAATAATCCGTCGTTCATCAACCTTATTTTGGAATGAGTGAGGAACTACTCACTAGTTTGGCTGGAATTATAGAACAATTAAATCGCATCCCAACTATCTTGGAGAAGGCAAGCCGACAAGAGCAAATATCTAATATCGAGGCTTATACTCCTCCTCCTGTGCATCCATACTATTATGATGATGATGACGATGAGAACACTATTTCTTGGAATGATCTTGTTGCTCAACATCCTAGTGCAATTGTAATTCCTTCTCTCGATATCCCAAATGCGTCTAAGGATTGTGATACATCGAGTGAGACTAGTGAATTTGGTCTTGACAACTTATTTGAGGAGGATTGTGATGTACCGACTTTTGCGGAGCTTACGGACGAGGTCGCTCTTAATGATGATTTTTCTCTATGCTATGAGAATTTCACTTTTGAAATTTCTCAATCTCCTCCGGGAGATGAAGGCGATGTTGATTTATTCTCTCCGACTTACGAGAAGTTTACCACTGAACTTGGTCTTGTAGATGAGGTGGAAGACATTATTCTTCGCAAAAAATTATTGAAAGTTCATCTTCTTATTGCTGAAATTCAAGCGTTGGATTCTACTCCTATTTTTGAGTCTTTACCCCCGTCTATTACCCGTGTTGAGAATAATGACACATTTATGAAAGAAACCGACATTCTCTCAATACCTCCCGGTATTGATGATGATGACACGGAGGAGGATATTCTTTTTGATACTTTGATGCATGAAGATATTGTCCCAAGTCCCCCTCCCGAGCACCTTTCATCCCAAACTTTGGAGACCATTACTGAGGATGCGTGCTTTGACCCCGGAGGTGACATTGCCCATTCTATGATTGACACCTTTACGGCCTTGCCGCTTAGTGATAATCATATGTCTTTTGAGGATGAAATTTTGATTCCTTTACCCACCCCACCACCCATGGATCATGATTTCACATACTTCTCGTATGTTAAGAGTACCTTTTTACCTTTCATAACTTATCCTACGGCCTCTCATTTATTATGTTCCTCCGGGACCGAGGACAAGATATTTTATCCCGGTATTTCATTAGAGGCTTCCCCATGGACCATTTAATTCGGGGTCGAGTCAGGCTCGTGACTCGGTTAACAAAAACAAGCGCTTCTCGGGAGGCAACCCGCTAATCTATCCTTTTTATATGTTTTTCATCCTAAGTGTAGGGGGAGCCCCGTAGGTGTTTATTGTCTTGTTTCTTATGATGTACAGGGATTCAAGCTTTCAAAGAGCACTTTTGATGATATTTGACGACCCGTGATCCCGTGTACCCGTCTTCCCGGTTCTATCCTAAACTCTTGTGATTCAATATTTCATATTCTATATGTTGACATTGAAATCACTATAGTCGTCTCTTCCTTAGCAAGATTTAAACAAAGTGCACAATGTCCTAAGTGTAGAGGAGTTTACTCCCACATGCTTAAACATTGAGGACAATGTTTATATCAAGTGTAGGGGGGACTTCTATCGAAGTTAAGTGGGCTTTTCCATAAATTTGTCCTCATTTTAACCGGAAAATTTAATTTTTCGACATTTTTTCAAAATTTTTGATCTATTTTGGCCTAATAGTATTTTTCATTTATTCTCTTTTATGTTCTTTCCTTTTGTTATCGCATCGTATGTATATATTTCATTTCAAAAATAAATTCAAAAGGGAAAAATAAAGTTAAATAAAATGGTTTTAATGAGTTTAAATGTCTTTGATATATTAGGCCCGTCATGAATCTTTTGACTCAACCCGAGTTTACCTATTTGAGTTTACTCTAGCTAGTATCCTTAACGTGTTTAAGTCAAGTTTTGCTAGGCTTTTATATAGGGAACTTTAAAACGCGAAAGTCTTAACTCTTACGGGTTAAGAACACAAACTATTCGCAAGTTCCTATAATTGATCCTAGAAAGTCGTTTATCAAGGGAACTTTAAAATGCGGATTCTAAACTTGAAAAAGTCTAAGAAGTTGCAAGATCCTATATATGACTTGAAAACCCAAAACTTTGATTTGAATGGCTAAGCATCCACGAATCTCATTCCTTGAGATTTTAAATTGTGGAGAACGAGAGATGATAGAGTCAGTTATAAGTTTGGTACTCTTTCATGAACTTATGTGAGTTAATTATGAGCTTTTTCTCCCATCGCTTGTTAATAAATATAATTGCAATAAGTAAGGTCGTACGATTTGAAAAGTTACTTAGCTTCTAGCCCAAGATCGTTTAAAAGTTGCTCGGTATTAATTAGAGTTCATAACCAAGGCATAACTTATTGAAGCGGGATGCGAAGATTGGCGAGTCCGAAAAGGCCCTAACAAGGCATGAGGGCTACATTTTTTTGCTAAAGATCTAAAGTGATGTGAAGAATCATTTATCAAAAATCAATATGAAGGATCGAGACACACGACGAAAAGCAAATACTCCCCTAAAGATCATGGAGAAGTCTATCCGAAAAGACCCTAGCAAGGTATGAGGATAAATAGATCCAAGTCCTAAAAGGAGGCGGATCGTTGTATAATAAAATCCAAAATAAAGATTGGATAAAAATGAAGAAGTCGTGGTCCAATTATGAATAATCTCTGAAAAACTTCAAGTGAAGAAATTCCTATTATGAAAAGAAGACCATTATTTCAAGATCATCTCTTAAGATTCGAATTATGAAGTCAATGTAAAATATCGATCCGAGAAAGGTCTCAAATCGTGAAGCGACTTATGCCAAGATATGAACTTTATGAGGTTTCGAGAAGCAGTTTTAAAAGATTTTGTCCTTTAGCTAACTATTGATTAAATCGTCCTACTTTATTTTCGGCCTAAATAAACTATCGTAATAAGTCAACAATGCATCCTCGTGATCATTCAAGACAACAATAAAATATAAGAGGTACACCTAGGAATAAGAGAGTCTAAGTGAATAATTAGGCCACATGAGTGCGTGTTAGCTTTACTAACTTATAATAACAATGATCTCGTTTTTAAGCTTTGTATGGGGAACGTGAAACTTGAGGGTGATAAACATTCATGACGACCAAAGCCCTAAAGGCCAAGGTGAGTTTCCTTAGTGTCTAGTGTTTAATAAAGGCCAAGGTGGGTTAATTATGATGGAAAATATAAATCTTGCTTTGTAACTAATGCATTGCATGAGGGCATTGCAATGGTCAAGTGTAGGGGATTTAATAAGTGTGAAAACACTTATCCTGTTACCACTTAATTACAATTAAAAACGGGACCATAACGTGTATTTATGTCGTAAATGTCGGGATTATGTGTGGTTTGTGTTTTTGTTGTGTTTTAGGACCAAAAGATGAAAAAGGAAGAAAACACGGGCTTTCACGGGCTTTTATCGAAGAAAAAGACAAAAGATGAAGTCAAAAGATCAAGAGTGCAAAAAGAACGGAAGTCAAAGGCCTATTCTGAAGATTTATCGAAGAAAAAGACCAAAGACAGAAGTTTAACGAAGTCGAAGAACCAAATCTAATTAATGAAGAAATTAGAAGGCGAGTTCATATTATTTATTGACAAATCCCGAGACAAAGTCGAGAATGACGAGTTTATTGTCAAAGATGAAAGACGAGAAGACAAAAGAAAGAAAGAAGGAAGCAACCAACAACTCTCCCCTCCTATAAATACCCTCCTAATGTGTCATTAGGAGGTGTTAGCTAATTGACAATTAGTTCTCCACTTTATTTTATGCACTTTTAAATATTGTCTTTACATATTTGTTTTTATTTTCAACTTATTTCATGTAAGTCTTTTAATCTTGTCTTGAATCTTTATCTTTAATTTTAAAATTTTTAATCATCTCATTCTACCTTTCATCTTTATTTGATCTTAATCTTTTCATCAACTTTGTTCGTGTTGATTTCGTGTTCTTTATTCATCATTTCGTCATATTTTTACATAAAGTTTATAGCTTTTTGTGTTTCTTGGTTCGTGTTTAAAAGTTTTATAAGTTTTATCATTAATCTATAAGTCGTAGTTAGCTTATTCGTGTTTTCCTTGGCTTATTATCCTTTAAAAGTTACAAAAAGAGTGCTTATTTTCGTCCTTTCTCAAGATCCTATTTTTTTAGGAAAAGCTGATTCAATTTCGCAATATCTTGTATATTGCGGAATTGAGTTACCTTGTCCATTGCGGAATTGTGCTTTAATTGCTATTGCGGAATCATTACTTTTAAGGTATTGCGAAATTGAATGATTAAGCTATTGCGTAATCATTCATTGTGAATATTGCGGAATCTTCGATTTTGTTTATTGCGGAATCATGTTATTCGAACATTGCGGAATTATTTCAATTTCCTCTATTGCGAAATTAATTTCTTTTGGATTGCGAAATTATATTGTTTTTGTATTGCGGGATTAGGTCGTTTTTAGCATTGCGGATTTATGTTTAATTATACTTTGCAGAATTAATACATTTATTTGATATTGCGGATTCATGTTATTTTCATTGCGAAATTATTTCAGTATTTCATGTATTGTGGATTTATTACTTTTTTCTCCAAATTAATTTCAAATTTAATATTTCCCGCCAATTTCTTAAGTCTTATTTTTAATTATTTTGTCTTATTTAATTTTCAAATATACTTTTTGTCAAGCTTTAATTTTTCGTCACTTACTTTTAAAGTTTTTATATTTTCGTCATTTACTTAATTTCTTTTAAAGTCTTTATTTTTGTTTTAATTAATTTATCGCTTTTATTACTTTGTCATTTACTTTAAAGTTTGCATTTTTAATTTCAAGTAGATAATCAACGACAAACCTATTCTTTCTTTTCACCAAGAACAACTGAGTCACACATTTAACCGGAGATCAATTCGATTAGTCCGATTTAACGAACTTATTTTTAACTAGCAAAATCTCTGTATTAATTGCGAAGGAGGGGAATGATCAGTCTAGGGTTTCCTCAAACCCTAACTCTGCCATGCTGGGTAATGTAATGATGCGTCAACCTGTTAGGGTTTCATACCCGTCATTCGGCGTGCTGGATAAACAAGATGAATTTGTTAGTATGTCTTCTCCTATGGTGTCTAAATTTCTGGATGGGGATGCTAGCTTTTCGCAGGTTGATGGAAACCCTAATATGGGTATGTATGATCGTGAGGGTGCATCGTTTGCTGGTGAGGGCTTTGTGGTACGAAAGGAGCAAGATGGGATTGGTTCGAAGCAAAAGGATGAGTCTTTTTGGTCTACTGGTCCATCTTTGTTAGTTTCAAGTTCTCTTATAAATGTATCTCCACAAGTAAGTGGATCCAATGTTGATGTTTCTCCAAATGTGAGTGTTGTTGGGGTTCCGTTTGTTCAGGTTGCGTCTATGTCATACACTGGCATTGCGTCGCAACGTGATACTTCGAAAGGTACTAATAGTTTTACGTTTACACAAGTGGAAAATGTGTTTGAAGGGGTGGATATATCTATTCCGCGTCGGGTTATTCAAAATGTGGGGAATCGGTTTGAAAACACCCTATATGGATACTTCATTGGGAAATGTGAAGCTTTTCCGGTGTTTGAATATTATGTGAAGAACAATTGGGCGAAGTATGGGCTTAAGAGAATTATGCTTAATGCAAAAGGTTTCTTCTTTTTTAAATTTGGTTCAAGCACTGGATTGGAAAGCGTTCTTGAGGGTGGAACTTGGATGATTAGGAATAATCCGATTATTCTTAAGAGATGGACGATGAATACCAGTTTACTAAAGGAGGAATTAAGCCGTGTTCCGGTTTGGATTAAATTGCATGATTTTCCTTTAAAAATGTTTGATGAGGAAGGTATTAGTATTCTTGGATCTTATTTGGGGAAGCTGATAATGATGGATACCTATACTAGTGCTATGTGTAAAGAGTCATGGGGCTGTAGCAGCTTTGCAAGATGTCTTATTGAGGTTAGTTCTGAGGCTTCTTTACGTGAATCAATTAGTGTTGGTATTCCAGTATTAGATGGTACGGGTTTTACGAAGGCTACTATTAAGGTAGAATATGAATGGAAACCCCCTAGGTGTGATAAGTGTAAGATTTTTGGGCATTCTTTTGAATCGTGTCTGGCTATGGTGGTGGTTACTAAAGAAGCTGCAAATGTTAATGATGGTTTTCAGCAAGTGGTTAACAGGAAAAAGAAAACTAATGCTAGTAATAAAGGGGGTGTTCAACCAGGTAAGAAGTTTGTGTATGCTCCGAAGGATAAATGGTAAGAATGTTAAGGGCAAATCTCCTGTTGATAGACCTAATACGTCAACTGGTGGTCCAGGGAGGAATAATGAGGGTTTGCATGGGTCGACTTCTAATCTGAATGGGCCGTTGGTGTCTAAGGTTGCTTCTTTACCACAGGCTACTCCTATTGTGATTTCTAATCCCTATGATGCTTTATCTACTCTTAATAAGGAGGATAGTGGTACATCTAAGGTTACTGTTTCCGATGATGAGGAGGATGTGGAAAATGTTTATAATGAGACGGTAAATCTTATGAATAATTCTCAATCAGGGGCAAGCACTCTTGTTGTTAATGTTTTTAATGTTTAGTATTATTTCTTGGAATATACGGGGCTTGAACCAGTCCCCTAGGCAGAGAGAGGTTCGACAGGTGGTTACTGAGAATAATTTAAGTGTTTGTGCTATTTTGAAGTCTCATGTTGATGTATCTATTGTTTATGATACATGTCGTAAGGTGTGTAGGAGATGGAAGTGGCTTTCTAATGGTAGCTTGTGTACTAAAGTTTCTCGTATTATTGTTGGTTGGAATGATGATATGGTTGATGTTGGTGTTATGGCTCAAACGGAACAGGTTATTCATTGTCAGATTAATACTCGGGCTGACCGGAAAGCCATTTTCTGTTCTTTTGTGTATGCTGCCAACTACTATGTGGATCGTCGTGTGTTATGGAATGATCTTGCTGCTCATGCTTATCTTATGTGTGATAAGCCATGGGTTTTGATGGGTGATTTCAATGCTGCTCTTAATCTTGAAGATCAATCCTATGGTGGGTATGAGCCAAATATTGCTATGCGTGAATTTAAAGAATGTGTTCAAATCATGGAGGTTATGGATGTAATGTTACTGGACTTCACTTCACATGGAATCAAAAACCTCAGGGTGACTGTGGTGTTCTTAAGAAGATTGACAGGATTATGTCTAATATGGTTTTTATCGATGAGTTTCCGGGTTCTCTTGGGGTGTTTCATCCTTATCGTATATCGGATCATTCTTCGTGTGTTCTTCGTATTCCTAAGGTTAGTAGACCGAAGCCAAAACCTTTCAAATTCTCTAACTTTCTTGTTCATAAGGAAGGGTTTCGTTCTGCTGTTCTGAATGGGTGGAATGTTAGTGTTTCGGGTTGTGCTATGTATCGTGTGGTTAAACGTCTAAAACATCTTAAAGCGCCATTTCGCAAGCTACTTCATGAGAATGGTAATCTGCATGCACGTGTGATTCGGACCAGGGATGAGCTTGACGCGGCTCAAAGGGCTCTTGATTTAAATTTATCTAATACTGATGTCCGTGAAGCTCATGCTCGGTGTCTTTTGGCGCTTAAAGAAGCGTCTCTTGATGAGGAAAGGTTTTTAAAACAGAAAGCTAAGATTGAGCGGCTTGATACAGGTGATTCTAATACAGTTTATTTTCATAAAATTGTTAAGTGTTCTAAGGCCCGCAACAGTATTGATATGGTGCGAGACATGGCTAATGTGTTGTGTGAAGGGAATGATGTTGTGAATGCGTTTGTGGCATATTATGAGCAGTTTCTTGGTTTGGAGGGTTTTTTATCCCTTAGGAATCACATGATTTGTTCTCTAATGTTCTCAATGCGCAGGGTGCTTTGGATATGGTTCAGGTGGTGTCGGATGCTGAGATTAAGAATGCTTTGTTCTCGATGGGCGATGATAACGCTCCTGGTCCGAATGGTTTTACGGCTGTGTTTTTTAAGAATGCCTGGGATATTGTGGGTGGTGATGTTACATGTGCTATTCGGGACTTCTTCACTAATGGTAAGTTGCTTAAGGAAATAAATCATACCATTATTGCGCTTATTCCAAATGTGACTGTTCCTAATAAGATCACGGATTATAGACCTATTTCTTGTTGTACTGTGATTTTCAAATGCATTACGAAGATTATTGCTAACCGTATTAAAGTGGTGTTGGGGGACTTGGTTAATATTAATCAATCTGCTTTTGTTCCGGGGCGTAGGATTTCGGATAATATATTACTTACACAAGATTTAATGCGAATTTATCATAGGAATATTGGACCTCCTCGTTGTGCTTTCAAAGAGGATATTCAAAAGGCCTATGATACTGTTGATTGAGGTTTTCTTAGGGTGATTCTGCTTGGGTTTGACTTTCACACTACGATGGTTGAATGGATTATGGAGTGCGTGACTGCGACCTCGTATTCTATTTGTATTAAGGGAATCTGCATGGCTGGTTTAAGGGTAAGCGTGGGCTAAGACAAGGTGATCCCTTGTCACCTTATTTATTTACGTTGGTTATGGAAGTTTTGACTCTCCTGCTATAGAAGCGTGTTCGTTTGGCAGAGGAGTTTCTGTATCATAATCATTGTGAGCACCAGCGTATTGTTAATCTATGTTTTGTAGATGATTTATTTATATTTGCTAGGGGGCATCTGGATTCGGTTCGCACCATCATGGATGCTATGGAGGAATTAAAAAATGTGTCAGGTTTGGTTCCAAGTATTCCTAAGAGTACCGCTTTCTTCTGTAATGTTCCACCTGATGTGAAAGCTAGTATTCTGGATCTTATGCCGTTTGCGGAAGGCACATTGCCAGTGCGTTATCTTGGGGTTCCTCTTATCTCGTCTAGGCTGCTTTATAGGGATTGCAAAGTCCTTGTTGAAAAATTGGAGAGTCGGGTCCATGATTGGCGTAACAAATTTCTATCTACTGCAGGGAGACTTCAACTTGTTAAATTTGTGCTATCATCTATGCACCTGTACTGGGCTTCAGTTTTTATCCTGCATGTTCAGATTATTCATGATCTTGAGCAGCTTTTGAGGAATTTTTTATGGTGTCAAGGTGAGATGAAAAATGGGAGGGCAAAGGTGGCTTGGGATGATGTTTGCATTCCCCAAAGTAAGGGCGGTCTTGGTATTCGGAGGCTTGATGATTTTAATACTGCTCTTATTACCTCTCATATTTGGTGTCTTCTCACGCGTAAGGAATCCTTATGGGTTCAATGGATACATTCGTATAAGTTAAGGGGTAGGATCTTTTGGGATGTTCCTTGTATTGGTGATGTAATTTGGGATTGGCGTAAGCTTCTTCAACTTAGGACATGTGTGCGGCCGTTTATTTGGTATAGGTTTCATGATGGTAAATCCGCGTCTATGTGGTTTGATAGGTAGGCTGTTGAGTGTCCGTTACGGATACTCTTACGGTACGCAATATTGTTAGGTCTGGTTTTACCCTTCATGATACTGTTTATGACTTTATTGAGAACAACGCTTGGAAATGGCCGACTGATTGGGTGGACAGATTTCCTGTTATTGTCTCTATCCCTGTCCCCGCTCTGGATGAGGGGCGGCCGGATTCTCTGGTATGGCGTGATGGTGGTGGTTCTTTGCAGTCATTTTCTGTGGCTCTGGCTTGGGATACGCTGCGAACCAGGCGCCAGGCTGTGGTATGGTACCATGTTGTTTGGTTCTCTCATTGTATTCCTCGACACTCGTTGCATATGTGGCTTGTTGTTAAGCAGAAACTGATGACCCAAGATCGTTTGCGGCAATGGAATGTTGGGCCTGCCGTGGATTTAAGCCTACTTCGATGTCCTTTGTGTAAAGTCACTCCCGATTCTCATTCTCATTTGTTTTTTGAGTGCTCTTATTCTTCGCAGGTTTGGACGCAAATTAGGGTGCTTTGTGGTATGGATTCTATTCCTCCTTGTTTGGATGATGTTTTGGCATTTCTTATACCAATATCCGAAGGAAAATCTACTACTAGTATTATTGCTCGTCTGGTTGTTGCGGCTACTCTATACTTTGTTTGGATGGAACGGAATGCTAGATTGTTCAAAGGGAAACAACTTTCTTTGGATAAACTTGTTAGTATCATTACTTCTACTGTTCGACTCAATCTTATTACTTTCAGATTCAAGAAGATGACTACACGGTCTTTGGCTATTTTGGATCGGTGGAGACTTCCGTCCTCAAGGTTTTTCTCAAAAAGGTTTTTTAAGGAGGCAGCTTTATCTGGATCCTTTACTTTCATTATGTTGCTGCTGGTGTTGTGGGGTGGTCGCATGTTTCCAAGAGTTCTTCTTATTGGAGTTTGCTAATGCTATTTTTTACACTAGTTTTTTATTTGTAATGTTAGCTTAGTGTTGCTGTGTTTATGGCCTGTCATAAGCACTTGTTGATCAAGCTTTTGGCTTGAGGTTAATACGGTACTTCAGCCGTATTCCATTTGTACTTAACTATGGTTTTTTTGGTTAATATATTTACCGGGCTAACTCCCTTTACAAAAAAAAACCTTGCCAAAGAAAACCCGGTGGGAAAAACCTTGGACAAGGAAAAAAGAGTACAACCCTCACCCGGCACTCTCATCATAACCAAAACATGTCGATGGCAACTTCCACTGATCCAGGATACTTCGGGACGCAACAACAATCTTCTTGAACCGTAAGGTAGTTAACTTCAGCCTAACTGTTTTAATAATAACATCAACCAGCTGATCCACCCTCATAGACGACTTCGTGAACAGTCTAGCATTCCTTTCCCGCCAAACGAACTAAGAAGTGGCAGCCACCACCAGACGAGACAAGATAGCAACAACCGAGTTTCCTTTCGAAAGAGGAATGATAAAATTCATAATATCATCAATCCTAGCTGGAACACCCTCCATCTTGCACAAACCACGAACCTTAGACCAAACCTAAGAAGAAACGACACACTCGAAGAAGACGTGTTCGTGTGAATCTTGAGTGACACGGCAGATCATGGTCTATGTTTGGCTTGTCTTATCTTGTATTTGTTTGTCAGATATATTTTATTGGTTGTCTTTATGATGTAGTTTGTCTATATAACGGGCTGAGATATGAGACTCGCTCATAGCATGTGTACTTGGAACTGTTTTTTTAGATAATCTATTACCTGGATAAAACCCTTTTCCAAAAGAAAAACAATTCAGTATATGTTCTGAACTCTAATACAAATATTATGTGTAACTTAGCTCATTCGGCCAATAATATTAAGTTAAGCCAAAACACTGAGAATTAACTTATATCTGGGAAGTAAGTTCAGAATTACCCTTTCATTCTCTACATAGAGATTTTTTATAGTCCTTGTAGCACACTCATGCACAGGGTACAACCGACCTAAACAAAAGTGACATCCATAGGTTAAAAGGATTATGTTGCAAAAAAACTACTACTATACGATTACCACAATGCTCCATAAGATACAAGAAATATGTTATCTATAAGCTTGATATGGCAAGATTAAACTGATCACTTTGATGATCTTCGTTGATCACCATCATAATTATGATAATATGCGTTATAATAAATCAACGGTCTACAATTCACAATATGCAAACTGTGTGTGAAAGATATAGATGTGATCTAGCAATACTTCTATATACCTCCTGAATTCTATGTAAAATTTTGAAGCATGCAAAACGGCTATGCAACTAACCCGTATACTAAGGGTGAGCAAAAAAAAAAATCAAAAAACTGAAACCGAACTAAAAACTGATAAAACCCGACCGAAACAAGAAACCGTTGGTTCGGTTTTTACTTTTTAAAAACCGAAAATTTTCGGTTCGGTTTCGGTTTTCATCCAAAACCAAACCGAACCATTTATAATATAAAACTTATATGTAATTTAATAAAAAAAATAAGTAACAAATTTAAATTTTAAATTAATATTCATTTTGTAATTGAAATATGAGTAATATATTTATTTTAGTATTTATAGTTATTTTTATTGCGTACGCGTGGTAACTTGACAATATATTATTATTACTTATGTTGTAATAATCGTTACTGCGTGCATTCACTTACAGTTGTGGTCTTGAATCAGGATTTCAAAGAATAAAGCAAACACATTGTAGGCCTATAAAACCTAATATCTGGTCTTGAATCAGGATTAGGTTTAAGGCTTATAAAACCCACCATTTGACTTTAATGATTAATTAACTAATTATGGACTATAAATAGTATAAGATTTATACCTCATTAAATTTCACTAATCCAATTAATAAATGTATTTTTTCATTCTCAAAACACAAATAAATATAAAGTCATCTCATTTATCACCCTATACAAATGATAAAAAAAAAGTAAAACTATTTTGTTATAATTTCTTTCTGTATTTACCTTGTAACTTTTTATTTTGTTTTTTTAGATATAAACAATTTTACGTGTACGAATTGTTCAAAAGCTAGAACCATTTTCTATAGAGAGATAATGTTTTAAAATTTTGCATTCGTTATTATCGTTTTTATATGATATCGAAGTAATTAATGTGTTTTGCATATGTGAAACCAACACCGTTTAACACTAATAATAAGAAAATACATTTTTCTATTTTGTTGTAAAAAAAGGTACATTTAAAAAATAATACGTGTTAACAAAAAAAATGAAAGGAATTAATTTAATAAGTAAATTTAGATAAAATTTGTAACAAAATTATAAATTTTAATATATTTGACTTTGTTTAATTTCCCACAACGTATATTAGGCTACCCACAACGGTATGGGTCACGACCTAAGTTTTTCAATTTTCTCTCTTCTGCGACCCAGTGCGACCTATTTGCCACAACAAGGCGACCTAATGCGACCCAGTTAAAATTTTTTACTTTTTTTTTATTTTTTAAACACAATAAATTTCATAAAAAACATTACATTTATTAAAAAAAACATTACATAAAAAAACATTACAAAAATTAAAAAACATTACGAAACATAATAATAATTTTTAAGTTGTAAAACTTAAAAACTTAAACTCTTCGATTATCGAAGTGTCACATTTCAGAAAATTCACTAACTTTAGGACGAATAGAATTTTTTCATTTGCTGATATTTGAGTCATGACCTCTTTTTCGCTCACCCATTTCTTGATAAAATAACTCTCATACCCTCTCTCAAAACCCTTTCGATTTATGAGATCGATGACCGGAATTCTGCTTAACGCCCATCCAAGCTTTACACAAAGCTACCTCCCCTTCGGTAGTCCACGCTATTTGAGAACTCATTATTTTAGATGGTATAAAAATTGAATTTGGAGAATTGTAAGTTATGTGTGTGAAAAATGGTTGAATAAATGGAGTATTTATATAAGTAGAGGGTAAAATTAAAAAAAAAAGTTTTTTTTTACACACAAACACAGACACAGCAACATTACTTTCTTTCTGTTAGGTCGTGGGTAAGACTTATTTGAACACGACCTAGTAATTGGATTATAGATTATGCATAAAGTACATAATTATGTTATGTAGTATTATGTTTTATTAAACTGTGATGCAAGTCTATCAATACGTAAAAACTTTCATACGTAAAACGTTAATTTAAAATTTATGCCAAAAAGCCAAAAAATACTTATATACAATACTTATTTAAAACAAATTATTTTACAATATTAAAATAAAAAAAAATCAATGACACTTAATGCTAATAATTGGTAGTAATTAAAAACATTTATGTGAGAGTTTTAATGGGTAACAACAGTTAATGTATGTAAAAAATAGCTTACACAAAATTAATAGTAAAAATTAAGTTAAAGTGGGTAGAAATCACAGTACTCTCATGATTTCAAAGAATAAAGCAAATGTAACAATTGTAATTACCAAAAAAATGGTGACTGAGAAGCACATTCCAATCAACTAGGGAGTGAACTTGATGGTAGTCTCCAAGCCCGAGGTATGTAACACAGTAAAAGAGACCTGTGATGGGACTGCGATGAACATAGAACTCTAAGTAACTTGCTTTTTAGGTAGCAAACAACTATATAATAGCCATATTTGAGTACTTTAATACATAGTCACCAGTTCGTAGGTCTTAAGTTAGTTAAATATAACATAGTTAAAAGTGTAACATGAATTAGATATTAAAATATATAATCTACCGCGATGAAGAGGAATCCCTAAGTTTTGGTAATGCTAATGAAATTCTCCACCATGATTTGGTTCCCTCATCCCTGAGATTATTTTTTTGTAAGCTGCTATCTTCACTTACTTCTTTGGCAGCCATAAGAGGGCAGAATGAACCCGACCCTAACATGGAAGATACTGAATAGGAGAACCCTTTAACTTGCTCGATCAAAACCCCTTCTTTTAGCTCGCCAACTCTCATAATGGTACCATCAACATGACTGACCTATAGTTGGAATAGGTAGATTACGAGAAAATCCATAGGTGAAAGCATCGCAATTTCGACCCATTTACATATGGTCTCGTTGATTTGGGTTGGGGTCTATTGTATAGATCAAAACTAGCTCATAACCCGTGTTCAACACGGGCTATATAAAATAAAACAAGTCAAGTACTAATTACATAATGAGAATACAATTTGCCAATTTTTACATGTTGTTTCTGAACAAAGATACCTAAGAGAGCTGGGAGTCGTTAGCACGAGAAGTTGGTGCTAAAGCCGCCACGTAGGATTTTGGAGCTTTGGGCACCAGAAACCCGTTGGCACCACATTTAGGGGGGAGTCGTTGGCACGAGAAAAAGTGGTGCCAAAGGGTATAATGGGCCCACAAATACCCTCACTTTATAACTAAAAAAAAAAAAAAAAATTTAAAATCGTTGGCACGAGCTGTTGCTGTTGGCGCGAGAAGCTATGGCGCGAGGGGGGTACAGTGCGCCAACGGAGGGCTGGAGCCAAAGGACTAACAGGCAGCTTTGGCACCACCGCTCCCCTTCTCCAAAAGTAACAACTCCATTCATAGAATATAAAGAAATATTTGGTCAAAACTTACAAACATGTACTACAAGATCCCACTTTAGGAGATCATGAACTTTTTTAAACACCACAATAAACAAACAAACAAACAAACAAACAAACAAAACACAATACTTAAAGAATGAGCAAAGTGAAAATCAAAACCAAATCATTTAACAGAACAGATCATAGTGATACTGTTGTTGTATCAGCCAAAGATTGTTCCACCAATTTTCCCATGAAAGCTCCAGATTCATGGACCTATGAAAGATCTAGAACAAAGCTGCCAACTGTAGTATTTATTACACTTCTGGTGTAGAGCAGTAATGGTTTCCAAACACTTACGTAGCTCGTCCTGCAAAATCAAATAGTAGATGTTATGACACAAAATCAAGAAATGTGTAAGGCATTATCATTGAAGAGATATATAATTTGAAAATGCGCCTGGCTTAAACAAAAACTAATAGCTCAAAACCAGAATCTTATTCGAGGCTTTCATTGTTTCTGAAAGAGAGAGGAGTTAATTGAAGAGATATAACCTAGCATGTCTAAATACAATCCAAAATTTTTTAAACAAAGTGTACGTATTACAATGAAGTAACCAAAATATAGTATAAGTTAATAAAAAGTATACTGATAATGAACTGATTTGGCTTAAATTTTATTTTTAAGTTTCTCTTATAATTTGATACACGGAAAAAGAACTCACAGCAACAGGGTAGATGAAACCAAATAGAGCAGATTCATCAATCACAAATGCCTAAAATATAAGTAAGAAGAACAATATTAAAGTCTATTTATCATTTCACAAATTCCTTATAAATTACTACCCCGAATTTAAATTTGTAAAAGTCAATGTGATTTGAAGCATTAAAAAGTAAATGTACTTCACAAGTGAAAAATGAAACAATATTTATCTTATCAACAAAATGAGACTTTTACTTAGGCAATACAACATTTCATCAAAAATTTCTTTACGGTTAATTGACCAAAGTAAAAATATTCCTCCAACAAAAACTAAGAAAAGCTGCATTTTCATAACAAAGACAAACAAACTTCAAGCAATAATTTTCACAATCTATTTTAATAAATTTTATAGTAGCTTGTAAAGTTTGAAAAAGGAAAATATACAATACCTCATAGATTAGAAACAATGTTTCAAACCAGTCGATCCAAAACCATTACAATTTTAATATATTACTACAAAATTAACCTTTATAAGAAACCCATTAATCTTGCTTGGAAACCTGAAAAACACACAAATCTTAACTGATCTTAGACATAAGATAGAGGTTTAAACAATCATAAGAAACCAAAAAGTAAGCTAAAAAAACATATCAAGTAAGAGAGAACAAAATTGAAATCTTACATTTAGACCATAAGTAGAATGACCAAAGTTATTGACTCCCGAAGGTTGCGCCCTGAATAAAAATAAATAAATAAAAACAAACACTTAACCCCTACATAATTTTCTTTATCGAATTGAAATAAATTTAACCTAAAACCCCTAAACTGAAACAATCTAAGAAAAGTATCAAAAGGGAAGAAGGATTAATACCAGCGTGAAAGATCAATTGGAGAAAAAACCTACAAAAGTATCTTTGGATTGTACTGTATTTGTTAAGAAAACATGTGATGCAATTTGGAATTTGAATTTGAATTCTTTGAACCAAGAAAAAGTGAGAAGCAGAAAAAGTGCCTGCAAAAAAGTGCTTTATATATTTGACTAAAAAAAATACTTATATATAATTTTTTGAAGCATATAATACGGTATGTATTTATACGGTAATATTTAGTTACAATAAAAAAGATAAATATACACATAACATCATAAATTGATTTGTTGATGGCTTAGTTGAATGACACCTCATTAAAGTGAGCTCAGCCAAAACTGTGTTTTAATAGATATTATAGATTATAGATATATTAATATACATACAACATCCTATATTACTTTATTTACAAATTCTTGTTATCAAAATATAATCATTTATTTGTTCTCTTATAGATGGACGAAAAAGTATATGTGAGCCAAGCCAGTCTTGCAAATTTTTAATTGTACTAGAAAAAAGCACGTTACCTAACATGCCTAGCCCACCGTTTTCACCTAACTATAAAATATAAAATTAAGTACAGAATATAATATTAACGGATTTCAGATACCAGACTATGTGGGTCAGAATCTATTGGCCTGGAACCTTCTTTGAGAGCTCGAACAAAAAAATCTTGAAGTGATGCATATTGATCCAAAGGTAAAGCCACCTCTTCCAAATCTAAGATAAGAAAAGAATGAAAGTAGTATAGAGTTTGCTATATATAATTTAGCGATCTAAAAGAGTAACCAAGGAATCAACAACATACTTGAATGAAACGCGCGAGCCCAAGCTCTGTGAGCATATAGACGCAGCCAAAGAGGAAGTTCCTGAAAAAAACATAACAAGATTTTAATATGCTATTGCTAAGTGGTGTGATACATCACTTAGCGATCTAAAAGAGTAACCAAGGAATTAACAAAACATATTGTTGTTGTGATAAAAAAATTAGGGAAAATTATCAAAAAATTCCGTTGTTCATTATTTTCTTCAAAAAAAAACACATAATATTTTCTCTTTCTAGAAATGGTCTAATTTTTTGGGGTAATAGGGCAACTCGGTGCAGAATGCGCCAAGTGATCTTAGGGCAATCTGTCAGAGTTGCCCTATTTCTTTAGACACTTGTCAAAATCTGAATGATTGTTGCCCTATATTCTTGTTGCCCTGGACCGTATCAGGAAACATGTTTTTTAGACTCAATCACGAATTGCTCAAAATTGAAGCACTCTTTTGATAATTATCCCAAAGAATTAATATTGCTAAGTAGTTTGATAGACAATCTACGAACAAGTCTTCAAACACCAAAAGAGATTTTGATGTAATGTTATATAACTAGGTAGCATTTAACGTAGCTAAAAGAAATTCATGGAGAAGGAATATGGTTCTGAAAATTTCTTTGCACAAAATTTAAAGAAGAGCCGTGCAAGGAAATAGTGAATATGGTTTAACAGGTCGAAATAGCCTATGAAGACTGAACGTGGTGGTTAAAGTTCCCCAAAACCTTGAAATTGAACGCAGAGGTAACACATTAAGAAATTTAGCCTACAACCAAGAAGGTAAATTAAAGAAAAAAATTAATATAGCATGTATAAGTGAATAAAAAAGAATGAGTACTTTGACATCATTGTTGGAGGTCGAGTTCAACGCCAGTGTCTTTGGCCTCTTGGATATGTATTGAAAAAGTTGAGTCGTTGGAAGATTAGTAAAAACAAGTTAAAAAGAAGAAGAATGTACTTTGTTATCGTTATACATTCGTCTAGCATGAAGAGCTCCGAGCATTAGTATAGTTGCCACTGTTACACCAGGCACTAGAAACTCTGATAATTGTAGTATAACTTGGTTAACAATAAAAACTTTGCATCACAAAAAAGATAATAGTAATAATAACCTTGAGAATAAGTACGACGATTAGAGAAGAATAAATGCTTCATCTTCTCTTAATTTGTGTATTTCAGCAACAAGTTCAAGAGTTGAAGGGAGAGGCGCCGGAATCCTTCACTTCCTTTTACCTTGCACGTTTTTATTCTTAACTTCAAAATTATTAAGTGAATTTTTTAATTACTTTCTTTTTTAGGGTTAATTATTAAAAGAGTTCATTTCTTCTTATTCTAGTCTCAAGAAAATGTTTTTCTCATTTATGTTCAAGGCAACAACTGAAATTGGGCAATGGCGGAAGAATCCGCCAAGTGTCCTATATTTTATTATTAAAGGATAAATTGTGGTTGGCAATTTTTTTGGGCAACTTTTAATTTTAGCAACTAGTTTTTTTAGTCTTTTTACAAAATTGTGCTTTGTACTTCTGGTAACTTTGGGTATGAAAATATACCTTTTTACCAATAAACAAATTATGTGTGTATTTCATACATTTCATCCTCATCTTCACCCTCACACGCATCCTCCCCACACGCACATACACACCCATCTCCATCACTATAAACCAATCATGCTTTTGTTGAAAGAAATGAGATCTACGCCAAAGAACATAAGTGGAAACAAACACCCCTTTATTTTATAAGTTGCTCATTTATTAGCTTATGAGCTTATTCATTTTAAATTATAATAAGGTCATAGTCGGTGCACTCGTCCTTTGTGGGCTGGTGTTTGATGCTTTTTTGCCGACTTATTTCTTGCAACCCCCCCCCCCCCCCCCAAAACAAGTGTGGTTCATATTTGCAACCTTGGAACAGGTCAAAAGGGTACCCGACCCGTCGTAGCTGCAAACACGAAATCATCATGCCCTGCCAAGATACAGCTAGGTGGCACCCAACACACGCCAACAACCGATTCTAAGCAATAATATCATCATCGCCTACGATAAACCACAAAGTGGAAAAAAAATGATCCAATCAATGGGACTCCACTCGAGGGTCAGACATGGAAGTATGGAAGTCGTACCCAAACCCATCATGGCTGCGATCACATTGTCGCCCCGCTAAGATACGGGTCCTGGGAAAACGCACTACCCAAATACACTTCGTACACACATATTTCATCATCGCCAATAACTACAGGCGCGCCCTTACCAACATAGTCATCTGTTTCCACCATATGATGGTTTGATCCCAACGTTCAAGAAAATAAATATGCAGCTCTTGCCACATAAACCTTAGCAAGAAGGCTTATATTACATTTGACAAAAGGAATGAACAACCAATTTATATATAATCATATGGTATACAACGCGAGCCAAGTGACCATACATAACCGAACTGGAAAGACCGTCATGGCTGCATTCGTGTAAACGCTCTGCCAAGAAACGACCTTTCTCACGTTCTTAAATGCACATAGGAAAACAACGGACACATGTAACGGCTGCAACCGCAGTAAGTTACTCCACCAAGAAAGGTTACAAATAGAAACATTATCAGTGAGGTTAAAAAAACTTCCTACACCCATGGTTCATAGTTTACGATTCTTATATTGATAGTACTTAGTGATGACGTATAGTCCCGAGTCAGGATGTATGCCCGACCCAAGGATACTACCCGTATCCAAACCATTACATATGGATTGTGATAGGCAGCGCTGAAGCCCACAAGGCCAGGTAAGTCGTTCTCGCATTCGGTTTCACAAAGGCCACACTTTGACCGCATGTGGTAGAGTCGGACAAAATCATAATCTAATTAGGATTATGATTCACCTAAGTTAAGAGGATATAAACTCTCCTTGTTTACGTGATAAGGACCTTGCTGTATATGGTAATTATCTCTTACTTAGGCCTCAATAATATGTGAGCCAACTAGGGTTTCACCGGATATAAAAAGAACCCTCGAGGTTCTACAAAGGGACGATTCACATAATCTCTAAACCCTCACTGATTAATCAATCAAACCGATTACTTACTCTCACGTCGGAGTCTAATCGTTGGATACATTCCCACCGTAAGCCTAACGGTTCTTGTTCTTTAGTCTGCAGGGTCTTCATATAAGTTCACTTGGTGCAAGAGTTGGAGTCCTTAACACCCAAATTAAGCCTAATTTGGGTCAAGCGCGATCCATCCAACTTTTGTATCAACAAGTTGGCACCATCCGTGGGACCCTACACTAAGATATTAACATGACTAAGGGCAGTATGAGTCAGTTTAAACCTCGGAGGTTGGAGGGAAGAAGTCGTAGACCTATGAGCCACGCACGGCCTCCTCCCAACTAACTCCTGGATCAACCAACAGAGAAAATAACAAAAATATGGCAAACCCTCCTTCCCAGGGAGTCGGGTCACCATTCTCCTCTCACACCCTGACGCTAGGAGTGGGTAATCTTAATTTAGGGTCAGCACCCCCTCCTCCTCAAAAGGGGACGCGAGAATAACCCAGTGCGGAAAAGATAGAGACCGCCTCTGTCGAAGAGCGGAGCTTCGAGGGAATCGTGTTGCTCCATATGTACTGAGATTGTTCGGGAGACATGGTCCAAGCCCGGTACGAGGATGACTTGGGCCTAGGGGTGCAATGAATTCTTGTGCTACTGCGCACTAGCTAAAAAAGCCCTTTCCCTTTTTAATAAAAAGAAGGTTAGCTTCATAGCTCCAATCTAGTAAAGGGGCTTTGATGGATGCCCTTTGTATAGATTGGGTTGTTGGATACGGGATCCTCATAGTAGGATGGACCAACATCCAACCCATCTTCCTCCACTACACGAGCCAGACCTTGTACGGGCTTTTCCTTTGAGTGGACAACCTCTACTCGTAACTACACGAATGAAGGCGAAACAAGATGGAATCTCTCTACAACAAAGGCCGCGGAATGTCTTTGAGCATATCGGAGACCAAATCATAACGGATCTGGAAGAAAAACAACTAGCTTTGGATTACATTAACGAATCTCAAAAGGTCCCAGAAACCCCTGCTAAGAATACTCTACGGAACGCTTGGGCCCCGACTAGAGAAAGGGAACTTACCCCGGAATCCCAAGAAGGGAATCCCAGGAGAAGTCGCCATGGTAAATTTAAACGGGGGACGAGATCCCCGAGCTGCGACTCGCCTAGCTCTGACTCGGTTGACCGACATCTCAGGCGTCGTAGGCCGATGTATTCGTCCTCAAAATCCTCGGATGGCAAAGGCGAACATAGGAGACACTCACATCAGGATTTTCAGCGTGAGCACATTGACTTATCTCATCCATGGCGTCGAAAAAGGGTGGATGCCTTTATAAAGCGCATCCGAAATTACTCCGAGAGCAAAAGTCGACGCATAAGACCTACGACGGTACCACTAACCCTGGTGACTACTTGAAGGTATTTGAGTCACACGCAGGAACTGAGCAGTGGACAGAACCCACGTGGTGTCATATGCTTAATTCTACCCTAATCGGCAATGCACGAAATCAGTTTGATAAACTCCCGCATCGAACTACTAATGGATTCGAAGATCTACGAAAAGCATTCAGGAGAAACTACACGCAACAAAAAAAAGTGCGACAAGAGCCTTGTATCACTCACAAGAGTCAAGTAGAAACAGGGGGAGTACTTGGAAGATTTCGTGGAACGCTTCAAAAGCGAATGCAATCACATTAGGAAGTGTCCAGAGATCTTGAAAATTTCTGGCTTCATGGCAGGAATAACTAACCAAGACCTTATCAGAAAGCTTAATGATAGAACTCCTGTAACCTTTAATGAATTAATGCGGCGAGTTAGATCCTTGATTCAAGGAGAAGCAGCGACTGCCGACAGTAGAAGAGGAAACTCGAACTACAGGCCCCTGTATCAGCCCAAGAGGCATATGAACAACAATAGCCGAAGTTTTGATCACTAAGGAACCCAGAAGGGGGGGCGTGACAACAACAACAAGTTCACCCGTCTCAAGATGACACCCAGAGAAATATTCTTATCAGAAGGAGCGAACTTTCCAAAACTTCCGCCAATGACCACCCCGGTGGAAAGGCGCATAGACAATAGGCATTGTGAGTAGATTTCCTTAGAAGATGGTGGAGAAATATGGTCCTCATTGAGAAGTTTCTCAATGGTACGAATGTCTTCATCCCAATTGGAGAGAGAATCGTTATATTGTAAATCCACATCCCCCAAAGTTGCTTCAAATTCTTTCAAAAGGATATCACTTTCTCCAAATGGAGTTAGTGAGGGAGCAATAGAGGCAACGGTCTCAACAATGGGAAGAGAAGAAGAACCACTTTTACAAGCGTCTTTGAAATGTTCTTCATAAGCCTCATCAAGAACCTCAATGAGATTAACACTCTCGTTTTCAGAAGGCTGCTTAGAAAGTTTACCCATGTTGAAGACGATTTTATCGTCACCAACTCTCATGATTAATTCGCCCGCGGCTACATCAATGAGAGTGCGACCGGTCCTCAAGAATGGACGTCCAACGATTAATGGAACACGGGGATCCATCTCGTAGTCAACGATAACAAAATCCACCGGAAAGGTGAAATTGTCGACACCGACGAAGACATATTCGGCTATCCCCACCGGATAAGCAACCGTACGGTTAGCTAATTCCAAAGTCATTCGTGTGAGGACTAGCTCGGGTAGAGATAATTGTTTCCAAACACTTAATGGCATTAAGTTTATACTAGCACTTAGATCGGCTAGGGCCATACAATTCTCTACCCCGGGGAAGTTGCAAGGAATGAGAAAACGACCCGGATCACCAAGTTTGGTGGGTAATTTCCTTAAGAGCACTGCGGAGCAATTCTCGTTAAGTTGGGTCTGAGCGATATCAAGGAGTTTTTCTTTGTCACTAAGAAGATCTTTAAACATTTTAGCATATTTCAGCACGTGAGCGAGAGCCTCGGTAAAGGAGATGTTGAAATTCAGTTGTTTAAACATTTTAAGAAAGTTAGAAACCTGAATATCATCCTTGTTCTTCAACTTCTCTTTCCTCAACCTTGAGGGATAAGGTATATTGGGTTAAGATGAAGGCTTTGGAATGGAATTCGCACTCACATCCTTGGGTGGTGGAGGGGTGGAAGTAGAAGGTGGAGGAATTGGTGAAATAGAAGGTGGAGGAATAGGAGAAGTAGAAGGTAGAGGAATTGGAGAAGGGGACTCGTTCTCCTTTGTCACAATCACCGGTGTAGGTGTAGGAAGCTCGGGTTCCTTTAAACCTTTTTCACTTCGAGTGGTGATTGCTTTCATCTCCCCTCTTGGATTAGCAACGGTGTTACTCGGAAGATAACCAAACCTGAGGCTTGATTACTTTGGAAGAAACTAGCCATCATATCCCTTAAGTCATTCGTTTGACTGGTCAAAGAGTTTCGCATATCAGCTCGAAGATCATTCCCTTGTTTCACCATATCTCCTTTCAAGTTGCTAAGTTGCCGCAGAAGATTCTGCACTATCGCATCATTAGTCCTCATGTAAGTCTCAACCTCTTGATTAAATACGGTGGGTTGGGTGGGAGGAAGAGCATGGTAGGCGGGTGGTTGATAAGCGGGTGGTTGGTGAATTTGATTGTTTCCTTGAGGTGGATATGGGTTTCTTTGGGTTTGATATTGATTTGGAGCTCGAGGTTGGTTTTGATTGTTGCGATTGAGGGTGTTTGGGTTTTGAGGGGGAAACCGGGTGGTGAAAGAAAGTTGTTTGAACGATAACTGAGCAAATTGCGGTCACCTTGTGGACGTGCTTGATAGCCTCCCGTAGAAAAGTGAGTCGAAGGACAACCGGTGTATGAATGAGAACCCCCGCATATTTCACATGACTAACTCAAAGCATTAACTTGCGCATTGATGGCTTTGGTATTGTTAGCGGTTTGTAGAGAAAGTGTTTCAACAAGCGAAGTAAGCTTATCAATTCTCTTGTCGCTCTCACTAGTACTAGCACTAGACACATTAGTCCGAACACTCTTAGTTTGCACTCTAGACGTATTCTCAATAATATCCCATGCGGCATTAGAAGACTTAACCAAAATATTACCCCCCGAGGCACTATTTAGTGAATCTTGGTCATTCATGCTTAAACCATTGTAAAAAGTATTAATTTTATGTACTTTTGTGAAACCATGTTGTGGACACTTTCTTAAAAGTTCCTTAAAACGGTCCCAAGATTCACTAAATGTCTCACCGTACTTTTGTTTAAAGGTAATGATTTCATTCCGCAAAGCGGTAGTACATGAGGGTGGGAAAAAGTAGTTGATGAATTTAGTCTCTAAATTCGTCCACATAAGAATACTTTGTGGCGGTTCCTTATCAAGCCAATGACGGGCTTGTCCCTCTAAGGAGAAAGGAAAAAGTTGCAAGTGAATCACCTCTTGTGAAACCCCATTATACTTGACCGTATTAGTGAGTTGAAGGAACCTTTTGATATGGTCATGAGGATCATCAAGTGTACGCCCCAAGAATGGTTGAGCAGAGACCATTTGAATGAAGCCGGATTTGAGTTCAAAGTTGTTGGCTCCAATCTCGGGTATGACAATAGCTTCGGTGTTGCCCTCTACTTGCGATTGCAAAAGCTCGATCATTGGTCGATTGTCCATGGTGACAATAGGTGGAGTTTCGACTTCGGCTTGAATTTATTTCTTCTTACGAGCATGGGTACGCATACACACCTACAAAAAGAAAAGAAAGATAGACAAGAAATATTTTTGGTTTTTTATGTTTTTCTATTTTTTTGAATTTTTGAAAATTTTTAATTTTTAGGATTTTTCAAAATTTTAAGCAAGAAAAATAACGTTCAAAAGTAAACGGATCCCAAAATCCAACGCGTCTCTCACTAAAAACCGTTAATCTTAACGAAAAGAGCCGGCAACGGCGCCATTTAATACAAGGTTTTAACCAAGTATATAAAAAGTTATTGTCCGATCTTTTCGAATTGATTACTAGTTAAGAGTGCGACTCAGTCGTTCTTGGTGGAAAAATAAATGGTTTGGTTATCTATTTTAAACTAAAAGCAAATATGAAAATGTCGTTGAGATTTCGGGAAGCATGCAATTTTTGGAAATTAAAACGTAATGAATTTAAAACTTGAAAACTTTGTTGAACTAGAAACTTTGAAGAAACAAAAATTCAAACCCATCGGAATAACCATGGTCGGAATACAACCATCGGAATATGATCGGAGTCACTCCTATCGGAATAATTCCTATCGCAATGTATAAAGAGGCTGCAATCGGAATAATGGAAATCAAGTTCTATCGGAAAGTCAAATCACATCTGTCGGAATATCAACCAAAAAGTAAACTGTCGTAATACCATCGCAAAATTCTATCTGAATGTAACTTCTGTCGGAATGTGGCTAACAAAAATTGGTCAGCGTTTCGTCTTAATATAACCTTAAGACCCGTCGCAATATACGATCGCAATGAGCGATCGCAATCACGATCGAAATAAGGGGGAAATACACTTGATCGCAAAGTAAAACCCTAAGGGTTATTGCGATCACAAAGAACCGTCTGAATGTAGCGTCGCAATGTGTAATCCCTATTGTGATGGAAATGAAACAATATTAGGATGGAAGAGCATAAGCTAATAAACAAATAAGCACTTCTAAAAAGAACACTTAACAAAAACTTAACCAACTCAATAAGCAAAAATTTGAAAACTTTTAAAATATGAAATAAGCAAACTTTATGAATCAAACTTTAAAAGGACTAAACTTCTCAAGAAAACTAAAAGGTAAATAAGTTAAACACTAAATAAGCCAATAAGCATGATAAGAAAAAAGCTTAATCCGTGTAAAACTTGTAAATCTTTTAACACACGAATCAAGAAACTCACAAAAGTAAAGAACTATTGTGGCGTCTAAAGAAAGTAGATGAACAAGAATGATGAACACAAAATTGTAACTAACAAGAGAGATTAAAAAGGTGAAGATTGAAACAAGATTAAGCTTAAAAAGTAAAGGTTTGATTAAAACAAGAAAGATAAAAGATGAAGCCTTAGTGAGAGAAAGTTAAACACTTTCTCTCTCTAAAATGAAAAACTACAAAAAGGAAAATAAACTAGCTAACACCCTCCTAATGTGTCATTAGGAGGGTATTTATAGGAGGTGGGAAGGTGCATGTGTTGCTTTCTTCTTTCTTTCTTCTCGACTCGATTTAAATTCTTTGTCTTTCTCGACGTCGTCTCGGGATTTGTCGATATAAATTGAACTTGTCTTATAATTTTCTTCTTCTATTAGACTTGAGTTCTTCGACTTCATTAAACTTCCGTCTTTAGACTTTTTTCTTCGATAAATCCTCAGAATAGGCCTTGGACTTCCGTTCTTTTTGCACTCTAGATCTTTTGACTTCGTCTTTTCTCGTTTTCTTTGATAAAAGCCCGTGATAGCCTGCGTTTTCTTCCTTTTCATATTTTTATCCTGAAACACAATAAAAACACAAACCACGCATAATTCCGACTTTTACGACATAAAATACACGTTTTGTCTTGTTATTATTGGAGATAAGTGGTAAAAGGATAAGTGTTTTCACACTTATTAATGCATTTGAGAAATTCCGACCTTAGCTCGTCTTGACTAAAAGCATACTGTATACGGATCACTCGACCATCAAGTATCTCTTTGCTAAACTTGATGCAAAGCCGCGATTTCTTCGTTGGATTCTCCTCCTACAAGAATTTGATGTCACCATACTTGACAAAAAAGGAGCCGAGAATCTTACGGCTGATCACCTCTCTCGTTTGCAAGATCCTCACCAAAGTGAGCACGAGAACAAGGAAATCACCGAAACATTTCCTCTCGAAACACTTGGTGTAGTGAATTCCAAGGAAGATTCTTCTACCCCATGGTTTGCGGACATCGCAAATTACCATGCGGTCAACTTCATCATTAAGGGTATGACGACTCAACAAAAACGAAAATTCTTTCGTGACGTCAAGTTCTATTTTTGGGAGGATCTTTATCTCTTTCTAACTTGTGCGGATCAAATTATTCGACGTTGTGTGTTTGGCACCGAAGCTACTAATATCCTTAGAGCTTGTCACGAGGGACCCACGGGTGGTCACCATGATGCTAATCTCACGACGAAGAAGGTCTTTGATGACGGTTTATTTTGGCCTACTATTTACTGAGATGCGCACGCACTTATCAAGTCGTGTGACTCGTGCCAATGTCAAGGAAAAGCCTCACAAAACGATGAAATGCCACAAAATATCATCCAAGTGTGCGAGATCTTTGACGTATGGGGCATTGATTTTATGGGGTCGTTCCCATCATCTCGTGGTAATAAGTAGATCCTTGTCGCCGTTGACTACCTATCTAAGTGGGTGGAAGCTAACGCTTTTCCCACGAACGATGCTCGTGTGGTAGTCAAGTTCTTGAAACAATTGTTCTCTAGGTTTGAAACCCCTTGTGCTATCATAAGAGATCGTGGAACCCATTTTTGTAACGACCAATTCGAAAAGGTTTTAAAGATATATGGGGTTACACTCGGCTTTCTACGGCTTATCATCCATAAACGAGTGGGCAAGTCGAGGTTTCAAACCGAGCCTTGAAAGGATTTTGGAAAGGTCGATAGGAGAGAACCGACAATCTTGGTCGGATAAGCTCGACGATGCTTTATGGGCCTTTCGTACCACCTATAAGACGTCCATTGGGTGCACTCCTTATAAGCTTGTGTATGGGAAGAATTGTCACTTGCCAATTGAACTCGAACACAAAGTTTATTGGGCCCTAAAACATTGTAATGATGACATTGAGACCACGGGAAAACAACAAAAAATACAATTGAATGAATTAGATGAATCGAGGGACATTGCTTATGAAAATTCATTGATTTATAGAGAGAAAATTAAAAAGTTTCATGATTCTAAAATTAAAAACAGGGTTTTTAACATTGGAGATCAAGTGTTGATTTTTAACTCAAGATTGAAAATATTTTCCGGCAAGTTGAAATCCCATTGGTCCGGACCGTTCACCATCACCCAAGTGTTTCCTTATGGGACCATCGAGCTAGCACAAAATGATGGTCCTAACTTTAAGGTGAATGGTCATAGGGTTAGGCACTACTTTGGTGGGGAAGTCCCTTCTTTGGACGACCTCGACCAAGTCACCTTCCCTAATGATAATTAGTATTGAGGGGATCGAGTCGAGCTCATGAATCGGTAATAAAAAATGAGGTGCCTCATGGGGTAGATCCCATGATTATCCATGTACATATTATTGCTTTCTAATGTAGTTTAATGTAAGGGGATTTGTGCCCTTCCAACCTTTGTTTCGTGGTTGTTTGTAAATTGTGGTTAATTAGATCATCATCTTCAAGATTGGAGCCTCTCGTGTTCATTTTACTCAATCTTCAATCGTTTGCTTTGAAGAATTTTCCGATATCCAAATAATATATCCTTGATTGTTCTAACCTTAGGTCTTTTAGCACACTTCATAAACGGCTATAGATTTAATGGTTCCACCCTTTCCATGCTAGATTAAGCATTCAACTTCGTCTCTAGTATGGGGGTATTTTACCCTTAGACTCGAAACATTGAGGACAATGTTTAACTTTCGTATGGGGAGGAGGGTGAATAGATATTTTCCTTGCTAAACCTTCACGTTTTCCAAAGTTTATCTTTTTGTTTATTGTTTTGTTGCAAATAAGGCTAAAAATGGCCAAGTTTTAAAAAAATTTCTCATATTTTCATAAGTGTTTAAGACACGAATGTAGATTTTCCGATGGCGAGAATAAGAGTAATTTTAACTCGACCGTGCGTGTTGAGCACTTAGCTTTGATTCCTTAACTATTTTTAGGCTAAGTCTATTAAATGAGGACGAGAAATGATAGAGTTAATTATAAGTTACTATGCTAAACGTAGAGTATTTATATTCTTTCAAAAACTCATGTGTTCTAATTGTTTGCTTATTCTCCGTTCGCTTGAATAATAATTTTGCTAATAAATATTGACTTAGCGGTTTAGTCTTAATTGTTGGTTTTAATTTTTTCTAGTAGCTTCCATGTAATTAAATTTGGAAAACATTAAGGGTTCGCCAGCGTCACGGTTTTGAAGTATTGGCAACCCGAATAATCAAAGGCTTCCCCAATAATAATTTTTAAGTTCCTCTTCACCTAAATCAAGCAAAAATTTCAAGCTCACAAGGCCGAAAAATCTATGCAAAATTGAAAGTGAATGTCTTAAATCTCAAAGCCTTAAAGATCCAAAATTTGCCTTAGCATGAGGATATACGTCAAGTCATAATAAACACCTCATGGCGAGGTTAAATAAAAGACAAGGGCAAGACCAAAGCCATAATAAACACTTCATGGCGAAGTTAAATAAAAGGTGGAGGTAAACCAATTCCAAATTTGTAATAAGTCTTGTAGAAACTAGAAGGGGGGGGGGGGGTTGAATAGTTTCTTAAATTTACTTGTTAAAGGTTGGTTTTAAAAAATCCCTTTTCAAAAACTTAAGCTTGAGTATTTATGTGAAACCTTATTATACACAATATGAACAAGGTATAGTGAAACTAACTAATAATCACAAGTATAAAGAATAATGAATGTATAATGCAACTAAACTAATAATCACAAATATAAAGAATAATGATTGTAAAGAGATAAGGGAAGGAAAGATCAAACCAAACACCAAGGATTTATAGTGGTTCGGCAACGAAGCTCACTCCTCGTTCCTACTCTACTCCTCGAGTACTCCTTACTCGAGAGTTCACTAATCAACAAGCTCCTTAAGGTGGAGAAACCGTACACAACGTCGCTTAACCAATTTCCGACTCTAAGCTAAAAGTTGAGCCCTAATCTTAGCTAGGACCAATCTACACCAATATACTTTGAGGACTAAGTATTAACCCTAATACATACACAACTTCCAAATAGACACAGCTACTTGGATCTTCACAACAATGACACAATAATGAATAAATACATTTGGATCTTCAATGGATCTTTGAGGTAGACACAACACTTCAAGAATGATAGTGTTCTTCTCTTTGCACTTTGAGAGGAAAAGATGAGAGGAGAAAGATTCACTTCTAAACAAGTAGTAATCAAACAAATGATCAATGATTTGAGTGATTTAAGAAGTATGAAAGAATCTGGAAATGTATGTGCAAAAGAGGTGGATTGAAAGTCTGAGAATGGTCCAATATTTATAAGACAAATGTCCAACGGCTATATCTGCCCGCGGTTCTTTATTACAACCCATGGTTCCGTATCGATAAGGAACCGCTGTAGGCGCTAAGGAACCGCCAGCGTAGAGTCCGCTCACTTTTGTCTTTTAGTGGGTTGGATCGAATCTGGGGATTAAAATATCCTGAAAGGATATTATAAACCAAGATAGAATATGCCATTTTCAAATTTCAAACTTTCAAGTAATTAATTTAATAAATCATTTTCTCAAAAAGAAAGTTTAATAATAAAACTTTGTCACACTTAATAAAAAGTGAGTTTTAAGAAAAGATTAAATCCTTGATCACTTAATTAGTTTAATTACTTGTTTGTTCATACCTTAAATGATAATGGTTGAAATGAAAAATACTTGAACTCAAGAATTTGTTTTTCATTGTTTTCGTAAATGCTTATTTTTACATATTGTCGTAATCAAAACAAAGCGAGACCGAAAAATGCAAGTAACGTTTTTAGGCATAATTGCATTAACAATCTCCCCCTTTTTGATTCCGACAATCCATAAACTCAATCATCTAATAAAACAAGATTCTCGAAGACGAGTTTATCATTTCTCCCCCTTTGTCGAAGCAAAAAGGTTGCAAAAGTCTTTGAAGAAGAAAAGAACCGGACTTTGCAAATGCTCCCCCTTGGTGCTTACACCCCCTTGGTTGGGGCACCAAGGAATCGATATATGGTGACAAACTACATAGAAGGGTTAGTAGAAGAGAAGAGACACCCAACAAGATATAGCAACGATCACAAAAAAAAGAAACAAAAGATCCAAGATAAGTCATGTTAAAAGAAAACATGGTAAGAGATACAAGGAAATTAATCATACAAAGATGTATGAGACACAACCATAAGCCAAAATAAAAAAATCATAAATCTAATCATAGTTAAGCTAGAAACCGAAGATTTGCTTGAACTAGATGTCTTGAAGATAAGAAACCAATGCTTAGATAAAAGACAAGGTAGTGGTGGAAGGAGGTGGTGGTGTCTTGGTATAGATCTCATAGTTATAGAAGAGAGGAGGTTTAACAAAGAGACTCTTGATGTAATGCAACTCTTCATAGATGTGATCCATAGCAAGATGTTGATATTGACAACATTGACAATATGTTCCATGATGCATGACATTATCATGTGAGGGAGGTAGAACACTAAAGGCTAGTGGTGGAAGATAAGAAGTTCCACAATCAACATTCTTAGAAGGAGAAGATATGTGATTTTGAGTGTTCTTGGGTGAATTGGGGTTGAAAGCAATTGGAGAGAATGAAGGAGAATCAAATCTTTCATTTGGGGAATAAGACATTTTGATTTGAGAAAGAATGCAAAATGCTTAAGGTTAAATAGAGAAAGTCAATGATAATTTGGGGGTGGTCAAAGGGTTGAAACAAAGATTCCAAAAAGTGTTGGAACAATCTTGTAGTTTCAGGAATACCCAAAAAATAAGGTACTAGGCGCGGTTCCTTAACTCAGCCGGCGATTCCTTATCACTGGGGAACCGTGGTATCAATAAAGAACCGCCCATAGTGGGTTGAGTTTGGTGATGAGGGAGGATTTTCCAATTCAGCAAATCCTATTTTTCTAGTCTAACTAATCATGGGGATATGCTAAGAAGCAAAGATAGACAAAGAAAACATACAATAGCTCACCAAACAATGTTTTGACCAAAATACATAGATTTTTAATAGTATCAATGTAGGAGGTGTGTAGAACTAGACACAAGGTCATGACACAATGATCCTCCATTGTTCTCTTTTGTTCTTGCTATATTTGAGAGACCCATACATATGAATTATGTAAGCTCATTATGAATAGCAAGTAGCTGTGAAAAAAGTTTTTAGATTGAATTAACAATGCAAAAGCATTTTTAAAATTGAAAATCGTCAGCCCTGCACGCACCCCCCGAGCATATGCTTCAACAGGAATCACAAAAAGGTAGATTATAAACCTATAGTAAAATGACCACCCGTATCGACCATTTTTCGAAAGAACTTTGAGAATTTTGAAAAAGAGAAGAGAAGTTTTCAAGAATTTTTTTTATTAAACTTAAAATCTCAAAGAAAGAAAAGACTCAAAGGATAAAAGATAATAAGAATGCACAATTAAGGAATATGTTCTATTAAGCCTAGACCTAGACGCAAGTAATTAAAAGGTTCCCTCTTAAGTGGCTTAGTGAAGATATCGGCTAAGTTTTCTACCGAGGGTACCTTCTCTATCGAAATGTTCCCCTTTTGAACATCATCCCTAAGAAAATGTTGGCGAATCTCTATGTGCTTAGTTCGCGAATGTTGCACGGGATTCTTGATAAGGTCTATTGCACCCTTGTTGTCGCACCTGATGGGAACATCATCAAGAGAAATCCCGTGATCAACAAGCGCTTGCTTCATCCATTGATATTGTTGACAAGATTTATCGGCACTCACATACTCGGCTTCCGTGGTGGATATCGCAAGAGCGGTTTGTTTCTTGGAGAACCAAGAAGTTAAACAACAACCCATGAAGGTACAAACTCCACTAGTGCTTTTCCGGTCCACATAGTCTCCCACATGATCCGATTCCGTGTAGACAATGGTTTCTACGCTGGTCCCTTTAGGGTACCATAATCCTAAATGTATAGTGCTCTTAATGTATAGGAAGATACACTTAACCGCTTCAAGGTGAGAGGTTTTGGGAGCCTCTTCGAAGCGAGCACAAAGGCAAACACTAAACATGATATCCGGTCGACTTGCCGTTAGGTACAACAAACTACCAATCATACCTCTATATTTGGTGTTGTCTACCTAATCACAATCATCATCTACGGCGAGTTTAGTATCCGAGGCCAAAGGGGTCTTCATTGGTATAGAGTCTTCTAATCCAAATTTCTTTAGCATTTTTTTAACATACTTGGATTGATTATAAAAATACCATCATCCATTTGTCTAATTTGGAGTCCTAAAAAGAAGTTAAGTTCTCCCATCATACTCATTTCAAACTCGTCATGCATGATTTTGGCAAAGTCATCACACAATGATTGACAAGTTGAACCAAATATAATGTCATCAACATATATTTGTATGATAATGAGGTGAGAACCTTTCTTCTTTGTAAAGAGTGTATTGTCTACCATCCCCATGGTATATTCATATTTTACAAGAAACTCTTTAAGTCTATCATACCAAGCTTTGGGTGCTTGTTTGAGACCATTAAGAGCTTTTTGAAGCATGTAAACATGATCCGGTTTCTCAAAATCAATGAAGCCGGGAGGTTGAGCCACATATACCTCCTCATTGATCAAACCGTTAAGAAATGCACACTTTACATCCATTTGTTGAAGATTAAATTCTAAAGCACAAGCGTAAGCTAAGAGGATTCTAATGGATTCTAATCTAGCTACGGGTGCGTATGTCTCGTCATAATCAATACCTTCTTGTTGATTATAGCCTTGAGCTACCAGTCTAGCCTTCTTACGAGACACAACAACATTCTCATCTAACTTATTCCTATATACCCATTTGGTTCCTATGATGGTCGAACTTTTAGGCGGAGGAACAAGTTCCTAAACGTCATTAGCAATAAATTGATTCAGTTCTTCTTGCATAGCGATGACCCAACTCTCATCCATCAAAGCTTCTTTAACATTCTTTGGTTCAATCAAGGAGACGAAACAAAAGAAGTTACTTTGATTTTGGACTTGAGATCTTAGGGTCCTTTGATTTAATTCGCCTATGACGTTATCAAGAGCATGATCCTTAAATCCTTAATGTTTACTCCCTTTTCAACACTAAGGTCTTCAACTCCTATGTTTCTAACATTTTTGGCATTAACTATGTCTATTTCATCTAAGTCATCATCTACCAAAGGTGGTGTCTTAGATGAAGGAGGGGTTTCATCAAATGTCACGTTAAGTGATTCTTCAATTACACCCGAGTTTCTATTGAGGACTATGTAGGATTTGCTAGTTTGAGAATAACCTAAAAATATACCTTCGTAAGAATATGGGTCAAACATTGTAAGGTAATCTTTGGTGTTGAGAATGAAGCACTTGCTTCCAAACACCCTAAAGTATTCCAATGAGGGCTTCTTACCTTTAAGAATCTCATAGGGGGTCATTCCTAGAAAAGGTCAAATAATAATTCGGTTGAGAATGTAAGTCAATGTGTCCACGGCATTGCACCAAATTTTTTAAGGAAAAGATTGCTCATTTAACATCGTCCTACTCATCTCTTGGATGGTCCTAATCTTCCTTTCAACTACCCCATTTGATTGTGGAGTGTGAGGAGCCGAGAAGTTATGGGTAATACCATGAGCTTCACAAAAGGAACCAAATTGCACTTCATTATCAAATTCCCTACCATGATCCGTCCTAATAGAGACAATTGAACATCCTAGTTGATTTTGAATTCTTCGACTAAAGGTTTCGAAGTGATCGAAAGCTACATTCTTAGACGCCAAAAATCTAGTCCAAGTGAATCTAGAGTAGTCGTCAACTATAAATAGGGTATAAAGGTTACCTCCATAACTCCGTATGGCGGAAGGTCCAAAGAGATCCATATGTAGGAGCTCTAAGCATCGAGAGGTCGAAACTAAATTCTTGGCTTTGTGACTTGAGTGAACTTGCTTCCCAATTTTGCAAGCATCACAAAAGTGACTATCAAACTTCATCTTGGGGAGATGTCTTACCAACTCCTTAGAGACTAAAGATTGAATTAAATGTATATTAGCATGACCTAATTTCCTATGCCAAAGAGTAGAACTATCGTCTAAAGTCGCTAGACATAATTTTTCCTTTGACTTCCTATTAACCTTCATGACATAAAGCCCATGCTTTCTAACACCTTTTCCAATGACTTTTCCATCTTTTACGATTTCACTGTCATATTCCAAAAAGATGACCTTACACTTATTGTCACAAATTTGACCTATACTTAGAAGGTTAAAACCTAAGTTATCTACGTCCTCTACGTTTTCTATAGTCACAGAGTCAAGAGAGACAGTACCTTGCCAATGATATTACCACATCTATTACTTGCGAATGTAACGTTACCTCCATCATATGCTTTGTAGTGCGAGAACAAACTTCGATTACCCGTCATGTGTTTAGAACAACCACTATCCTTAATCCACTCTTCGGGCTCTAGATCGATTCCCAAGCATATCTAGGTAACAACACACAAGATCAAACATTTGGTCCCCAATATCTCATGGGTCCAAAGTTGTTAGTTCCAAACATCCGTTGCATTTGGTTGGGATGCACAAATAAAGGAGACATTCCCCATGGGGAAAAATATTGTTGTTGAAAATTATTCCAATTCATATGGATATTTTGTTGTCCATAGTTTCTCCTAGGTGTCTTTGATCTTGATATAGTATTATTATTATTCCTCCTAGGTGTTAGGGTTGTACTCCTAGGTCGTGGTTTAGCTTGATCATCTCTTTTTGGCTTAGGTGTTCTACTTCTTGGTTTAGATTCATTTCGTACTCTTGGAGGAGTAGATGTTTGTCTAGATAAGTTTCTAGTTCCTATTAGAGGTTTACTCAAGGGCTTGTAGAATCTATCTAGAGTAGCCTTTTCGATTATAGGTACTTTCACCTTGTTAATAAGAATATGTTTTGGTCCTTCACCTAAAATTGACTTTTCAGAAAATTCAAGATTTTCACAAAACTCTTCTTCTGGATGCGGTTCCTTAGCTTCATCGACGGTTCCATAGAGATAAGGAACCGCCCCATATATTGGAGCACCGCGTTTGAAAACCTAACTTGTTTTGGTTCACTAGTTGATGTTTCATTAGTGTTATATCCTAACCCAAGTTTTTCCTTAGAATGAATTTGTTTGTTTAACATATCATCAAGAGCATTAGTACCTCTCATGATTTTTTCAAGTCTAATGGAGGTGCTCTTAAGGTTTTCATTTTCTTGTTTATGGTTTTCACATTTTAAGCATCCTAGATCTATTTCTTTATTTTTTTCAAGCTTAGCTAATATCTCTTTTAGCTCACTAATCTCGTTTTCAAGCTTAGTTATAGTTGATTTTATTACTTTGTTCTTTTCAATAAATTTTAGACTAAGCTTATGCAAGTTATTGTATTGACCTTCTAATTCACTATCATCTTGAGAAGAACTATTATTGCTATAATACTCGGTTTCGGAAAGTACCTCTTTAGAAGTGTGAGCCATGAGACACTTCTCATCTTTAGGGTTGTCATCAACATCTTCATCGCTATTGCTCCACGAACCTCCAACGAATGTCGTGTGGTTCTTCTCGCGTGAAGGCTTAGGACAATCACCGATGAAATGATTTAGATCACCACATCTAAAGCATTTCCTATCACCTTTATCATCTTTGGCAAATCGGCTTTTGGAGAAGGGTTTCTTGTCGTTGTTTGGTTGCCTCACGTATTTACCTCGTATTTTGAAGAACTTTTTAAAGTCTCTAACCGCCAAGGCATATTCCTCATCATCACTATCCGAGGAAATTTCATGGTCACTTTGTGCCTTCTTGGCTTCGAGTACAAGAGACTTTCTTTCACTATTTCCGAGTCCTTCAAAATTATCATCTCATGAACCTTCAAGTACCAATGAGTTCATCGAGTGATAATTTGGCGAGATCCTTTGATTCTTCAATCGCTGTGACTTTAGCTCTCCATTTTGGATGCAACGCCCTAAGAAACTTCCTAACATTGTTCTTTCTAGAAAACCCTTCATTAAGTGCTTTTAGACTAGTAATAATAGTGTTAAATCTTGCAAATGCACTATCTATGGTTTCATCTTCTAAGATGACAAATTGTTCATATTGTTGAACAAGAAGATCGATTTTACTTTCTTTGACTTGGCTATTACCTTGGTGGGTTACTAAAAGAGTATTCCAAATGTCTTTAGCGGTTTCAGACATAAAAATCCTTTCGTACTCTTTCTTTGATAAAGCATTATAAATCACCATTTTAGCCTCATTATTTTAGCAAGTTTTCTTTTAGTATCATCATTAGCTTTATCAAAAGTAACTATCTCCTTAATTTTATAAACTTCATTATATTGAAATGGCAAAAAATCACCATTGGTAATAACATGCCGAAGGTTTAAATCTTTTGATTTCACATAAGTCTCAAACCTATTTTTCCAATAAATAAAACTATCCGTTTCAAAAAGAGGTGGTCTTTGCATGGATTGCCCTTCTAGATACTTGTTGGAATCCATAGATCGATTCAAGTTTTAAAATACAATATATTTTAAGAAGTCTTGAGCAACCACGCTCTGATACCAATTGTAGAAACTAGAGGGGGGAGGGTTGAATAGTTTCTTAAATTTTTTTGTTAAAGGTTGGTTTTAAAAAATCCATTTTCAAAAACTTAAGCTTGAGTATTTATGTGAAACCTTCTTATACACAATAAGAACAAGGTATAGTGCAACTAACTAATAATCACAAGTATACAGAATAATGAATGTATAATGCAACTAAACTAATAATCACAAATATAAAGAATAATGAATGTAAAGAGATAAGGGAAGGAAAGATCAAACCAAACACCAAGGATTTATAGTGGTTTGGAAACGAAGCTCACTCCTCGTTTCTACTCCACTCCTCGAGTACTCCTTACTCGAGAGTTCACTAATCAACAAGCTCCTTAAGGTGGAGAAACCGTACACAACGTCGCTTAACCAATTTCCGACTCTAAGCTAAAAGTCGAGCCCTAATCTTAGCTAGGACCAATCTACACCAATATACTTTGAGGACTAAGTATTAACCCTAATACATACACAACTTCCAAATAGACACAACTACTTGGATCTTCACAACAATGACACAACAATGAATAAATAATTTTGGATCTTCAATGGATCTTTGAGGTAGACACAATACTTCAAGAATGATAGTGTTCTTCTCTTTGTACTTTTAGAGGAAAAGATGAGAGGAGAAAGATTCACTTCTAAACAAGTAGTAATCAAACAAATGATCAAGGATTTGAGTGATTTAAGAAGTATGAAAGAATTTGGAAATGTATTTGCAAAAGAGGTGGATTGAAAGTCAGAGAATGGTCCACTATTTATAAGACGGATGTCCAACGGCTATATCTACCCGCGGTTCTTTATTGCAACCTGCGGTTCCTTATCGACAAGGAACCGCCGTAGGCGCTAAGGAACCGCCGGCGTAGAGTCCGCTGCCTTTTGTCTTTTAGTGGGTTGGATCGAATCTTTGGATTAAAATATCCTGAAAGGATATTCCAAACTAAGATAGAATATGCCATTTTCAAATTTCAAACTTTCAAATAATTAATTTAATAAAACATTTTCTTAAAAATAAAGTTTAATGATAAAACTTTGTCACACTTAATAAAAAGTGATTTTTAAGAAAAGATTAAATCCTTGATCACTTAATTAGTATAATTACTTGTTTGTTCATACCTTAAGTGATAATGGTTGAAATAAAAAATACTTGAACTCAAGAGTTTGTTTTTCATTGTTTTCGTAAATGCTTGTTTTTACATATTGTCGTAATCAAAACAAAATGAGACCGAAAAATGCAAGTAACGTTTTTAGGCATCATTGCATTAACAAGTCTTATGTTCAAAACTGTTATAAAACCGTGTTTATCGATCCTTCTTGTTGGCTTAATTTTTTGACATCGTTGTCTATTAGGGGAGGTTATTAATTCAATGGTTTTGGCTACACCATTATGACTCTATTTTTGGACCTTAATCTCTATCTACGCAGAAGTGAAAAATGTATCCTCGTGATCATTCAAGACAAAAATAAAATATAAGAGATACAAAATAGGATTAAGGGAGTTTTAGTACGTGATTAGGGCATATGAGTAGTGTTAGGATTACTAACTTAATGCCAATGATCTCGTTACACGCTTAGCATGGAATTGGGTGAAAATCGAGGACGACGAAATTATTTCTAACGAAGCATTCACGTGTTCTTGTTCTGTGAACCTAAACGTCCCATTTTGCGATGAAAATCATACATTATGTCTAAAACACAAGTGGTAGTAGTTTATTAAGTTTTACGTTTCAATAAATGTCGATAAAAATGAATTTTGGAGATGCTACGATACTTTATTCTAGCATTGCGTGAGGGCACGACAATAGTTTAGTATGGGGAGTGATGAAACTACTTTATACATGGTCTCATCGTCCAAAACGGGCTTAAAACGATAAAAATATCATAAAAAGTGCCAAAGATATACTTGTGTATGTTCAATGTGTATTTTAGGTACAAATATCGAGAAAAAGACAATAGATCACAAGAATCAATCAAAAACGAACACGGGAAACGAAGCTGCACAAAGAATCGGACCCGAGTGTTGAATTTCTAAGAAAGTCCTTGAAGAAGGAATACTTGGCAACTTTAGTCCCTCAAGAAATGAAAACTTGTCACTTTTAGTCCTCCTAAATATCAATTATACAAGAAAGGACCTTAAAGTTTCAAGATATGTCAAGTTTATACCTTGAAGATTCAAGAAAGTACAAATCATACACTTAAAATACTTTTTGAAAAGTATTTGTGGCCAAAATGGAAAAAGTAAAACTTCAAAACAAAGGGAATGGAGTTTAATCTGCCAAGAATCTATTTATACATCTTTCGGAAGCCTAGGGACGTATTGACCAGACAAACAAACTTCCCCCACCAATCATAACCATCCACCTCACTATCGCCACCTATCATAAACCGCCACTTCACCATACCCTCCACCTTATCCTGCCCACGTCACAACCCCACTAACCCAGTTAATTATTAATATTATTTTTAAAACGATTATATTAATAATTAAGCTAGCGGTAAACACCACCAGTTTCCCTAAAACAAATCAAAACCACCCTCATTATCCACATAAACCCTAATCACTCAAAAACTTCAAATCAAAGGGAAAAAAACCAACTAGTGCAGATCACTAAGTCACCATTTTCTCATCACACCCTAACCCACAAACACGTCACCCCATGTGACGTGTAGGACCCTCCCCTACACCAAAACCCTACCATCTCAGCTTCCAAACAAAGTTTCAACAGTAAATCAATGGCTATGGGCTATTCCTTATTCCGTAATCTTAAATGAACGTGGGAGATCACTTAAGGCCAGCGTTGCATCAACATAACTCCAAAAATTCTTCACATGGCACGAATTTTGACCAAGCTCATATTCAAACAAGATGGTATATTCCAGGCATCTAAGGGTACTTTTGGAAATAGATACATTAGGGTTTACTAGTTTTTCAATTTCTTGTAAGCCTATAAATAAAGGCATTAGCAGATATTATAGTGCTTGTTCTTGGTTTTTCTCTTTTTGGTCACAACTTGTAAATCCTCTTCTTGATGAATGAAAGTGGATGTTGATTGTTGACAAAGAAACCCAAGATCCCTTTATTATTATTGTTATTTATTTCCTTTCAATCTGATTTCAAAAGTTGTTTTAAGAATTCTGCATTTGTGTTTTAAAAGTTCAAAATTTTATTGTTTTGGGATGAAGCTTTTTTCTGCTAAGTTACATATTCAGGCTCACAATCCACATGCTCATGAGTACTGATCATAAGGGAGTGCTTATTGGTTGATAAGCAAACCCTAATGAAGTACCCAAGGGCGTGAGGAAGGACTGATCTTGTAGTTAATACTCCTATATCTTGTTATTTGTACTAACAAGCTTTAGGCCCCCAAGCTTCTATAAGCTACTCATCAGATAGCTTATAGGGGGTTGTTTTGGTCTCAAGTTGCTTGTGTTTTTTGTGTGTTCAAAACAGCTCCATCAAGTCACCCTTAGCTCTCCAATTTTGAGCTGTCGACTAGGTTCTCACCTTCTCATTTCATCCAAGACATCCCTAGCTTGACCTAGTTGTTGGTCAAGCTTAGGGGAGCTTAGCTGTCCTCCCATAGGACGCCATTGGGAAGAGGTGACTTCTTTCTCTTTTCTCTTTTTCAGTTTTCTTGAAAAATGCTTGATACATGATGTTAATGCAATAATGACTAAAAACGTTACTTGCATTTTTCGGTCTCGCTTTGTTTTGATTACGACAATATGTAAAAACAAGCATTTACGAAAACAACGAAAAATGAATTCTTGAGTTCAAGTATTTTTCATTTTACCCATTTTCACTTAAGGAATGGATAAACAAGTACTAACCTTAATCAAGTGATCAAGTGATTTAATCTCTTCTTAAAACTCACTTTTTATTAAGTGTGACAAGTTTTTATTAAACTTTCTTTTTAAGAAAATGTTTATTAAATTAATTATTTGAAATTTGAAAATGGCATATTCTTATTTGGTTAAGAATTTCAGGATATTTTTTATATCTAGATAAGACCTCCACCACAAAAGGACAAAAAGGAGCGGAGTCTAGTCCGACGGTACCTTAGCACCTAGGCGGTACCTTATCGATAAGGTACCGCGAGCTAAGATAAGGTACCGCGGGCAGAACTAGCCGTTGGCTCCTTTGTCCTATAAATAGTAGACCATTCTCAGCTTTTCATCTCACCTCTTTTGCACATTTATTTCCAGATTCAAACCCCTTCTTTAATCACTCAAATCTTTGATCATTTGTTTGATTATTACTTGTTTAAGAAGTGAATCTTGTTCTTCCATCCCTTTCTCTCCAAGTGCAAAGAGAAGAACACTATCCTTGTGAAGTGTTGAGTCCACCACCAAAGATCCATTGAAGATCTAACTTTATACACTTGTAGTTGTGTCATAGTTGTGAAGATCCAAGTAGTTGTGTCTATTTGGAAGTTGTGTATGTACTAAGTATAGTTGTGTAGATTGGTCCTAGCTACGATTAGGGCTCGACTTTTAGCTTAGACTCGGAAATTGGTTAAGCGACGTGTACGGTTTTCTCCATCATAAGGAGCTTGTTGTGTAGTGAACTCTCGAGTAAGGAGTACTCGAGGAGTGGAGTAGGAACGAGGAGTGAGCTTCGTTGCCGAACCACTATAAATCCTTGGTGTTCGGTTTGATCTTTCTTTACCCTTAACTCTTTACATTCTTTATTCTTTATGCATATACATGTGTTAGTATTAGATTAGTTACACTATAATTCTTTATTCTTTGTGGATATATTTTTGTTAGTATTAGTTTAGTTACACTATCATTGTTCATATTGTGCATAAGAAGATTTCACATATTTCCTCAAGCCTAAGTTTTTGAAAAAGGATTTTTGGAAACCACATTTTAACAAGTAAATATAAGAAACTATTCAACCCCCCCTTCTAGTTTCTACAATTGGTATCAGAGCGGGTTGCTCAAGAATTTTTGAAGTATATTGTATTTTAAACCTTGAATCGATCTATGGATTCCAACAAATACCTAGAAGGGCAATCTTTACAAAGACCACCACTTTTTGAAACCGATAGTTTTATTTATTGGAAAAATAGATTTAAAACTTATGTGAAATCAAAAGATTTAGATCTTTGGCATGTTATTACCAATGGTGATTTTTTACCCTTTCAATTTAATAAAGTTTCTAAAACAAAAGAATTGGTCACTTTTGACAAAGCTAATGACGATATTAAAAAGAAACTTTCAAAAAATAATGAGGCTAAAATGGTGATTTATAATGCTTTGCCTAAGAAAGAGTATGAAAGAATTTTTATGTGTGAAACCGCTAAAGATATTTGGAACACTCTTTTTGTAACCCACCAAGGTAATAGCCAAGTCAAAGAAAGCAAAATCGATCTTCTTGTCCAACAATATGAACAATTTGTCATCTTAGAAGATGAAACTATTGATAGTGCATTTGCTAGGTTTAACACCATTATTACTAGTCTAAAAGCACTTGATGAAGGTTTTTCTAGCAAGAACAATGTTAGGAAGTTTCTAAGGGCCTTACATCCAAAGTGGAGAGCAAAAGTCACGGCGATTGAAGAGTTGAAAGATCTCTCAACTTTATCACTCGATGAACTCATAGGAAACTTGAAGGTTCATGAGATGATAATTTTGAAGGACTCGGAATTAGTGAAAACCAAGAGTGAAAGGAAATCTCTTGCACTTAAAGCCAAGAAGGCACAAAGTGACCATGATAGTTCCTCGGAAAGCGATGACGAGGAGTATGCATTGGCGGTGAGAGATTTCAAGAAGTTCTTCAAGAGACGAGGTCAACACGTTAGGCAACCCAACTATGACAAGAAACCATTGTCAAAGAATCGGTTTGTCAAGAACAAAAAAGGTGATAGGAATTGCTTTAGATGTGGTGATCCAAATCACTTCGTTGGTGATTGTCCAAAGCCCGCTCGTGATAAGAACCACACGGCGTTCGTTAGTGGCGCTTGGAGCGACAGCGGTGAAGATGATGATGACAACCCCAAGGAGGAGAAATGTCTTATGGCTCACACTTCTAAAGAGGTACATTCTGAAACCGAATATTATAGCAATGATAGTTCCACTTATGATATTGAATTTGAAGGCAAATATGATAGTTTACACAAACTTAGTCTTAAATTCATATAAAAGAATAAAACCTTAAAAACAACCAAAACTAAGCTTGAAAATGAGATCAATGAACTTAGGGAGAAATTAGCTAAACTTGAGAAAAACAAAGAGGTTGATTTAGGTTGCTTAAGTTGCGAGAAACTTAGATTAGAGAATGAAGATCTCAAGAGCACCTCCATTAAATTGGAAAAGTTCATGAAAGGAACTAGTGCTCTTGATGATATGTTAAACAAACAAGTTCATTCTAAGGAAAGACTTGGTCTAGGTTTTAACTCAAATGAAGCCTCAACTAGTGAACCAAAACAAGTCAGGTTTTCACAAAAAACACCCACTGTACGCGGTTCCAAATTGTATGGCGCGGTTCCTTATCACTATGGAACCGCCGCCATAGATAAGGTACCGCGGGCAGGGGATGATTTTGGTGAAAATCCTGAACTTTCTGAAAAGTCTAAGTTAGGTGAAAAACTAAAGCATCTTACTGTTAATAAGGTAAAATTACCCATACTTGACGACAATGCTATTGGTAAGTTCTACAAGCCATTAAGTAAACCTCTCATGGGAAATAGAAGTTTATCTAGACTATCCTCTACTCCACCTAGAGTACGGAATGAGTCTAAGCCTAGAAGTAGAACGACAACGCTTAGAAGAGATGATCAAAACAATTCACGATCTAGAAGTAAAACTCCAACACCTAGAAGGAATAATCATAACTCTAAACCTAGATCAAATACACCTAGGAGAAATAATGAACAACAAAATGGTTACATGAATTACTACCCTCCTCCATTTTGTTCTCCATGGGGAACCCCTTCTTCATTCATGCATCCCAACCAAATGCAAGGGATGTTTGGAACTAACAATTTTGGACCCATGAGATATTGGGGACCAAATGTTTGATCTTGTGTGTTGTTACCTAGATATGCTTGGGAATTGATTTGGAGCCCGATGAGTGGATTACGGATAGTGGATGTTCTAAACACATGACGGGTAATCGAAGTTTGTTCTCGCATTACAAAGCATATGATGGAGGTAACGTCACATTCGCTAGTAGTCTACGTGGTAATATCATTGGCAAAGGTACGGTTTCTCTTGACTCCATGACCATTGAAAATGTTGAGCACGTAGATAACTTAGGATTTAACCTTTTAAGTATAGGTCAAATTTGTGATAATAAGTGTATGGTCATCTTTTCGGAACATGACAGTGAAATCGTAAAAGATGGAAAAGTCATTGGAAAAGGTGTTAGCAAGCATGGGCTTTATGTCATGAAGGTTAATAAGAAGTCAAAAGACAACATATGTCTTGCGACTATAGATGATAGTTCTACTCTTTGGCATAGAAGATTAGGTCACGCTAATATGCGTTTAATTCAATCTTTAGTCTCTAAGGAGTTGGTAAGACACCTCCCCAAGATTAAGTTTAATAGTCACTTTTGTGATGCTTGCAAAGTTGGAAAGCAAGTTCACTCAAGTCACAAAGCCAAGAATTTGGTTTCGACCTCTCGGTGCTTAGAGCTCCTACATATGGATATTTTTGGACCTTCCGCCATACGGAGTTATGGAGGTAACCTTTATACCCTAGTTATAGTTGATGACCATTCTAGATTCACTTGGACTAGATTCTTGGCATCTAAGAATGAAGCTTTCGATCACTTCGAAATCTTTAGTCGAAGAATTCAAAATCAACTAGGATGTTCAATTGTTTCTATTAGGACGGATCATGGTAGGAAATTTGATAATGAAGTGCAATTTGGTGCCTTTTGTGAAGCTCATGGTATTACCCATAACTTCTCGGCTCCTCGCACTCCACAATCATATGGGGTAGTTGAAAGGAAGAATAGGACTCTCCAAGAGATGAGTAGGACGATGTTAAACGAGCAATCTTTGCCTCAAAAGTTTTGGTGCAATGCTGTGGACACATCGACTTATATTCTCAACCGAATTCTTATTCGACCTTTCCTAGGAAAGACCCCCTATGAGATTCTTAAAGGTAAGAAACCCTCATTAGAATAATTTAGGGTGTTTGGAAGCAAGTGCTTTATCCTCAACACCAAATACTACCTTACCAAGTTTGACCCAAAGTCTTACGAAGGTATCCTTTTAGGTTATTCCCAAACCAGTAAAGCCTACATAGTCCTAAATAGAACCACGGGGGTTATTGAAGAATCACTCAACGTAACCTTTGATGAAACCCCTCCTTCGCCCAAGACACCACCATTGGTTGATGATGACTTGGATGAATTAGAAGTAGTTAAAGCCAAAGAGGTTAGAAAAATAGGAGTTGAAGACCTTAGTGTTGAAAAGGAAGTAAACATTAAGGAGTCTAGGGATCATACTCTCAATAATGTCATTGGTGACTTAAATCAAAGGACCCTAAGATCTCAAGTCCAAAACCAAAGCAACTTCTTTTGTTTTGTCTCCTTGATTGAACCAAATAATGTTAAAGAAGCTTTGTCGGATGAGAGTTGGGTCATTGCGATGCAAGAAGCATTGAACCAATTCGTTGCCAATGATGTTTGGGAACTTGTTCCTCCACCTAGAAGTTCTACCATTATAGGAACCAAATGGGTATATAGGAATAAGTTAGATGAAAATGGTGTTGTGTCTCGTAACAAGGCTAGACTTGTAGCTCAAGGCTATAATCAACAAGAAGGGATTGATTATGACGAGACATATGCACCGGTAGCTAGATTAGAATCAACTAGAATCCTTTTAGCCTACGCTTGTGCCTTAGATTTTAAGCTTTAACAAATGGATGTAAAGAGTGCATTTCTTAACGGTTTGATCAATGAGGAGGTATATGTGGCTCAACCTCCCGGCTTCATTGATTTTGAGAAACTGGACCATGTTTACAAGCTTAAGAAAGCACTTTATGGACTCAAACAAGCACCCAAAGCTTGGTATGATAGACTTAAAGCGTTTCTTGTTAAACATGAGTATACCATGGGGATGGTAGACAATACACTCTTTACAAAGAAGAAAGGTTCTCACCTCATAATCATATAAATATATGTTGATGACATTATATTTGGCTCAACTTGTCAAGAATTGTGTGATGACTTTGCCAAAATCATGCATGATGAGTTTGAAATGAGTATGATGGGAGAACTTAACTTCTTTTTAGGACTCCAAATTAAACAAATGGACGATGGTATTTTCTTTAGTCAATCTAAGTACGCTAAAGAAATGCTAAAGAAATTTGGATTAGAAGAATCTAGACCAATGAAGACCCCTATGGCCTCGGATACTAAACTCACCGTAGATGATGATTGTGAGTCGGTAGACAACACCAAATATAGAGGTATGATTGGTAGTTTGTTATACCTAACGGCAAGTCGACCAGATATCATGTTTAGTGTTTGCCTTTGTGCTCACTTCCAAGAGGCTCCCAAAACCTCTCACCTTGAAGCGGTTAAGCGTATCTTCCGATACATTAAAGGCACTATACATTTAGGATTATGGTATCCTAAAGGGACCGGCGTAGAAACCATTGTCTACGCGGACTCGGATCATGCGGGAGACTATGTGGACCAGAAAAGCACTAGTGGAGTTTGTAACTTCATGGGTTGTTGTTTAACTTCTTGGTTCTCAAAGAAACAAACCGCTCTTGCAATATCCACCACGGAAGCCGAGTATGTGAGTGCCGGAAAAGCATGCCAACAAGCTCTATGGATGAAGCAAGCGCTTGTTGATTACGAGATTTCTCTTGATGATGTTCCCATCATGTGCGATAATAAAGGCGCTATAGACCTTAGCAAGAGTCCCGTGCAACATTCGCGAACCAAACACATAGAAATTAGACACCATTTCCTTAGGGATAATGTTCAAAAGGGGAACATTTCTATTGAAAAGGTGCCCTCTAAGGACAACTTAGCCGATATCTTCACTAAGCCACTTAAGAGGGAACCTTTTAATTACTTGCGTCTAGGTCTAGGATTAATGGAACATCTTACTTAAATTCTTTTCTTCTTGTGTGTTTTCTTTTACCACTTTGAGTCTTTGAGTCTTTTAAACTCCTTTTGAAAAATCTTCTCCTCTCCTTTTCAAAATTCTCAAAGTCTCTTTCGAAAATGGTTGAGAAATTCGTTTGACATTGTTAATTCAATCTAAAAACGATTTTTCATAGATTCTCGCTATTAATCTAGAGCTTACATAATTCATATGTATGATTCTCTCAAACATAGCAAGAACAAGATAGAATCATGGAGGATCATTGTGTCATGACTTAAGGTCTTGTCTTACACACCTCCTACATGGATTTTAAATCCATGTATTTTGGTCAAATCTCTATTTGGTAAGTTTGCATATGTTTTCTTTGTCTATCTTTGCTTTTAAGCATATCCCTATGATAAGTTAGACTAGAAAAATAAGATTTGCTGAAAAATCTTCCTCCAAACACCAAACCCTGCCTCTGCAGGCGGTTCCATATGTGAACCGCGGTACCTTATTGATAAGGTACCGCCACCCTAGATAAGGAACCGCCTACAGTGCCTTCCTTTTTCGGGTTTTTGTCTGAAACTCCAGATTTGCTCCAACATTTTTGAGAATCTGTGTTTCAAACCCTTTGACCACCCCAAAAAAATACCCTAAGCCTTCCCTATTTAAACCCTAAGCATTTTGCATTACTTCACACACAAAATGTATTATTCTCCCAATGAAAGCCTTGAATCCCCACCATTCTCTCCAATTGCTTTCAACCCAAATTCACCCAAGAACACTCTTAATCACATGTCTCCTACCAAGAATGTTGATTGTGGAACATCTTTTCTTCCACCACCACCCTTTAGTGTTCTTCCTCCTTCTCATGATAATGTCATGCATCATGGAACATATTTTCAATGTTGTCAATATCAACACCTTGCTATGGCACACATCTATGAGGAGTTGAGCTACATCAAGAGTCTCTTAATCAAGCCTCCTCTTCACTTTGATTATGAGATCTCCAACAAGCCACCACCACCACCCTCCGCCATTACCTTGTCTTTCATATAAGCATTGGTTGCTTATCTACAAGACACCAAATTCAAGCAAATCTTAGATTTCTAGAATAACTAGGATTAGATTTATGCTTTTGGCTTGTTCCTTTTTCCATACTTCTTTGTATGATGTCCTTTTAGTAACCTATCTTGGATCTTTGTCTTTGTGTTTTCTTCTCTTTTTTTTTATGTGACCGATTGCTATATATTGTTGGTTGTTTCTTTTGTTCAACTAACCCTTCTATGTAGCTTGTCACCATATCTCGATTCCTCGATGCCCCAAGCTAGGGGGAGTAAGCACCAAGGGGGAGTCTTTGCAAAGTCCGTTTCTTCAACACCGGCTTACGCAACCTTTTTGCTTCGACAAAGGGGGAGAAATAAATAAACTCGTCTTCGAAAATCTTGTTTTTGTGTGATTGAGTTTATGTATTGTCGGAATCAAAAAGGGGGAGACTGTTAATGCAATAATGACTAAAAACGTTACTTGCATTTTTCGGTCTCGCTTTGTTTTGATTACGACAATATGTAAAAACAAGCATTTACGAAAAAAACGAAAAACGAATTCTTGAGTTAAAGTATTTTTCATTTTACCCATTTTCACTTAAGGTATGGATAAACAAGTACTAACCTTAATCAAGTGATCAAGTGATTTAATCTTTTCTTAAAACTCACTTTTTATTAAGTGTGACAAGTTTTTATTAAACTTTCTTTTTAAGAAATTTTTTTATTAAATTAATTATTTGAAATTTGAAAATGGCATATTCTTATTTGGTTAAGAATATCCTTTCAGGATATTTTTTATATCCAGATAAGACCTCCACCACTAAAGGACAAAAAGGAGCGGAGTCTAGTCCGGCGGTACCTTAGCACCTAGGCGGTACCTTATCGATAAGGTACCGCGGGCAGAACTAGCCGTTGGCTCCTTGTCCTATAAATAGTGGACCATTCTCAGCTTTTCATCTCACCTCTTTTGCACATTTATTTCCAGATTCAAACCCCTTCTTTAATCACTCAAATCTTTGATCATTTGTTTGATTATTACTTGTTTAAGAAGTGAATCTTGTTCTTCCATCCCTTTCTCTCCAAGTGCAAAGAGAAGAACACTATCCTTGTGAAGTGTTGAGTCCACCACGAAAGATCCATTGAAGATATAATTTTATACACTTGTAGTTGTGACATAGTTGTGAAGATCCAAGTAGTTGTGTCTATTTAGAAGTTGTGTATGTACTAAGTATAGTTGTGTAGATTGGTCCTAGCTACGATTAGGGCTCGACTTTTAGCTTAGAGTCGGAAATTGGTTAAGCGACGTGTACGGTTTTCTCCACCATAAGGAGCTTGTTGTGTAGTGAACTCTCGAGTAAGGAGTACTCGAGGAGTGGAGTAGGAACGAGGAGTGAGCTTCGTTGCCGAACCACTATAAATCCTTAGTGTTCGGTTTGATCTTTCTTTACCCTTAACTCTTTACATTCTTTATTCTTTATGTATATACATGTGTTAGTATTAGATTAGTTACACTATCATTCTTTATTCTTTGTGGATATATTTTTGTTAGTATTAGTTTAGTTACACTATCATTGTTCATATTGTGCATAAGAAGATTTCACATATTTCCTCAAGCCTAAGTTTTTGAAAAAGGATTTTTGGAAACCATATTTTAACAAGTAAATATAAGAAACTATTCAACCCCCCCTTCTAGTTTCTACACATGAATTTGTTATGTGTGACACATGAGAAAAGTTTTCTGCTTGTAATATGCTTATTTCCAATTGTTAGACCTTGGTCAGTGTTTAAATCAAATGCAATGGTGTTTAAATCAGAAAGTGTTTGAAAATTTTCTCAAAAGTGAACATAATGGGTGTTTGGATTATCAGTTTACAAGTATGTTGGTATCAACTGAGTAGGTAAAAAGGGCCACTATTGTGTTTGGTTCAAATTTGGTGTAGTTAAGTTTTAAAATTGCATATTTGGTGATATAAAAAACCTAAGCTGCTTCATAGTCCGAACTAGATCTGTTTTAGACTTTTAGAAAGTGAATTTGGTCATATATCTAGTTAGGGTTTAGGACTAGGGCTGTGTAGTTGATGAGACTGCTTTTATACATGGTCTCATCGTTCTTTTTGGACTTAAAATGCATTAAATATCATCAAAATACCCAAATATATGCTTGTGTTTGTTGCTTGTGTATTTTAGGTACGGATATTGAGAAAATGACAAAAGATCACAAGAATCAATCAAAAACGAACACGGGAAACGAAGCCGCACGATGAACCAAGCCCTAATGAAGAATTTTCCAAAGAAGACCTTGAAGTTTGAAGACATTACAAGAATGGCCCTTGAAGAATGCATTAATTGCATGATTAATCCTTGATATAAGTTTTGAAAACTTTGGTGCCAAAAATGACAAGCTAAGGAAAGTTATTTACAAAGGAAGTGCAAGTTTATGGCTGATTGAATTAAAGAGACAAGAAGTAAGGAATAGAGGGACCTCTTCTGGCAGATAGCTAAACTTGTCCCAGCCAACCACCAATCGCCACATCACCCCACTCAACTCCATCCTCCAATCAACATCCACCTTTGTCCCACGTCACAACCCATTCACTAATCTTATTTAATCTGTTTTTTAAAATTTAAATTACATGGGAAACACATATTTTCTCTCTTAATCAGATTAAACCAACACCTCTTTCCCCAAGAACCCTAATTGGGGTTTTCTTAATCCTTCCATAATTAAACCCCATCTCCTCCAGAACACTGATTAAACACCTTTTAAACCCAGTCCCACCCACAAAACCTTGCCAGCTCACCAATGATCCCCAAACCCCACTACCCTACTCACGTCTCTTTCCCACAATTTCAAAAAGGAGACAAGATTCACGGCTTAGATGATAATGCGTGCTCCCTAAGCTCAAATGAATGGCCAAGATCAAAAATCCAAGCTGCACTCACATGCTTCCTGCAAAATCACAAGATGCCACTTTGACGATTTTTCAAACATCCTTGACCAAGGGCTTTTTAGGATTTTCAGCTAATTAGGGTTTTGCTTTCTAGAATATACTATTAGCTAGTATAAAAAGGGGTGGCTTGTACCCCTTTTTGGTTGTTCCAGTTTTATGTAAAATTTTATTTTATGAATTAATGAAAAAGTTTTTTCCTGCATAAGACTGAGATCCCTTTTACTTTCCAGTATTTTAAGTTTTAAAGTTTGTTTTTCCTGAGTCCATTTTTAAATCTTCAAGTTTTGTTTTAAGAATTTCACTTATATCCAAGATTTTCAGAAACTTGTTCTTTCTGAAAAGCTTAGATACAAGTTCAAGATTGAGTTGGACCTGTCTTGATAAGACAGGTTTAACTCCTGGAGTTGATTTTTTTAATTTCTTTGTTTGGTTCCAAAAGTTTCACAAGGTTTTCAATTTTGGTTCTCCAAGATTTCTACAAAAATCTTATTCATCATCTTTTTAGCTTACTGCTATAAGCCATTCAATAAGCTTATTAAACCAAGCTTATTGAATCACTTATAGCTTGTTCTTTCTCTCTTTGTTGTTTGTGGTGTGCAGGAAACAAGGATCAATCAAGTTTTATTCTCACCATTTTCTTGTCATTTGTGCTCAAACCAATCCAATCTCACAAGGCTCAGCACAAGCCCGGGCTTGTAGGAGGTGGCTTATCAGCCACTGTTGGGCTTGTAAGTAAGCCCAACAAGGTAGTCCTTGTTGTCTATTTTCAATTTTCATTTTTCTAAAATTTTTATGCTTTATGTGATTTTTTTTGTTAAGTTGTTAAGAATCTGTTTAAGTGTTTGTATTTGCTCTATTTAGTATATTATGCATGTTTAGAAGGATTTAATCCAGTTTGGTTAAGCTTTGTGTTGATTTTGTTTGAAAAAAGTTGAAAAAAGAGTTTAAAGGGTTGTTTGGATACGGGTTTAAGTAGGATAAAAAATTATTGCTTGTGCTTAAAACTTGTTTAGGTATATTTCTTAAGTGATAAATAGGTAGTGTGAAGTTTAGTTATCAGTTTGGTAAAGGTTTGAAACTATTTGTATGTTAAAAAGTAGCAAAAATTCAGAAACTTGCCCATTGTGTATGATTCTGTTGAAATTTTGTGCTTAGATCTTGTGAGCTGTTAGATCTTAAGGTGTCTGAGGATTGTGTGTCATTTGTATGCATGTTTGTGAGCTTATTTCCAAGATATAAGGTTTTAAAATTTAGATTTGTGCATGAAACATCAGCAATTGTTCATCAGACCTGCTAGTGACTTTTCAGAAACTTTTTTGGCTTGATTGGTGCTTATTATGTTAAGTGATTGTTTGTTATTTTGTATAATCTGACTCCTTATACTCCAAAGAGTATAAGGGTGCCTTATTGTCCCAAATAAGCTATCAAAATAAGCTTTCCTAAGCTTATTGAAAAACAGACCAAAAATTTACACTGTCAGTGGGAACTCCTTTCCCACTGCTAGTGTCTTTTTTACCACTGCTAAGCTAAAGGACAAATCCAGTCCTCATGTCACTATCAGTTTTCTTATATTTTTGTCTTTAGTGCTTAAATTTGTGAATTAAGACTTGAAACCAGTTCCATAATTTTTCTTATTTAATTTAGGATTTTTCTGATTAATTAAATTTTTATTTACTGTTCATTTGGTAATTTTTAGGTTTTATTGCATTTTTAATTAATTAAAATATTTTTGTTTTTGTCTTTTAGTGCCAAAAAGTGATATTTTTCAGTTTAATCAATTTTCCTAGACTTAGAATGATATTCTAAGGTTTTTGGTATAAAAAGATTTTACTGTTCATCTTTTTATTAATTTTTAGAATTAATTTAAGTTAATTAGGGTTTTAATTAAACTAGTTTTGTCATTTAGTGGAAAATTTAATATTTTTCAAGCTTTTTCATTTTTCTACTGTTCATTAGAGTAAATTAGGATTTTTAAAATTGGTAGATTATTTTTAGCATTATTTTATTATTTTTTATAATTAGTTTGGTTTAAAAATAGTTTTTAGTAATTTAAAAATAGAAAAATAGTATTTAAAAATTGTAAAAAATACTTTTTAGTTTTTAGATAATATAAGTAAGTTATTTGTTCAATAAAATCATATTTTGGACATTTTTATTAATTATATTTAATTTTAAGGCTTTAATTAGCATTTAAAATTGAATATTTAATTAATAAAAGGTTTTAAAATATTTTTATTGGATTTTATTCCTTATTTATATTATTTTAGACTTGTTTTAGCTTATAATTAATTTTTAGATTGAAATTTTTAATTTTGTAGCTTTTTGCGACTTTACGTGTACGCCTTTTTCGTCATAGTTTAATTCGTAATCGTAACCGTCTTTTCTTTCCTTTCTAATTTCTTTTCTTCTTGTTCATAATTACAAACATCATATATCAACTCTCAACACAACGCACTAGCCTCCTCGAGAACGAACTCACCTAGGGTCATTCACACACGGTTTTCCTAAATCGTCGTGCACACTTGCCCTATTTTATTGCCTTCTTTTCCTAAAGGGGTAGTTTTACTCAACATCATTTTGGCGCCGCTGCCGGGGAGGCGTGTTATGTTTTGGTTGAACCATTGTTGTTTTTATATATAGCCATAAAAGTAATTGTATTAATAGCACTCTATTAATACGTATTATCGTTTTTTGATTTTTGTGAATATTATTACTATATTGTATACGTAGAACAATAAATTTATAAGTACTCCAAATACGTGAGCAATCACAACCTTGACTCGGGATTTCATCACTCGATCATTGTATTCGAATCTCAAACCAAAGAAAAAAGGCAAAAATAGATAAATACTTTCGTGAAGCTTAATCTTGATAATACAAACTATAAGGTGGGTATAAGGCGGTTGTATTTCACGACCTAAAGGAAAAAGGCTCTTAAGTGCTTCGCGCCGCCTCGTTTCCTCCGCTTACTTGTGCGTATTTGATTTTGAGAGTGAATCGAGGGTTTTGCCGCCCAAAGTATTATTAAGTATCATATATATTTTCTTGGTTTCATTTGATTAAACCCCCTTGAACGATTTGGTGTTCCACCATCGTTCTAAAGTCATCGAAGGCGTTCACTTCACGTGATCGTTTTCATTCCTTGAGGCTTCTTTAATCGAGAGATTTGATTAAGGAGTAGATTTGTAGATTTTGGTCTACTTAATACATTCCAAAAAAATCCAAAAAAGTTAAAAACAATCAAAAACCACAAAAAAATTGAAAAAGTAAAAACACCAAAAAGAATCTTCTTTGCTCGCCTTCTCGTTATACGTGACGTTTATGCAAACTCGCTCTAAAGCAAGACGTGCTCGTAAACGAAGAAACAAATCACTCACTCCTACTAGTGAGGACTCTCCTATTGACGAACCCATTGTAGTGAAAGAAGCACCCATGGCTAATCGAACTATGATGGAGTTGCTTCAAGCACCCACCGAGGGTTATGGAGAAGCGATTGTGATTCCCGCTATCCTTGCGGAGAATTTTGAGGTTAAGACGGGTTTGTTGTCCATGATTCAAAACAACAAGTTTCGAGGGGACGAAAAGGACAACCCGCATAACCACATTCGCCAATTTAATCGTCTCACCGCCACGTGCAAGTTTAAGGATGTTTCAAACGACTCGATTAAGATGATGCTTTTTCCGTATTCCTTAGCAGGGCCCGCAAAAATTTGGTTAGAGAAAGAGCCACCCAATTCTATATTGACGTGGAAGGATCTCGTTTCAAAATTCGTGAACCAATTTTTTCCGCCCTCTAAGACTACGCACTTGAAAAACGAGATTTCAAAGTTTTCGCAAGAGTATAATGAGAGTTTTTCAACGGCTTGGAATAGGTTTAAGGAAATGTTGCACGAATGTCCTCATCATGGTTTTTCCGACTTACATCAAATAGACACGTTTTACAATGGCTTGAACGATCATGAGCGTGATTATCTTAATGCCGCCGCGGGTGGTAATTTTTTGTGTAAGACGGTCGAGGAAGCATTGTTAATTATTGAGAATAGGTCTAAGGTGTATAGTCCTCGTAGCACGTCGAGTGTTCGTAAGGCTTCGTCTTCATCTTCACCTAGTTTGTCACACACCGTTGATGCTTGCCAAGTCGAGGCTAATTTGGAAAACAAAATTTTTGATATAGTGAAAGGCTTGTTAGTTGAGTTTAAAGTTGGTGAACAACCCGCTCCCGCTACGATTAAAGCGGTTGAGGTTTCTTGTATGTATTGTGGTGGAGCTCACGATTATTCCGAGTGCATTACCAACGGTGGTAACACTTCGAGTGCCTTCGCGGCCGCGCGAACTTATAACCAAAACGGTCAAGTTCCTCGCACTAATCAATTGACTCCACCGGGTTTTTCACCAAATCAAAATGCTAACAATTATCGAAACAATCAAGTTGGTTACCAAAGCAATCAAAGGAACAATTATAAGGGTAATAACAACTATGGGAATCAAGGGAGTAGTAGTAGCCAATTGCAAAATCAAAATCAAAACCGTAATTTTCAAAACACGAGTCAAGGACTTCAAAATACTAAAGAACTTCCAATGGACTTTTTGAATTACGCTACTTTAAATGATAAGATTTTGGAAAACATTCAAGAGCAAATGGCTACTCAAGCTAGGGACACGGCTAAGAACGCAAAGGAGTTAGCTAATTTTATTAAGGAAAATCTAGCCATGAGAAATGAATTGAAAAATGATTTTGCTAACCAAATTCGAGGTCAAAACAACAAGATAGAGCAAAGTCATGCTAGGCTTGAACAAAGAATTGACCAAAAAGCCGCTAGCCAAGATGTGAAGTTTAATAATTTTGATGCTAAGCTTAATGCCATTTTAGAAGCCGTCATGGGGAACAAAGCCTCTACTTCGGGTAGTTTGCCGAGTAACACCGTTTCAAACCCGAAGGGGGAGATGAAAGTGATTACCACACGTAGTGGTAAGACACTTAAAGAACCAACTCCTCAACCAATTACTCCAACGGTGGAGGAAATTGAGGAAGAACCCGAGGTGGTGGTCGAAAAGGAGCATATTTCAAGCCCACAAAGTACCGCTCATGCCACACCTACGGTTGACCCATCACCCATTTTGGAACCCGAGATTCCAAAGGCTATGCCTATGCCCCAACCTACACCACCCTTGCCTTACCCATCGAGACTTAGGAAGGAGAAACGACAAGAGCGCGACAACTATCAATTTGAGCTTTTTATGAAAATATTTCGTGATTTGCACTTTAATGTGAGTTTCGCCGATGCTTTGGTCATGATGCCTCGATTTGCCGCTAACTTTAAGAGTATGTTGAACAACAAGGAGAAATTACACCAAATGTCTAGTTGTTCGTCGGTTTATCTTAATCGCATACCTCAAAAAGTCGGTGATCCCGGTAAATTTTTGATCCCTTGTGCAATTCAAGATATGGAAGAATGCTATGCCTTGGCCGATCTTGGTGCTAGCATTAACTTGATGCCACTTGCCATCTACAAGTCGCTCAATCTTCCTAATCTTACTCCTTCACGAATGTCTATTGAGTTGGCCGACCATTCCACGATTCTTGCATGTGGTTTGGCGGAAGGCGTTTTTGTGAAAGTGGGGAAGTTCTACTATCCCGTAGACTTTATTGTTGTTGACATCCCCACGGATCCTCAAGTTCCTCTTATTTTAGGTCGTTCGTTTTTAGATACGTCTATGGCTTTGATTGATGTGCATGCTAGAAAGATCACCTTACGTTTCAACGACGAGGAACTTGTTATAAACGCAACTCAAAATTCTCAACTTTCTCATGTTTATTCCGTTGCTACCATAAACCTCGTTGATATGATCGACGTGGTTTGCGAGGAATTTTCACAAGAAGTTTTAGGGTTTGGTGATGAAGAAACTAGTGGCAATCCCACTATGTTAGATCCAATTCTTGATAATTTGACACCAACCTTCACTCCTTTCGAAGGTGGTGGTTTTACGTTGGAAGAATTCGATGTTCCACGTACTTGTGACGAAGACCTCGACAACTATGAGGACTTCTCGATTATCAAGGATTTTCTCAACGATTTCCCATTTCCTCCACCCGAGGAGGTTATGAGTATCGAGCCTAAATCTTCACTTGAGGAACCACCTATTCTCGAGTTGAAAGAATTACCTCCTCACCTCGAATATGTCTATTTGGAGGAGGACGACAAGTTGCCGGTTATTATTGCGAAGGAACTTTCAGATGATGAAAAAACCGCACTTGTCGATGTTCTTAAGGATCACAAAGGGGCGATTGCGTGGAAGTTATCCGACATTAAGGGAATCGATCCCAAATTTTGTACACAAAAAATATTAATGGAGGAAGATTTCAAGCCAACAATCCAAAGTCAAAGGAGGGTGAACCCCAAAATTCACGACGTCATAAAAAAGGAGGTCCTTAAACTCCTTGACGCGGGAATGATTTACCCTATTTCCGATAGCCCTTGGGTGAGTCCTATTCATTGTGTCCCTAAAAAGGGAGGGATGACCGTTGTGCCAAACTATGCCAACGAGTTGATTCCCACGAGACTCGTGACCGGATGGAGAGTGTGCATTGACTATCGTAAGTTGAATGAAGCCACTCGAAAAGACAATTTTCCCTTGCCCTTCATGGACCAAATGTTGGAGCGTCTTGCGGGAAACGATTTCTATTGATTTTTAGATGGTTTTTCCGGTTACTTCCAAATTCCCATCGATCCTCGTGATCAAGAAAAAACTACGTTTACGTGTCCATATGGAACGTTTGCCTATCGTAGAACGCCATTCGGACTTTGCAATGCACCGGGAACTTTTCAACGATGCATGATGGCTATTTTTCATGATATGATCGAGAAGACGATGGAAGTCTTCATGGATGACTTTTCCGTGTTTGGTGATTCCTTTACTTCGTGTTTGTCGAACCTTGAGAGAATGTTAAAACGTTGTGAGGAAACTAACCTTGTGCTCAATTGGGAAAAATGTCATTTTATGGTTAAGAGTGGAATCGTCTTAGGGCACAAGGTCTCGAAAGCGGGGATTGAGGTAGATCAAGCTAAGGTAGACGTCATCGCCAAATTACCTCATCCCAAAACCGTCAAGGGAGTTAGGAGTTTCCTAGGCCACGCGGGCTTTTATCGACGATTCATCAAGGATTTCTCGAAGATTTCTCGACCCATTACACATCTTCTTGAAAAAGAAGCACGTTTTGTCTTTGACGAAGATTGTGTACGAGCCTTTGAGATCCTTAAGAGGAAACTTACCGAAGCTCCCATTCTTGTTGCTCCAAATTGGAACCTCCCCTTTGAGCTTATGTGTGATGCAAGTGATTACGCTATTGGGGCCGTTTTGGGGCAACGTCATGATAAGCACTTCTTGCCTATTCACTATGCTAGCAAGACGATGACCGAGGCTCAACTTAAATACACTACAACGGAAAAGGAGTTCCTTGCCGTGGTGTATGCATTTGAGAAATTCCGACCTTATCTCGTCTTGACGAAATGCATAGTGTATACGGACCACTCGGCTATCAAGTATCTCATGGCAAAGCAAGATGCTAAGCCGAGATTACTTCGTTGGATTCTCATACTTCAAGAATTTGATCACACCATCGTTGACAAAAAAGGAGCCGAGAATCTAGCGGCCGATCATCTCTCTCGTTTGGAAGATCCTCACCAAAGTATTTACGAGCCTAAGGAAATCACCGAAACATTTCCGCTCGAGACACTTGGTGTAGTGAATTCCAAACTTGATTCTTCTACCCCATGGTTTGCGGATTTTGCAAATTACCATGCGGGTAACTTCATCATTAAGGGTATGACAACTCAAGAAAAACGAAAATTCTTTCGTGATGTCAAGTTCTATTTTTGGAACGACCCTTACTTGTTTCGAACTTGTGCGGATCAAATCATCCGCCGTTGTGTATTTGGCACCGAAGCTTCTAATATCCTTAGAGCTTGCCATGAGGGACCCACGGGTGGTCACCAAGGTGCTAATCTCATGGCTAAAAAGGTGTTTGATGCCGGCTTCTTTTGGCCTACTATTTACCGAGATGCACAAGATCTTGTGAAGTCGTGTGATTCATGCCAACGACAAGGAAAAGCCTCACAAAAAGATGAAATGTCACAAAATATCATTCAAGTATGTGAGATCTTTGACGTTTGGGGCATAGACTTTATGGGGCCGTTCCCATCATCTCGTGGTAATAAGTACATTCTCGTTGCGGTTGACTACCTTTCTAAGTGGGTGGAGGCGAAGGCCTTGCCCACCAATGATGCTCGTGTGGTAGTTAAGTTCTTGAAAAGTTTGTTTGCTAGGTTTGGAACCCCTCGTGCTATCATAAGCGATCGTGGAACCCATTTTTGTAATGACCAATTCGAAAGGGTTCTAAGGAAATATGGGGTTACACATCGTCTTTCTACGGCTTATCACCCACAAACGAGTGGGCAAGTCGAGGTTTCAAACCGAGCATTGAAGAGGATCTTGGAGAGATCCGTAGGAGAAAACCGACAATCTTGGTCGGATAAGTTAGACGATGCTTTATGGGCCCTTAGGACCGCTCATAAGACACCCATTGGGTGCACTCCCTATAAGCTTGTGTATGGAAAAAATTGTCATTTGCCTATCGAATTAGAACACAAGGCTTATTGGGCCCTAAAGCATTGTAATCATGACATGGAGACCGCGGGAAAACACCGGAAAATGCAATTAAATGAATTGGATGAATTGAGGGATATTGCTTATGAAAATTCATTGATTTACAAAGAGAAAACTAAAAAGTTGCATGATTCAAAAATTAAAAACCAGGTTTTTAACATTGGGGATCAAGTTTTACTTTTTAATTCAAGATTGAAAATATTTTCCGGTAAATTGAAATCCCGTTGGTCCGGTCCATTCACCGTGACTCAAGTGTTTCCTTATGGGATGATGGCCTACGTTTTCTAAGGATTTGGTAAATGATGGATTGGATCTATGGATTTGGTGGAAGAGATGGGGAAGAAGGAGATTAGGTGTAGAGAGAGAAAGGAGAAGGAAGAAAAGTAGAGAGAGAAAGTGATTAGATTAAATGAAAAGTGTTGTGAATGAATGAACCACCCCTCCTAACATGCTAGGAGGGGTATATATAGCCCACCCTACATGTGGGCTATATGGACTATATTTGGATCACGAGCCTAATACATTAATATATCGTTGGAGCGACCGATCCTTCATGAATACGTAAAAACGTATTTCCAACAATCTCCCCCTAAGGGAGGTCGCTCCAAGTTACAAAGTTCTAAATATTCTATAGCTCGTGATCTATGCTAATAATGATGTGACCGAGACTTTCTTTGGGAAAACACATTTCCAACAATCTCCCCCTAAGGGAGGTCACACCATTTTACAAAATCTTAAACCTAGCATCTATGCTTGAGTCTTCGATCTTGTTCTTGTGAATATGCTTGATGTGATCTTTGACTTTAGTCTTGAGCATGTTTCCTTGCCTTGACCTTGTGCATTCATCACTTGTGAAATTTGCCTCTTCGTGACTTCATGTTCCACATACTTATACCTTTAAATTCTTGAAAGCTTCAGAGTTTGATACAGCGGAAGACTTGACCTTCAGACTTTCTTGAATTTGTTGAAGTACTAAGTGTATGTAGTACAAGCATGTGGTGACGACTTCTTCTGGATTATACACCGCAATGCCACCTTCTTGTTACGCTGCATAAGACAGTTAGCAACAAACCATATACACGGATGAAATGGCCTTGAACATTTCATTCTATTTCGGTAGCATTTTACCTCCGGTCGGTGAAGACCGTTGGACGATATTAAATATCGTACTTGTGGCAGGTAGTTTCAATAAAGAACCTCCTTGACAAGATTTCGCGGGTAAACCCGTTCTCTTTACTCGACCGTCCAAAGCTGACTGCGAACGTAAAGAGTGAATCATTTGGATAATATTATCCGCATGATTTGAAGCCGTCAATTTATGTTCCTGGAAAAAGTGAAGTTCAATTAAGAACCGCACCATCGTTGCTTTCCAGTTGTCACGAGCTTGATTCGTATAGAATCTTGCAAGTTACCTACCAAGTGCTGTTTGATGTTAACACTAGAAGGATTTCCATTCGTCACTGTAAATACTTAATAGTATTACTCTGAATGTTCTGGCAAGATCACTAAGATATTGCATAGAGGCCTGGAACGTGTTTAAATTCATTTAAGAATTAAACAGCTGTTGCTTTCCAGTTATCACAAGTTTGATTCATAAAGAATCGCACAAGTCACCTACCATGAGCTTTTTGATATTCGCTCAAGAAGGATTTCCATCTTCATTGTAAATACTTTCGTATTACTCGGATGTTCAGGCAAGATCATGAAGATTTTGCGTAGGACTCTTCAGATCTTTCTTACTTTTCACATTGTGTGAACAAGCAAGGAATAATGAAAGTGTGTCCTAATGAGATATTTGATGATCTCAAATGGCTCTAGACTCGATCGTGCATTTTGGATTTTAGTGATCGGAGGCTGGAGAGGAGTGCCACCTTTTCAATACCAATTTATTCGGAGTGAATAAATCAATAGATAATGTGTTGTCTCCGTGTGATTAAAACAAATATCTTTTAAGAGATATCTGAGTTAGCTGGGATGGGTTGTGCCTTGCATCACTGGGTCCATGATGTCTATCTTCAATATCGAGAGTCATAAATGATCTCAATAGCATATGAATTGACCCGGTTTCTGCCTAAGGTTGTAAGGAGGGCTTCTTTCTTTACACCCTTTATCTTTACAATTCTTTTTCATTCTTCAACCCCTTCAATGCTTACCAATACGTCATAACTAGCACCTTGTTGTGATTGTTCCAGTGCTAACTTAAGTACTTGGTCGGCATTCAGCTACGTTCACAATCTTTCTCCATCTTTCCTAAGGACTACTATTTCTAGCTATGGAAAGTCCTTGGGAAGATTCCTCTGGTTCTAGAGAAATCATTGGACTTTAACCTATCCTACCATCCTTATGTCACCATAATCTTCACCGTCGTGAATAGAGATGTTTTGGGTAAGTGTATGTCACCATGAAATCCATTTTTAAGTGCAAATCCATTTTGCTCCCCCTTAACATATGCTACGATATTCGAAAACATTTCGCACATGTCGGGATGAGCTAACACGTTAAGTCAAACCATTTATGATTGATCATATCCCATATTAAATCACATTTTCTCCCCCATATTAAAAGTATTAACCCAATCGATGTCTTTAATATCAATTGATTTAATAGCATTTTAAGAAAATTTGGGAAAAAATGCAAATCCAATTATCTTCATGAATTACACAAGCTCCCCCTCAAATTAATGAGGGTGTACTTGAAACGTAAATTAAATACCTTTTAAACACAAGTGTAAGGTATTTATCACGTGCAAAGATCATATATGATAATGAATTCACAATATTAGCAATTTACGAGGTTGGACCTGAATGATGAAGAACAACATATGAAAGAAGCACATGGTTCTTGTTCACGAATGTTGGTCTTCCTCGTAACTTCTGAAGTTATCTCTTGACTCCATGTATATGATTGATATCTTTGTCTTAACACCAATATGTGAACTTGGCACTCTCGGCATCAAGGATTCTGAATGCTGGACAATTGCTCCCCCTCAATTGTTGACCCGTGTTCTATTGAAAGAGCTGTAGTCACCGTTTGAGTAGTTGCATCGTCGAGTATGTAGATATCATTTGCAACGAACTTTGGATTGTGGAGTTGATAATTTCGGATTTTGAAGTCAAAGCTTTCTGGTGAAATGCTTGACTTCAATGTGAAAAGCGGGTTACTATCGGAAATAATAGCAAACCATTTTGAGCATGTTTTAAAAGTTTGAACTTCTGCTCGAACTTTATTTACAACCCCGTGTCATTATTGAATGACATTTCTAGGTTCGTAAATATTATCGATTCCAGAAGACATGCTCTTGTTATCAAAACATTTTTGAACACACAATTTTGAAAGATTTAGAAAAACCTTTTGAGAAATTCTCGAAAAATTGTGTTCAAAGTTTTGAAAACCAATTACTTGAGCTTAAAATGTTGAATATCTTATAAAACGAGCTCAAGTCCGAGAAGTTGTAAACTTCCCGTTGTTAAGGATAAGTTTATCATCGGCGATAAACTTTCCTTTTATCTGAAGAACGAGTCCTAAGCTGACATTTACTTAGAAGTCGTTTTCATGAGCTTGAAAACTTTGACTGTTTTAACGGAAAGCTCATGACCGAGAAAGGTTAATTTCTCGTTATGAGGAAAAGTTCTCTTATTTAAAAGATACACTTTCCTTTCTGAGCTTAAAACTTCGAATGTTTTAAGACAAGCTCATGACCGAGAAAATTGAATTTCTCGTTATGAGGATAAGTTTATCATTAATGATAAACTTTCCTTTATTTGAAGTTCGAGTTACAGTCTGACATTTAACTGTAAGTCATTTTGCATGAGCTTAAAAACTTCGAATGTTTTTATTATTAGCTCATGCCCGAGAAAACTTAATTTCTCGTTGTTAGGATAAGTTTATGATCGGCGATAAACTTTCCTGCCTTTGAAGAACGGGTTAAAGACTGTCATTTATCTATAAGCCTTAATGCATGAGCTTAAAAAACTTGGAATGTTTTTGATATAAGCTCATGCCCGAGAAAAATGAATTTCTCGGTTTTAGGATAAGTTTATCATCGGCGATAAACTTTCCTTTCTTTGATGATCGAGTTATAGTCTGTGATGTGACTATAAGTCCTTTTTGCAGCTTAACCATGAATCCCCTGAGACATTTGTTTCTCTGATATCTGCTTCTTCAACAACCAAACTCTAAGAGTGTCCTTAGTTGAACGGTAAACAACGATTGGACCGCTTCGTTCTTTTGGAACATCAACTTTGGTACCTGCATTCTCATTAGGAATTTGCTTGCTTTGACATGGGTTAGCGATATCAATTTTAGAAGCACGTGGGGGTTCACAGTTGGCTTTACTTGTGTCAGAGGCGACCTGAGTAGATGATTCACTTATCTTAGCTGGAAAACGTTTCCTTTTATAGAAAACCTTGAGTTTAGGCTTAAGTGAAGTATCATCTTTATCAATTTCCTCCCTAGTAGTCTTAGTAGAATCGGAGACTATCCTAGTTAAAGGGCACTCGTTTCCTACAAGAGTGAAAGTTCTACCAGTGGGGCGCCAAACTTTACCAAAGGGTTTGATTTTAGCGACCCACTGAGATTTAAGTCTAGCACGGGAGTTCACCTCATTAAGTAATTTCTTGATACAAGAATCATGATTTGCCGTAAAGACACATTTTCTACATGTTTTACAAGTAGCATATTTAATGTCCGAGTAAGATCTAGAATTCCTAGATGATTGATTGATGCTCCTAGGATGTGACATGCTACGGTTAGCAGTGTTGGGTAATCTAGAAGGCATCTGACTAGGTTGGACATATCTATCTCTTACATGTGTCTTTTGAATAGCTTCCCTTTGACCAAAATCATGGCGCACATCAGTTGAACTAGTTCTAGACGTGTTCATTGAACTATTCTTAGAGAAACTAGGGGCAATCATGTGATGAGGTCTTGCTAAAACTGATTTAGTCACATTAGGCCTAGTTGGTAGAGTGACTGTTCTAGAAATATGACCCAAATCAACTTGGGAGGCAAACCGCGGTCTCGAGGATAGTGGTCGCTCGGATCTAAATGCAGTAGGTTGTCTGACAATCGGTTGTCGGACAAACTGATTTGTAGGCGGTTTCCCCAAGATTGATGGTTTTTCAAGCTTAGTATCCACACTAGGTCCTCTAGTTTTCCTTAACTCGTTTTTCAACGCAGCTATAGCAAAACCTTTTCCTGAACTTGAGCTTTTAAGGTCTCATTCTCTTTGAGCAATTCATCTTGGGATGCCAACTTAGATTCAAGCAACTTAATTTGTTTCAAAAGATTATCCTTTTCAGCTTTAGAATCTAAAACTATTTGATCCAATTTTCGTTCAAGAACAACGTTTGACTTTTCAAGTTTTTCAAAATATGTTTCATATTTCTCCGTTTTCTTTGAAAATTCAATTTTGGCATCCTCAAGCTCTTTGGATTGCTGAGCGAAAATGGTTGCAAGCTCTTCAGACCTAGACACAGAATTGGTTAATGAAGCAGTCGTAAAACTATTAGCAGGATTGTTAATTAGCGCATTCATTTCAGACAACATATGAAGAATATTATCTGTACCTGACATGCTACTTGGTTCCCGTTTTCCTCCTGATTCTTTTCTCTTGTGGCTGCTTCTTGTATCGTCTTGCAATATATGCAATTTTCCCTCTTAAAAACAGCCTATTCGGAAAAAAACAGCCTATTCGGAAAAAAAAAAAAAAAAAAAAAAAAAAAAAAAACAGCCTATTCGGAAAAACAGCCTATTCGGAAAAACAGCCTATTCGGAAAAACAGCCTATTCGGAATATTCAGCCTATTCGGAAAAACAGCCTATTCGGAAAAACAGCCTATTCGGAAAAAACAGCCTATTCGGAAAAACAGCCTATTCGGAAAAACAGCCTATTCGGAAAAACAGCCTATTCGGAAAAACAGCCTATTCGGAAAAACAGCCTATTCGGAATATTCAGCCTATTCGGAAAAACAGCCTATTCGGAAAAAACAGCCTATTCGGAAAAACAGCCTATTCGGAATATTCAGCCTATTCGGAAAAACAGCCTATTCGGAAAAAACAGCCTATTCGGAAAAAACAGCCTATTCGGAAAAACAGCCTATTCGGAATATTCAGCCTATTCGGAAAAACAGCCTATTCGGAAAAAACAGCCTATTCGGAAAAAACAGCCTATTCGGAAAAACAGCCTATTCGGAATATTCAGCCTATTCGGAAAAACAGCCTATTCGGAAAAACAGCCTATTCGGAATATTCAGCCTATTCGGAAAAACAGCCTATTCGGAAAAAACAGCCTATTCGGAAAAAACAGCCTATTCGGAAAAACAGCCTATTCGGAATATTCAGCCTATTCGGAAAAACAGGAAAAATGTGTTCGAGACTTAAAAAACAGCTTTAAATCCGATTTTTTGATCAAAAACCACAAAAAGTTTTATGTTTTTTACCAAAATAAGCTAAACCCAATCCTTATCAATCAATCCCAATAACAAAAAACACCAAAAACAACAAGATTCAAGATTGATTTTTTCTAAAGATCACTAATTGATTCAAAAACTAAAAAAAAAAAAAAAAAAAAACAACACAATCCAAAAATAACTTTATAAAATTGAAAAAACTTTATAAAATTGATAAACTTGATAAATAACTTTATAAAATGGATAGATAAAAAGATGATAAAAAAAATAGACAATAAGAAAAGAAAAGATTTTTACCACCAAATCAAAAGATAAAAAGATATGCAAATCCTAAGATTTAACCATGGCTCTTGATACCAATTGATGGCCTACGTTTTCTAAGGATTTGGTAAATGATGGATTGGATCTATGGATTTGGTGGAAGAGATGGGGAAGAAGGAGATTAGGTGTAGAGAGAGAAAGGAGAAGGAAGAAAAGTAGAGAGAGAAAGTGATTAGATTAAATGAAAAGTGTTGTGAATGAATGAACCACCCCTCCTAACATGCTAGGAGGGGTATATATAGCCCACCCTACATGTGGGCTATATGGACTATATTTGGATCACGAGCCTAATACATTAATATATCGTTGGAGCGACCGATCCTTCATGAATACGTAAAAACGTATTTCCAACATGGGACCATCGAGTTAGCTCAAGATGATGGTCCTAACTTCAAGGTGAATGGACATAGGTTGAAGCACTATTTTGGCGGGGAAGTTCCATCCTTGAACTACCTCGACCAAGTCACCTTCCCCAATGATAATTAGTATTGAGGCGATCGAGTCGAGCTCATGACTCGGTAATCAAAAACGAGGTGCCTCGTGGGGGAGTCCCATGCTTATCCTATGTACATATTATCGCTTTCTTAGTCTAATGTAGCTTACGTGTGGGGATTCGTGCCCTTCCAACCTTTGTTCCGTGGTTGTTTGTGATATGTGGTTTTTAGATCATGATCTTCACGATTGGAGCCTCTCGTGTTCGTTTTATGGGAGCACTCGATCGTTTGCTTTGGAGACATTTCTCAATATCCATGATATATCCTTTGATGTTCTAACCTTAGGTTTTTAGCACACTTCATAAACGGCTATTAATTTAACGGTTACACCCTTTCCATGCTAGATTAGGCATTCGACTACGTCTCTAGTATGGGGGTGTTTGCACCCCTAGACTGGAAACATTGAGGACAATGTTTAACTTTAGTATGGGGGGGGGGGGGGGGGGGTGAATAGATACTTGCCTTGCCAAACCTTCACGCTTTCCAAAGTTTATCTTTTTGTTATCGTTTTATTGCAAAATAAGGCTAAAAATGGCCAAATTTTAAAATTTTTTCATGTTTTATAAGTGTTTGAAGACACGAATGTAGGTTTTCCGATGGCGAGAATAAGAGTAATTTTTGACTCGACCGTGCGTGTTGAGCACTTAGCTTTGGTTCCTTAACTACACATTAGGCTAAGTCTCTTAAATGAGGACGAGAAATGATAGAGTTAATTATAAGTTACTATGCTAAACGTAGAGTACTCGTATTCTTTCAAAAACTCATGTGTTCTCGTTGTTTGCTTATTCTCCCTTCGCATGTAAATATTTTTTGCTTAATAAATATTGACTTAGCGGTTTAGTTAGGATTGTTGGGTTTCTAGTCTTTTCTAATAGCTTCCGTGTAATTAAATTGAGAAGACATTAAGGTATCGCCAGCGTCACGGTTTTGAAGTATTGGCACCCGAATAATCGAAAGCTTCACCCAATAATAAGATTTCAAGTGCTCACCTAAATCTAGCAAACAATTTGAAGCTCACAAGGCCGAAAAATCTATGCAAAATTGATAGTGAATCAAGCCTTAATCTTCGAAGCTTTAAAGATCCAAAATTCGCTTTAGCGTGAGGATATACGTCTTTGGCTAATAAAACCACCGATGAGGCGGATAATAAAAGGCAAGGCAAGACCGAAGTCATAATAAAAGCTTCATGGCGAAGTTGAATAAAAGATGGAGGTAAACCAAAGATAATAAGGCCCTTCCGTTAGGGGGCATATAAAATTCTTGGTAATAAGTCTCATGTTCAAAACCGTTATAAAACCGTGTTTATCGATTCTTCTTGTCAACTTAATTTTTTAACATCGTTGTCTATTAGGAGGGGTTATTGATTTGATGGTCTTAGTTACACCGTTAGGACTCTATTTTTAGACCTAAATCTCTATTATCGCATAAGTCAAACAATGTATCCTCGTGAAACATTCAAGACAAAATAAAATATAAGAGATACAACTTAGGAATAATGGGAGGATAAGTACGTGATTAGGGTATATGAGTAGTGTTAGCATTACTAACTTATAATGACAATGATCTCGTTGCACGCTTAGCATGGAATTAAGGTGAAACTCGAAGACGATGAAATTATTTCTAACGAAGCATTCACGTGTTCTTATTCTATGAACCTAAACGTCCCATTTTGCGATGAAAATCATACATTATGTCTATAACACAAGTAGTAGTAATAGTAGTAGTGTAGCTAGTTTATCATTCCAATAAAGTGAATAAAAATGAATTTTGGAGATGCTACGATATTTTATTCTAGCATTGCGTGAGGGCACGGCAATGGTTTAGTATGGGGGAGTGATGAGACTGCTTTTATACATGGTCTCATCGTTCTTTTTGGACTTAAAATGCATTAAATATCATCAAAATACCCAAATATATGCTTGTGTTTGTTGCTTGTGTATTTTAGGTACGGATATTGAGAAAATGACAAAAGATCACAAGAATCAATCAAAAACGAACACGAGAAACGAAGCCGCACGATGAACCAAGCCCTAATGAAGAATTTTCCAAAGAATACCTTGAAGTTTGAAGACATTACAAGAATGGCCCTTGAAGAATGCATTAATTGCATGATTAATCCTTGATATAAGTTTTGAAAACTTTGGTGCCAAAAATGACAAGCTAAGGAAAGTTATTTACAAAGGAAGTGCAAGTTTATGGCTGATTGAATTAAAGAGACCAGAAGTAAGGAATAGAGGGACCTCTTCTGGCAGACAGCTAAACTTGTCCCAGCCAACCACCAACCGCCACATCACCCCACTCAGCTCCATCCTCCAATCAACATCCACCTTTGTCCCACGTCACAACCCACTTACTAATCTTATTTAATCTGTTTTTTAAAATTTAAATTACGTGGGAAACACATATTTTCTCTCTTAATCAGATTAAACCAACACCTCTTTCCCCAAGAACCCTAATTGGGGTTTTCTTAATCCTTCCATAATTAAACCCCATCTCCTCCAGAACACTGATTAAACACCTTTTAAACCCAGTCCCACCCACAAAACCTTGCCAGCTCACCAATGGTCCCCAAACCCCACTACCCTGCTCACGTCTCTTTCCCTCAATTTCAAAAAGGAGAAAAGATTCACGGCTTAGATGATAATGCGTGCTCCCTAAGCTCAAATGAATGGCCAAGATCAAAAATCCAAGCTGTCACTCACATGCTTCCTGCAAAATCACAAGATGCCACTTTGACGATTTTTCAAACATCCTTGACCAAGGGCTTTTTAGGATTTTCAGCTAATTAGGGTTTTGCTTTCTAGAATATACTATTAGCTAGTATAAAAAGGGGTGGCTTGTACCCCTTTTTGGTTGTTCCAGTTTTATGTAAAATTTTCTTTTATGAATTAATGAAAAAGTTTTTTCCTGCATAAGACTGAGATCCCTTTTACTTTCCAGTATTTTAAGTTTTAAAGTTTGTTTTTCCTGAGTCCATTTTTAAATCTTCAAGTTTTGTTTTATGAATTTCACTTATATCCAAGATTTTCAGAAACTTGTTCTTTCTGAAAAGCTTGGATCCAAGTTCAAGATTGAGTTGAACCTGTCTTGATAAGACAGGTTTAACTCCTGGATTTGATTTGTTTAATTTCTTTGTTTGGTTCCAAAAGTTTCACAAGGTTTTCAATTTTGGTTCTCCAAGATTTCTACAAAAATCTTATTCATCATCTTTTTAGCTTACTGCTATAAGCCATTCAATAAGCTTATTAAACCAAGCTTATTGAATCACTTATAGCTTGTTCTTTCTCTCTTTGTTGTTTGTGGTGTGCAGGAAACAAGGATCAATCAAGTTTTATTCTCACCATTTTCTTGTCATTTGTGCTCAAACCAATCCAATCTCACAAGGCTCAGCACAAGCCCGGGCTTGTAGGAGGTGGCTTATCAGCCACTGTTGGGCTTGGAAGTAAGCCCAACAAGGTAGTCCTTGTTGTCTATTTTCAATTTTCATTTTTCTGAAATTTTTATGCTTTATGTGATTTTTTTTTGTTAAGTTGTTAAGAATCTGTTTAAGTGTTTGTATTTGCTCTATTTAGTATATTATGCATGTTTAGAAGGATTTAATCCAGTTTGGTTAAGCTTTGTGTTGATTTTGTTTGAAAAAAGTTGAAAAAAGAGTTTAAAGGGTTGTTTGGATACGGGTTTAAGTAGGATAAAAAATTATTGCTTGTGCTTAAAACTTGTTTAGGTATATTTCTTAAGTGATAAATAGGTAGTGTGAAGTTTAGTTATCAGTTTGGTAAAGGTTTGAAACTATTTGTATGTTAAAAAGTAGCAAAAATTCAGAAACTTGCCCATTGTGTATGATTTTGTTGAAATTTTGTGCTTAGATCTTGTGAGCTGTTAGATCTTAAGGTGTCTGAGGATTGTGTGTCATTTGTATGCATGTTTGTGAGCTTATTTCCAAGATATAAGGTTTTAAAATTCAGATTTGTGCATGAAACATCAACAATTGTTCATCAGACCTGCTAGTGACTTTTCAGAAACTTTTTTGGCTTGATTGGTGCTTATTGTGTTAAGTGATTGTTTGTTATTTTGTATAATCTGACTCCTTATACTCCAAAGAGTATAAGGGTGCCTTATTGTCCCAAATAAGCTATCAAAATAAGCTTTCCTAAGCTTATTGAAAAACAGACCAAAAATTTACACTGTCAGTGGGAACTCCTTTCCCACTGCTAGTGTCTTTTTTACCACTGCTAAGCTAAAGGACAAATCCAGTCCTCATGTCACTATCAGTTTTCTTATATTTTTGTCTTTAGTGCTTAAATTTGTGAATTAAGACTTGAAACCAGTTCCATAATTTTTCTTATTTAATTTAGGATTTTTCTAATTAATTAAATTTTTATTTACTGTTCATTTGGTAATTTTTAGGTTTTATTGCATTTTTAATTAATTAAAATATTTTTGTTTTTGTCTTTTAGTTCCAAAAAGTGATATTTTTCAGTTTAATCAATTTTCCTAGACTTAGAATGATATTCTAAGGTTTTTGGTATAAAAAGATTTTACTGTTCATCTTTTTATTAATTTTTAGAATTAATTTAAGTTAATTAGGGTTTTAATTAAACTAGTTTTGTCATTTAGTGGAAAATTTAATATTTTTAAGCTTTTTCATTTTTCTACTGTTCATTAGAGTAAATTAGGATTTTTAAAATTGGTAGATTATTTTTAGCATTATTTTATTATTTTTTATAATTATTTTGGTTTAAAAATAGTTTTTAGTAATTTAAAAATAGAAAAATAGTATTTAAAAATTGTAAAAAATACTTTTTAGTTTTTAGATAATATAAGTAAGTTATTTGTTCAATAAAATCATATTTTGGACATTTTGATTAATTATATTTAATTTTAAGGCTTTAATTAGCATTTAAAATTGAATATTTAATTAATAAAAGGTTTTAAAATATTTTTATTGGATTTTATTCCTTATTTATATTATTTTAGACTTGTTTTAGCTTATAATTAATTTTTAGATTGAAATTTTTAATTTTGTAGCTTTTTGCGACTTTACGTGTACGCCTTTTTCGTCATAGTTTAATTCGTAATCGTAACCGTCTTTTCTTTCCTTTCTAATTTCTTTTCTTCTTGTTCATAATTACAAACATCATATATCAACTCTCAACACAACGCACTAGCCTCCTCGAGAACGAACTCACCTAGGGTCATTCACACACGGTTTTCCTAAATCGTCGTGCACACTTGCCCTATTTTATTGCCTTCTTTTCCTAAAGGGGTAGTTTTACTCAACATCAGTAGTGTAAAATTGTGAGTTTGAGCAATCTGATAACTTGTTTTGGTTATTTGAAGTTCATTAAAGAGTAAACTACATCAGCAACTAGATTCTTGTTATTTACCATTTGTATCAGCAAGTATATAAGTCATGAACAAGTTTAATTTTGGGATCCAATGCATGAAACTTGATTAAATATCATGTTTAGAATAGAAGATTAGTTTGGATATCACTTATATGCATTTGGAAGAGTTCTGGTAGGACTTAAAAGTGTATTAAACACTCTCTGACTTAGCAGACCCAAATTTCTTGCACATCTGGGCATTCTTTAATTAAACTGTGTAATTTGGCGTGTTATTTGTTGTTGTTTTTGCTTGTTTGCGACTCCCTACAACTCCATGGTTGTAGGGGTGCCTTGATTGCCCAAAAATTCCGAGTAAATCAAGCTCAAAGGAGCCTTTTTCAGTTTTTGTGACCAAGCACTTGGAACTCCTTTCCCACTGCCAAGCCATTGCTAGGCACTGCTAGACTAAAGGACAAAATCCAACAACTTGTCACTATCATAGTTTCTGATTTTTGTCTTATTAGGGTTTTTTACATCATTTTTTAGATTTTTCATTTTTCTCAAGTTATACTAGATAAAATAGAATTTTAGAAAAAGTTAGTTTATTTTTCTGATTATTTAATTAATTTTTCGCATTAAACTAATTATTAATTAGTTTTTAGCAAATCTGTTTTTGTCCTATTAGGCTAAAATTAACTTTTTTAAACATTTTCATTTTTCTTAGTTTTAGTATAGTAATTTAGGATTTTTTAAAAAGAAATTTTATTTTTCCCATTATTAAATTAATTTTTAGGATTATTTTGACATTTTAAAAGTTTTTAGTCATTTAAAAATAGTAAATTAGTTTTAAAAAGTCTAAAAAATACTTTTTAGTTTTTATATAATATATGTAAGATTCTTATTTGTTAAAATCATATTTTGGATTTATTTTTAATTTTATTTAATTTTAAGGCTTTAAATAGAATTTAAAATTGAATATTAAATTAGAAATAAGTTTTAAAATATTTTTGTTAAATTTGTATTCTTAATTATATTATTTTAGAATTGTTTTTGATTTTTAATAAATTTTTAGATTAAAATTTTAAAATGTCGCGTTTTTACGTTTTACGTTTTATTATTCGTCGTAGTTTAAACTTAATCGTAACCGTCATTGTTTTTCATTTTCCCTTTTTCTCATCAATATTAATCTCAAATTTAACAAGTTTAACATACACATTAATCCTCCTCGAGAACGAACTCATCACAAGGGTCATAAGTGTTTACGTTTTCCTAAACGTATGCTTAGTACTTACCGCTTTTACGTTGTTTTTCCTAAAATACGTAATCATACTACTATCAGTCACATCCCATAGCGTCAAAGATCTTCTCAATGTGAGCTATCTAGCTCTCAGCCTCAGCGGGGCTGTTAGTCTGCTCGAAAGATTTCAGACGCTGCTTATTGAACCTTTCCAGCCATGTGATCAGGGTAACTGGAGGTGGAGAAGGAGGATTCTTATTCTGGTGAGGGTGCTAGTTGATGTTGGCTTGCACCGCGACCCGAATCTCATTCCTCAGTTGAGGAAGCAGAGCTTGAATAGCAGCATGGACTGTTGCACTCAGTTGTACTTGTTCACGTGTGAGAACCATCTGACAGTATAAAACAAAATGCAATGATTAATCTGATTAACATAATATAAACATGTAAAAAATTATGCATGAAACCGTGTATGAAGGCATAGCCAACGAAAAATGACATGAGTTTAGGTGAACGCCTATGGGTCGGTTTAAAAAACATTGAGAGATGAGCTAATGTGAACGCCTATGGGTCAGTTCACCAAGCAACTAATTCGAATAAAAGCACATGCGACTAAATTTAGCCAGTCCTGTACCAACCATTACTTAGTCAAAAAATCCTTCAACAATGATACATGAAACAAATGCACGAAGACAAACTGTCAGTTCTAGGAAGACCAAGATGATTACCCACTAATCACATGTCATATTTTTAGAGCCTACAGGTCGAAGCCTTGGCTTTGATACCATAATTGTAACACCTCATTTTGACAAATGGAATATCACAGGATAATTATGGCGTGTCATCAAAGCATGCAAGGTAAGTGTCCAAAAAACATTAAAAGACCATAAAAGGAAATACCGGAAACAAACATCGGTAGTCCAACATAAGCTCACACACATGAATATAAGTACTGAAAGGAAAAGGACTAAACATTGTCCAACAAATGAAGTAATGTAATGTACGGAAAATGCATAAAGTAATGAAGGCTAGATAGCTTCCATCCGTATGCACGTACTCTCAAATCCTACGAGCGTCCCTGAGTACCTGCCGTTTGGGAACATGAAAAGGAAAACGACTGAGAAAAATGCCCAGTGTTCGGATATACAAGCATAACATGAAATGACATAAGCATAAAAGACTAATAGCAGCGGAAATGTATAAGTCCTTAGATAACATGGAACATGTTTATAAAATTGGTTTTATAGTTTGAAAAGACTTATGTTTTTATATGAAAACTGTATTTTAATTAGCCAATAGCCCATATAGGTCATGAGGTTCCACCGTGCATGAATACTTGGAGGGGTGACCTCATCATGCAATTAGAGGGGATGCCTTTAATTAAATTAGTCTGGGTAGGAGGGATCAACTCCTTGTGAAGGATGCAAGGCACACACCACATTCACCATGAGAATCCTATAAAACATGTAACTAGGATGCACCCATACGCCCCACATGATAATATAAATATATGGCCAAAACTGTAAAGGGACGCCACGAGCAATCACTCCGCCGTGGGGAAGTCATAACACTAGTGCCTCCTGTGTTATGGTTATGGTACCTCCATAAATAGGTGACATGGTATGGATGTATATGGCTTACGCATTTAAAAATAAACATAAGCAATCAAAACATATAAAACAATTACTTGGGGAAAACATTTGGCTGCAAACGGGGAATCCTAAAAAGGAAAGAGAATGTCCATACTGAAGGACGGAATATCCATACCTTATGTCCAGTGAACGAGGAAAGACGGAAGGATGAAAAGTCCTACTCCAACCTCACTATTGCTACATAAATAAGGTACATGTATGAGTTGTCTGATTACTGGGTATGTTACTAGTTCTTGTATGTTCTTAACTTGTTTTATATGTTCTTGTCTTATTTTACTATTTTAAATGATACACTGTATTATTCATGTATCTATCTTGTATCCTTTTATTATACTTGTCGTGCAATAATAAGTAACTTCCTAAAAATAGCAGGTTTCCAAAAATAGAAAGTTTCCAAAAATAGAAAGTTTCCAAAAATAGAAAGTTTACAATAATAGATCAATTTCTAAAAATAGAAAGTTTCTAAAAATAGTAAGTTTCCTTAAATAGAAAGTTTCCATAATTAGAAATAAGCTAGATTAATAAGCTAATATTATAAGCTAGTGTTTATAGGTTAGAAGTTATAAGTCATAGAATTAATAACATAGTTTATTAATTAAATACTATAGGTTATGTCTGATTATTAATTAATAATGATAGTACATGTTTTATTAATTAATAACATATCATGGTTAATTAATACTTAGGTTATACATGTTTTATTATATTAATAAAATAACCTAAGTCATGGAATTTATTAATTAATTCTAAGTTCATGTATTAAAATAATTAATTAACAAACTATAGTTTAAATAAATAATAAAATGTACTTAGGCTAAAACATGTATTACTTATAAAAATAATATAACCTAAGTTCATGTTTTAATTTAATTAATTAGTTAGTCATGAATATTAATATAATTAATCTTGTAAGTTAATTAAGCAAGATATCCCGAGGCCGAAACCCGAGACAAAAACAACCGAGCACCAACCAACTGCACAGCCGGCGGCTGGTGGTGGTGGCCAACGGCTGTTGCCGTTTTTGTGGCCATGGTTAACACCGGCTACGCCGGTGTTTCCCCCTGGTTAGCCAAAGTTCCCACCGGCATGTAGGCGGTGGTTCCCTCTGCTTTGCCTCGCGCACCCACTGACCACAACAACCACACCCCGACTTGTAGGATATGTAAATCTTGCTTATGTTTTAGAGAGAGAAAGAGATAGAGAGATGGTAGATTACACACAATTCTAAAGAGAGAAACTTATGTTTACTATGTGAAAAATGAATAACCACACACCCTCTCCATCTAAGGAGAGGGTTTATATACCCAAGCCCTTGTCATGGGCTTGGGCTTACATTTGGGCCGGCCTACACATGTTGTAGGCTAGGCTTGGACTTGTTAGTTAAATAACAATGTCTAGACTACGAGCTACTACTTAGTATATTGTCGGAGTGACCGAATCTTCCTAAATACGTAAAAACGTATTTCCAACAATCCCCCCTAAGGGAGGTCACTCCAAACAAGGGTGTTACCCTAGTTACAATAATAAAATAAACCTAGCATACTATGCTTGTCTTGAGCTCGTAGTCTTCGTCTTTCTTTTCTTTTTCTTTTCTGGTGAACATGCTGATGTGATCATTGATATCAATCTTGAGAATTAATCTCTTGCCTTGATCTCGTGCATCCATCACTTGTGATCTTCGCCTCTTCGTGACACCATGTCCCACATACTTATACCTTCGTAATTCTTGAAAGCTTCAGAGTTCGATACAGCGGAAGGCTTGACTTTTAGGCTTTCTTGAATTAGATGAGGTTCTAAGTGCATAAAGTATAAGCATGCGAGGATGAATTCTTCTTGGATTCCGCAACGTCACCGTCTTCAAATGCCGAAACATAAGTAGACACGAACGAAATGGCTTTGAACATTTCATTCTAATTCGGTAGCATTTTACCTCCGGTCGGTGAAGACCGTTGGACTATATAAAATATCGTACTTGTGGCAGGTAGATTTAATTAAAAATCTCCTTGACAAGATTTCGCGGGTAAACCCGTTCTCTTTACTCGACCGTCCAAAGCTGACTGCGAACATAAAGAGTGAATCATTTGGATAAAATTATCCGCATGATTGAAGCCGTCAATTCTGATTCCTGGAACAAGTTTGATTCATTAAAGAATCGCACCATCGTTGCTTTCCAGTTGTCACGAGCTTAATTCATATTGAATCTTGCAAGTTACCTACCAAGTGCTGTTTGAGGTTAACACTAGAAGGATTTCCACTCATCATTGTGAACACTAAGGTATCACTCTGAGTGTTCTGGCAAGATCACTAAGATATGGCGTAGAGGCCTGGAACGTGTTTAAATTCAGTTAAGAATTAAACCACTGTTGCTTTCCAGTTATCACAAGCTTGATTCATAAAGAATCGCACAAGTCACCTACCATGAGCTTTTTGATATTCGCTCAAGAAGGATTTCCGTCTTCATTGTAAATACTTTCGTATTACTCGGATGTTCAGGCAAGATCATGAAGATTTTGCGTAGGACTCTTAAAATCTTTCTTACTTTTCACAGTGTGTGAAGAAGCAAGGAAATATGAAAGTGTGTCCTAATGAGATATTTGATGATCTCAAATGGCTCTAGACTCGATCGTGCATTTTGGATTTTTAGTGATCGGAGGCTGGAGAGGAGTGCCACCATTTCAATACCAATTTATTCGGAGTGAATAAATTAATAGATAACGTGTTGTCTCCGTGTGATTAAAACAAATATATTTTAAGAGATATCTGAGTTAGCTGGGATGGGTTGTGCCTTGCATCACTAGGTCAATGATGTCTGTCTTCAATATCAAGAATCGTTAAACAATGATCTTAATAGCATATGTATTGACCCGGTTTCTGCCTAAAGTTGTAAGGAGGGCTTCTTTCTTTACACCCTTTATCTTTACAATTCTTTTTCATTCTTAAACCCCTTCAATGCTTACCAATACGTCATAACTAGCACCTTGTTGTGATTGTTCCAATGCTAACTTAAGTACTTGGTCGGCATTCAGCTACATTCACAATCTTTCTCCAACTTTCCTAAGGACTACTATTTCTAGCTATGGAATGTCCTTGGGAAGATTCCTCCGGTTCTGGAAGAATCATAGGACTTAACCTATCCTACCATCCTTATGTCGCCACAATCTTCATTGTCGTGAAATAAATGGGTTTTGGGTAAGTATAAATCACCATGAAATCCATTTTTGATATGCAAATTCATTTTGCTCCCCCTTAGCATATGCCACGATATTCGAAAACATTTCGCACATGTCAGGATGAGCCATCACGTTAAGTCAAATCATTTTTGATAATTTCCCATATTAAATCACATTTTCTCCCCCATATTAAAAATATTAACCCAATCGATGTTTTTAATATCAATAGATTTAATGAAGTTTTAACAAAGGTTTTGGGAAGAAAAATGCAAGTCCGTTTTATCTTCATGATACCAAATTTATGAGATATGATACCGATTTGTAACATGATCACATATTCACCATATTAGAAAAAAAATTGACAAGGTTGGACCTGATAGATGAGAACATCATATGATAAGATCAAATGGTTCTTGTCAGCATATGTTGGTCGCCTCGTCACGTCTGAAGTCATCTCCTGACACCACATGTACGATTGGTATTGTTGTCTTGACACCAACTTGTGAGCATGGCACGTTCGGCATCGAAGATTCTAAATGCTTGACAATTGCTCCCCCTCAATTGTTGACCCGTGTTCTATTGAAAGAGCTGTCGGTTGAGTAGTCGCATCATCGAGTATATAGATACCAATTATAGATTACTATGGTTGTAGAGATGATAGCTTCATAAAAACAAGACTTCTCTTGTTTTAACAAATAAATGCACTGAAGCGTAAACCTTGCCCGAGAAAATTAATTCCCGTTGTTGAGCCAAAGCTTTCATAAGAAATACTTGACTTTAATGTGAAAACCGGGTTGCAGTCAGAAATAACTACAAGCCATTAGGGCATGTTTTATGAAATATTTACAACTTTTGTACGAACTCTATTTATGGCGCCGTGTCAATATTAATCAACATTTCTAAGGCCGTAAATATTATCGTACCAAAAGACATGCCTTTGAAAAATAAAGTAAAAATATTTTTGGATTTTTATGAATTTTTCAATTTTTATGGTTTTTATATCGTTTTTTATTTTTGTATTTTGCTTTTGTGGATAAAAATATAAACAATATATACAGATGATCACCAAGGATACGAAGAATAGTTTACCATCACTATTCTTTCGCTTCATCTGTCAATTTCTTAAGAGACTCAGGCGAGAAGGTTCTCATTCCTAGCTTGTCGGCCAAAAATTCAATTCGAGCGCGATCTAAAGCCTTCGTGAAAATATCCGCCAATTGATACTCAGATCGGACAAAGTAAAGCTCTATTACTCCATTTTCCACTTGCTCCTTGATGAAGTGGTAGTGAATGTCAATATGCTTTGACCGGGAGAATTGAACATTGTTGCAGCATAAGGAAATTGCACTTTTGTTGTCACAGTACATCGGAATTTTGTTGAAACCTAGACCATAGTCGGTTAATTGCGATCTCATCCAAAGAATTTGAGCACAGCAACCGGACATAGCTATGTATTCTGCTTCCGTACTTGAAATTGTAGAGCTTTTCTGCCTTTTCGATGCCCAACTGATTAGTCGATCTCCTAGTAGTTGCAAAGTTCCACTCGTGCTACGCCTTGTATCTTGACAACCCGCGTGATCCGCATCTGCATATGCCATAAGTGCAATCGAAGAGTCCTTCAAATACCAAAGTCCCCGATTAGTGGTTCCTTTTAGATATCGAAAGATCCGTTTCACAGTATCCAAGTGTAACTCAGTAGGTCGAGTTTGATACCGAGCACACATACATATAGCAAACTGAAGATCAGGTCGACTAACTGTGATATACAGAAGAGTACCGATCATTCCACGATAAAGTGTCGGATCAACGGCAACTCCATGTGGATCTGCATCAAGCTTAGTTCGTTCCACCATTGGAGTATCCACGGGGTCGCAAGATTTCATCTTGTACTTCTTTAGCGAGTCAAGGGCATACTTGGATTGATTGATAAAGATGCCTCTGGGACTCTGAGATATCTGAAGACCTAAGAAGAATGATACCTTGCCCATCATTGACATCTTAAACTTGGAAGACATGAGTGTCCCAAAATCATCCGATAAGGTTTGGGCCGAGGCTGCAAATATAATATCATCAACATATATTTGTTCCATAATCATATATTTACCTCGTTTCTGAATGAACAGCGTGGGATCCACCTTGCCTTTAGCGAAGCCTTGAGTAATGAGGAATTGTGACAATAGATCATACCATGCGCGTGGAGCTTGCTTCAACCCATAGAGAGCCTTCTTAAGCTTGTACAGATGATTAGGATATTTAGGATTCACAAAACCATCCGGCTGTTGAACATAGACCTCTTCCTTGATTTCACCATTAAGAAATGCCGTATTCTTATCCATCTGATAGACGATCATATTCATATGGGCTGCATAAGCGAGGAATAGTCGAATAGCTTCCAAACGGGAAACATGTGCAAAGGATTCCATAAAGTCGATGCCCAATAATTGCTTGTATCCACGAGCTACTAGTCGAGCTTTGTTCTTTAATATTCCGCCTAACTCATCGAGTTTCACCTTGTAAACCCATTTCAAAGTGAGTAACTGCACTTGATCCGGGCATGGGACAAGTTCCCAAACTTCAAGACGTATGAATTCGTTAAGTTCTTCTTGCATAGCTTCTATCCAACAACATTGTGTAAAAGCTTGTTGCCATGTCTTAGGTTCAACTTCAGTGAGAAAAGCATCAAAATGACAAAACATTGCATTTTCTTGTAACTGACTTCGTGTGGATACCGGACGATTAGGGTCACCAATAATAGAATCTATAGGATGATCCTTTGTCCACTTGCTGTCATGTTCACGAATCCGTGGATTGGAGTAAACTGTAGAAGGAGCTTCCTCTAAGGTGGACGACCCGACTTGATTAGGGTCGGGAATAGGTACACCAAAGAATGGAAGTTCACGCATTTGAGCGAATTCCAAATCGTGATCATCATCATCCTCTTCATCATCAATAGGTATGACATGGGTAGTTGAAACAGGTGTTGGTTGAGAATTACTTGTTGAAGGTATATCTTGGCCAATTGTAGGTGTAGATGTATCTGATTGTGCAACGGTTGCTGGAGCAACAACTTCGGTTACCGGAGCTATTACCTCAGGTACTGGAGCAACAATACTTGGAGGAGTAAAGAATTCATCAAAGAACGGTTGAAACAACGTATCCCATTCCTTCCTAGTAGGTGTTATAAATGATGATGAAGTAGGGTTGTTTGGGACAAGATCATAACTAATATTACTGGGTCCCATTTCATGAAGTGCGGGTTCAGAGCTGATTTGCTCAGAAGCCATTGCTGTCAGCTCATCAAAATCAACATTCACAGTTTCAAGGATCTTGCGAGAGTTACGGTTGTAGATTCGGTATGCCTTCTTTGCGGGTGCGTAACCAATGAAGATACCAATATCAGCCTTTGGTTGAAGTTTTCCCGAATTGTCACCATCATTATTTGGATAGCAAAGAGAACCAAATACATGAAGATATGATAAATCTGGTACTTTTCCATGGAGAAGCTCATAAGGTGTTTTACCATGGCGTTTAAGAATTAGTGACCGGTTTTGGGTGTACACTGCGGTAGATACTGCTTCTGCGCATAAAAACAATGGAGCCTTTGCGTAAATTAACATCGTTCGAGCAGCTTCCATAAGTGTGCGATTTCGCCTTTCAACGACACCGTTTTGTTGTGGAGTGCGTGCAACGGATGTTTCATGAGATATGCCAACTTCTTCATAATAATCACGCAAGATTTGATTCACAAATTCGGTTCCATTATCTGTACGAATGCGTCGGACAGTAGTGTTGAGACGCACTTGAATCATCTTGAGAAATCCGATGATGAATTTCGGTGCCTCATTTTTAGTTTTAAGAAATTTCACCCATGTAAACCGAGAGTAATCATCCACAATAACGAGGATGTACCTTTTACCACTAAGACTTTCAACACGCATTGGCCCACAAAGATCCATATGCAACAGATAAAGCTTCTCTTGGTTGGTGTCTTCAGTCTTGGGTTTGTATGACTTCTTAGTGCTTTTCCCCATTGTACACGCGGAACACAAATGATCCTTGTGAAATGATAGGTTAGGAAGACCACGAACAAGTTCTTTTTTCGCCAAATGATTAATAGCGTCAAAGTTAAGATGAGATAACCGTCGATGCCATAACTATGACTTAGTCTTCGATGCTTTGGAGAGAAGACATACGGGAGAAGCGGCCATCATGTCTTGTAGAGACAAAGTGTACAAATTATTTCCTCGAGTACCTTTCAATAAATCAACCCCTTCCAAATTACGAATGAAGCAGGTATGCTCTCGAAAAGCAACTTCTAGGTTTGCATCACAAAATTGTCCCACAGAAAATAAGTTGTGACCGAGACCTTCCACATAATACACTCTTGAAATAATAAAATTCCCAATATGATATTCACCATAACCCATTATCTTTGCAATATGATCATTTCCAAATCGAACCGTACCAAGAAACTTGCTGACGAGATTTCTGAGCTGAGAGCGATCTCCGGTCATATGCTTGGAGCAACCAGAGTCCAAATACCAGAGAACAATTTGGACCACCTGTTTTCAACAACAACAGTAGACAAT